>CM037788.1:25970496-26020496 GCA_021229015.1 Solen grandis
AACATATAGGAATTAACCCTTTACCTCATATAGATGTGTTTTGATGTCATGGTAAACAAAACCATCTAATCCAGGAGCTGTCTTATCAAGGTCTCTTCTGTTTGCTCGTACAATTTTGTAGCTCAGATTCTACAGTCTGCATGGCAAAGAAAAAAACCCATTCCATTTATAGTTCAGTAAACTGATATTCATGAATAAGTTTGTATATGAATGTCCATGAGGTAAAGGCCAAAACAGGGTAGAAATGTTTTAGATTGTTTGTTTCAATCAATCATGGTTTGAAACAATTCATATTATCTTAAACCTAGTATCTCAATAAAAAAAGAAATTGAAAAGTTAACACTCTATCATGTGGGTATGGTTTATGTTACATCTTCATGTAAAAGTCATAACAAAAGTCATACACAGTAAAAAAAAATTGGTTTCTAACATTTGTTTGTTTAAAGTTGAATTTTAAGATTGTGATTTCAATGACTTTGCAGCGTCAGGTTAAGTTCCAGAGCGGTTTCATCCTCAAAATAAATCTTCATTGTATTGCAGAGTATTGACTTCCTGAAGGGAGGGGCGTTCATAGTACAGGTTTGGGGCAAACAGAAGGATCAGAAAGGAAAAGGAGATGGAAAGATGAAGAAGCTTGTCCACACTGGATCTGGCATCCATACTGTCAACACCAACGTCAATGTGAGTCTCTTGCTGTTTTATGCATGTGACCACTGAATATACAGCACAAATTTTCAGGATTTTTGGACTTTTTTTGTCCATTTGTTATCATATCATTTGTTTAAATTCTAGTATCTTACATTTTGTGTAATCTTGAAGTGGAGACAGTGTTTATGATTATAATGTCTTGGCAGAGGCCAAATTCAATTGTGGTTGATATTGGACCAATAAGTCAGGAATTATGGCCCTTGAATTATCCATATATGGAAGATTTCAATTATTTTAACACTAGCCGTCACATTTATGAAGCAATTTTAACCAAACATTTATTGCATTAAGCTTTAGAAGAATAGATGTATGAAAACTATCCTGAAAAAAGTGATTCTTACCATAGTATGTCTATCACTTTCTAGCCTGACTTACTGTATATCAATGTTTTGAAGGATTGTTTTCATATTTTCAGAAATTTGACTCAGACAAGATAAGGTATATGATGGAGGTACAGGCTTTGAAGAAAAGGCAAGAGAAAATGGAGCAGAAATTGGTGAGTTGGCATGATGATACCGAGTATATCTCCATTTTTAGTCCCCTACCGGTGTTCACACCGGAGGGGACTATAGGTTTGCCCTCCGTCTGTCCGTCCGTCTGTCCGTCCGTCCGTCCGTCCGTCTGTCCGTCTGTCCATCTGTCCGTCTGTCCGTCTGTCCGTCCGTCTGTCCGCTCAAATCTGGATCCCGCGATAACTTAATAACTAAGCAAGCTAACTTGATGAAACTTGGTATATGACTAGATGGCAATGTGTAGATTATGCACGTCGTTTTATTTTTGTTCTTCGACTAAAATTGTGGTTGCTATGGTAACGGAAATAGTGAAAATATGGCAAAAATGGGATCCCGCGATAACTAAGCAAGCTAACTTGATGAAACTTGGTATATGACTAGATGGCAATGTGTAGATTATGCACATCATTTTATTTTGTTCTTCGACTAAAATTGTGGTTGCTATGGTAACGGAAATAGTGAAAATATGGTAAAAAAAGGGATCCCGCGATAACTAAGCAAGCAAACTTGATGAAACTTGGTATATGACTAGATGGCAATGTGTAGATTATGCACATCATTTTATTTTTGTTCTTTGACTAAAATTGTGGTTGCTATGGTAACGGAAATAGTGAAAATATGGCAAAAAATGGGATTGATTACCATATTGAGTCAAGGTGGAGCCGGTAGGGGACTTTATGTGTTGCATACAACACCAGTTACTTGTTTATATAGGTATTTCTTCACACAAGCTGTATATGTTATTTGCTAAGTCATATACATATAACATAATTTTCAAAATGCAAATTTCTGTTCATGCATACATAATTAATCTCAAATTTTTGTCATGGATATTTATAAACTCTATCTCTTAAACTTAGTCCTGTACAATTAGATAAACTTGAATAAAGATTTATAAATATATGATAAACCAGTGTATTTAAATAGGGGTTGTTGTTTACCCAACACAGGCCCATATGAGGAAGATGATTGAGTGTGCTGAGGAACACAGCAAACGTAAAGTGTCAACGAAAATAATCAGGGACATATATGACGCTCCTACCAACGACCAGGCGGAAAAATGTATTGCATTAATTCCCCTGGAGAAAGGTAGGAAGCAGTGGTAGGTGTCTCCGCCATACCTTTATGTCTAGATAGGTCCAGAATACAGTCTTGTGATTGGTCATGGGGTGGTTGGGGAATGGAAGGGGTTCTTAATAGGGGTTGCTATGTATCCTATTATATGACCCTCATTTTTTAAAAAAAAATCTATAACAAAAATATCTGCAATCCTCCAGAATTTGAAAGTCATACAGAGTGTTTTCATGATTCGCATGTTAATCATGTTCATCATTTTTGTCATCAGTATGTTGATCAGATCAAGTTAGACATCAATCTTTACCTTATAAAGGCACATTTTGACACCAGGGCAAACACAGTAGACACAGATCAGACAGCTCCTGGAAGGATCTCTTCTGTTTGTTTATACAAGATTGTCACTCAGACTCTACACAGTCTGCATGGCAAAGAGATATCTAACATTTGTAGTTCTCAGTAAATCAATATCCATCAAACATTGTCCCTGGTGGCCTATTGGTTAGAGCGTCTGCTTCGGGTGCTGGAGGTCATGGGTTTGATCCCCGGCCGCGACATACCAAAGTCATAAAAAATGGTTCTGTTACGGCTCCCTTGCTTGGCGCTCAGCATATAAGGATAGTTGCAGGACTGGTTGGCCCGGTGTCAGGATAATATGACTGGGTGTGGTATCATGCCACATGTGTACATCGTGATACTGCAGTGTGGCAGCACTATATCTGTCTCAAGTAGACATCGTCTCTACATGACTGAAATACTGTGGGTGGGATGTTAAACCCAACAAACAAACAAACATATCCATCAAGCCATAAATGTGTTCATGAATATTCATGAGGTAAAGGTTTAATGATAGAGAATCACTAGAACAAGGTAGTGGTATTTATAGTTCATAATTTTCATGATTCTGGACCTATCTTATACATACTTTGTGAATTTATAGACCAGCATGGCAGGGTAAGTTGCATGCTGAATTCTTTATATAGAAAAGTCATTTATAACCCTTTCCCTCATAGAAGACACCATGAAAAGACCTATGCGAACAACATAAAACCTGATCAGGTTTTATGCTGTTTGCTGCTCCTCAGTGGTCTGGAAATGAGGACTTTATAATTAAATTTGGTAAGGTTTAACTGTGGTTTTCTGCAGATCAGGCTTTATGTGATACCTATTGAGGGCGTCAAAATGAGTCTATATGAGGGGAAGGGTTAATGAATAACACCTTAACATGAAGATGAAATCAAAATTGGTTCATTAAATATAATATTTGGTGTTCTTAACAATTTTCTGATCATGGTATCTAGCAGATTTAATATATGGGTGGGGCAATTTCTTTGATATAGTACAATTTTTTCTGAAATATACTCAACAACTTTTCTAATTGGTCACCTGATAATTTCATCAAAATATCACAAGGAAAATAAGTGTATGAAAATCTAATGTATTTAAAATTAAAGAACTGTTTATTACAAAATAGAAATCATAGGTTTAATTCACGATGTTTTTGTTGGCAAAATCCATGTATACCTCAAGGTTATGTTCATGGTAACTCAATTGTGATGGTTTACCATCAATATATTCACCAGTATTGAAAAATATCAAAATCAAAGGATGACCAATTAGAAAAGTTGTTGAGTTTATTCAAAGATGAACTAATGATACCATATAGGAGAGCAAAAGCAATATATACTAGACCCTGTATCATAAAAAAATAAATATCAGGCGTAAGTATGATTTTCATGCTCAGAATTAAAATATGGCCATTAGGTTCAAAAGTGATTAGAGTTGCTATTTGAGTTTCATTAATCAGATTCTTAAGTTCTGAGCTGAAAATTTAGCAAGTTTTTTAGTTCTATTGATTTGGAAATTTCTCAATCTATTGGTCTGAAACCTTGTATTTATCGTTAGTGCTGAAATGTCATTGCAGTCAATCATCTCAAGGGTTTGCTGCAGAATTTTTGTCACTGCTTATTGAATTATATGCAGTAAATAAAGTCTTGTACCAAGACATCAAATTCTATGTTTGTTAAATTGTTCTCAACATTAGAATATGTCATTTAATCATAATGAAGACCTTTTGACCAGAAACTTCATTCCAGTGTCAGACGTTTGTTCCGTGTTCATATTTGTAGATTCAGATGATGAAGACAGCGATGCCAGCAAGCGCCCAGTTGGCATTGTACCCCCTCAAAACAAGCAAGGCAAATCTTCATCTTCTTCCTCATCCTCATCCGATAGCAACAGTAGCAGTGACAGCGACAGTGGAAAACCGAAAAAACAACATAGGAAAAAGAAAAGATCAGAGGAGAAGAAAGAAAAGCCAGAACAGAAGTTGGTAAAACCAGAACAGAAGAAAGAAAAGCCAAAAGAAAGACCAGAACAGAAGAAGGCAGAAAAACCCAAGGGATCAGAGAAGAAGTCTAGCTCCTGTGTGTTACTGTAAACTGTGCATCTCCTGTCAAATGTGACTCTTCAAGATTTTTATTTTCAAATTTTATTACAAGGAGACCAAACTAATGTTACATTTTGAAGTTATCAGCATTAAATTATGTATTTGAATAATGTCCTGTCTAAATGGACATAGCCAGAACCAGAATGTCTTGTTAAAAATTTAATACTAAAAAGTAATCCTACAAGTACAAGTATTATTGTTCAGTATTAGAACCAGGGAAACCAAATTGATAGCTGATGATTAAGCTGGCCACGGATACTTACAGCACTTCTTTGTATCATTTTGCACCAGTCGCTATAGATGTGGGTGGTATTGTTAAGTTTTGCTTCAAACACTTGTGTAAATATTTCCATTTGTATATAATGTTCATACTTTTTTTTCTTTAATTTTTATTTGTATAACAGATGTTTTGCAAATATTAAAACAGTATTCAGAAACATATATTTAAGTATTGATATTAATTATTTATAAACATAGTAAAATTGAAGGCAAATTCCAAATTTGTGCAACATATTTTAAACCTTAAATATGTTAAACACATTTAACACTTTGATAAGTAAATCTACACAGGAGCCTTCTTATAGAAATACATATTTTTATATTTGTTTTAAAGTATAGATCTGTCTGTGTATTGTTTCCAAATCCAGTATTTACACTTTCATTTCTGACATGAAACTTCCAAGACTATTTTTTTAGACTTAAATAGTAGGAATACTTGCTCAGAGATTGTCATCATTCCATTCCTAATGGCTGTTTGTATCTAAATCAGCAGTCCTGCTCTTTTTTTTGCAAAATAGACTTTATATATTGTTTTGAACTGTCACACAGTTTTGTGCCTTTCTTGTATCTTTACACCATGAAATAAATTGTAGAGATTGTTTATTTTCAAAATGTTTATCTTATGTTTCTTATGTCTCAAGATCTTATAAAGATGTTCACCTGTATACAATATATAATGAAGTTTAACAACCAGTTACCTGTGAAACTATCATTAATCAAGAGCAACCTGTAAGCAAATTGCAAATTGATCAGGGTTTTTACTGTTTGTTACACATCCATAACCTCTTGGGCCAACATTGTAAAGCCTGATGTGACTTAGGATTACTTGCAATCTATTCAGCTATCCATATATCTCAAGTTGAATATTAGTAACCAGAGGTTTGAATATGTGTATTTTAATTGTGTACTTAATTTAAACAGTATATGATGTAAATGATGCAAAAAGTAAGACCATAGCCTTATACAATAAGACTTGTTATATGTTTTATATTTAAAAAAAAATGTTTATTTTGAATGATTGGGCAACCATTAATATGTATTAGAAGTTTACAGAATATTGCATGATTTACTGACTGACATGTCCTCACCTTTTGTATGAATAACATACTATAGATTTCGAGGGTTGACCAAAAAGTGTGCCTTGGGGATTTAAATAGCAAAAAAAAAAAAGTGGAAATGAATCCGCATGATTTTTATTTTTGGAAATGAAGACAAAGAAAGTCTAATTGATTATTTTTGTCTAGTATTATATTGAGCTCTATACCACCACATGTCAGGTATTAAGGGTGTTCTCCCATGTTTACTTATTTGTACATTGATAAAAGGTAAGTCACACAAACTAGTCTTTTAGTGGATTAATGGTAGGTTGAATACCTAATCATGAATATGTTTCTAAACAGCTCTTAACTTTCCTCTCCATGGTCCTATACCATTAAACCAGCTTTCTCTGCTCTTTCTCTGTTATTGTATAATTATTTTTAGGGATAATTGTAGTGAGAAAAAAAATTAAGTAGTATAAAAAAAACGCAAAAAAAAGTTGGAAATTGTTAAGATTTTCAAGCTCGCTTGGCATTCGCTGTGATATAAGTGACAGAGGTCATTATTGAGTAGATATCTATACAGATACAGGTAAGAGTTTGAAACAAAGCTCATACTGTTATACTGTGTAGGTTGTTTTATGTTTTTGTTTGTTTGTCTTTCTGTCCTTCTGTGTTTTTCTTGTTGAACAGATAAACTCAGCAAAAATGAAATAAGAAAAAAGGATATTGTGACAAAGCAGTAAAAATAAAACTTTTTGGTAAAAAAAAAATATGTGAAAGGTTGAAAAAATATGTGAAAATAATTATGGAAATATCGAAGAGACTACATTTATCACATGCAACCAGTTAGATGTGTTTTTCTGTTCCTTGTGTCCATGTAAAAATGTTTGTCCTGTTTTAAATATTTTGTCCTGTTGAGTGTGCTTTGTCTATAATGTTACTCCTTGTACTTCAGTCCTTTGTAAATAGCTTAATTTCTTGGACTTTTCCTATTATTGATTTCACCATCATTTCAGTAGCAGTGTTACGAGTATTTGTCCAGTCATAATCAAGTTATCAGCACATTGTTTTTCATTGATGGGAAATCAGTCATATTTTCAAAGTGCTTGCTTTTTAATTTTCACTTAACTAGTTTGCAGTGCTTTCTAATTATTTTTTCACAATTGTTAAAATTGTTTTGAACACATTTTAGTGCTATTTAGTAGAATTGCTACTGTTTTTTTCCACTGAAGTCAAATGGGGGAAAAAAAGTTCATTTAGGTCAAAGACTATTTTGATTTTGTCAAAATGTTCTCAAAAATAAAATTAATTATGATATGATCAAAAATACATCTGACAATAAAAACTGCTCTCAAAATATATATGAAACTGATACCATTTATAAAATGTCAATACAATATGTTAAATTGAGGGAACTATTTAACTAAAATGTCAAAGAACTAGAAACACCTCTTATGTTAAATCAAGTCATAATGATAATTTATTTCATTAAAAATTGTTTCGAGCATTTCATTCCATTTGACCTGGTGAAAGGGCTCCTTTGTTTATCCATTTGTTGTTAGCTCTTGGGCATGCAAAATGAAAACAAAAAACAATTGGTATATTTTATGGAAAAATAAAACAATGCATTTTCTACTTTCTTGTGGATAAAATGGTGTAGCAAATTGTATCTGTAGAGTTGAAGTTTCTGTAGAAGAACTGAACTTTATGAACAGCCCCTAATTTTTCCCCTTAATTGATTTTTTTAAATGAATCAACATAGTTCATGTTAGCAATAAATATATCATGATGATCATTTTCGGTCAGGTGATTTAGTCAAGTAAAGGAACAAGGAATAAGTTTTTTTGTTATTTTTTTTTTCTACTTTTTTGTTTGCTTTTTGAAAAAGATAAGAAGGGCTGTTCATAAAGTTTGCTAGACTGGTGTTGGTAATGCACCATTTGAACACTGCCAAAATGTTTTTATGTTACCTGCCTGGAAAAGGCATTCTCGGTAAACCGGCTTGTCAAAGCAATTCTGTGATATTTGTATATAAAAAGAACATTGTAGACCCTCCAGGGTGATTTGTTGAGGCAAACCAATGGAGTTTCTAGCATTCATTTCATTTTTTTCGCCCAGATTATCATTTCATTATTAACTCATGCTTTCCATATCAGTTAATTATTTCAAAAGTTAAGTTTGGTAGATAATTTTTATGTCTTTTCTGTGCAATAACACTATTTAATATTACACTTTCTCTAAGCTATTTACCTTTTTTCTTTGCTTCTTTTGCTTGCTATCTAAATATAGATTCTCTCTTGTAGTTAAAATTGGATTTCGCTCTCGAGAGCATGAGTTCTCGAACAAGGATCCTTTTCATATAATAATTATCTAATACAGTTTTCAGGTAGTAATATAAAATTCTCATTTTTAAATATCACCCACACATATATGTGTGAAATAAAGTGCTACCATATGCCATCCATTGAAAACCAAATCTGCTCATCCACCTCCCTTTATATATGATGAGCAGTTCTGACTATTATGGACAGATTATGTGCTTACATTTTATCAAATGTTGCCTCTACGAATAAGATCCCATACTTACCTGTTATACATGTATATTGCATGTATTGAGAAATATAACCATCTTACAAAAACTCAAATGAGTTGTTCCTCAAGTATTGATGGAGAATTCTGCTTTTTAAGTGTCTAAGTCACACTACATGAAGAATACTTTTTCATCTAAAGAGGAGTAAATGTTGGTGAGTAAATCATGGGCTCCTTATTCCATCATTTCATATTAGCGTTTATGTGTTGCCCTCATCCATGTACATTTTTATACTAATAATGATGGATAGACCAAATCAACAATAATCAGCATAAATGTGTATAATTATGCTAGTTTATTGTACTTCTTTGAGACAAACATAAAATTGAGATATTTTCATTTTATTATAAACTTCTTTTTTACTTGTATGTTTATAATTTTGACAATTTTTTACTATTCAATCAATATTCCGTCCAAATATATATGATATATTTAACTTGTTATAATCTCTGCCTTATCAAGTTAATGTTGATTGTTTAGATATTGGTAGTTAGTGTAAATATTTTTTAAATTAATTTTGTATAGTATTAAATGTTATATAAGCTATTTGAAAATAATGTCAAAGAGAGGATAAAATATACTGTTCATTTTTTAATTATTATACCTTAAATACACATATTATTGACTTGGTGACCCTTCAATAAATGAGGAAAAGACATAAAAATACAGGAATTACCCCTTTTACATGGATACCAGGGTCTGGTTAACAGCATTGGTAAATATGACAATCTACAGCATTGCATAATCAATTTCTAAGTAATTATATTCTGTTTGTCTGGAAATAACATCAGACAAGAAAAGGAAAAAAGAGGTAACTATGTAATTTGACTCAGAGACAAAACTGCACAGGAGATGGTAATCAGGATATGTCCCATACATTTAAATTTGTTTTTGTCCACTTTCTGTAACACATTCATGTATGTGATGTATATATATTTATTTCTTACTTTTTTCTGCCTTCCATTATGTCAGTCATATAAACAAACCATTGTCAAATTTTACATGTTATTCTCTTTATTTTTGATAAAAGATACCGGTACTAAACTGCAATTCTTGATAACATTGTATTGATGAACAGCCACTTTGTATTATAGTAATGAGGTAAAAAGTTTTTTTTCTGAGCCACATTTTCAAAATGTTTATTTATAAATGAGAATGCACATATATTGTTTGAAATGTATGAACTATTCAAAAAGAAAACTTTTATTGGATGCGTTTTTTCACAGACGGAATGTTTATAATGGATATTCCATGAAGCTTATTCCATTCTAACATTTACCCAGGGTATGTTTTACAAGTTTGACATTTATACTGAGATTTTTCAGTGAACACTTTCTAAAATTATATGTATCTGCATGGTATGATTTTGTAGGTTCCTGGAAATTTAGGATACTGTTGATATGATTTCCATGGCAACCTTTTCTTTATAATTTGTAAAAGCTCAAGACTTTGGATTTGATAGAATAAAGGCTTACTGGTATGAAGTTGTATTGCTGCTTTTTTTAGGCCAGACCATACGCCTATTTTCTTACTGGCGGACAACAGACATGGCAACTCATCATTGGATACCCACTGCTGCCTATCATGCTACACTGTGACAACCATGGGATACTTGACTTAGTATCTCATCATTGTAAAAATATTGATTACAACCGTAAAGACCAATCTGAATGCTGTTAAACAAATGTGTACTTTTCAATGAAGGTTTGTAAAACCTATATTGGTAAAATGTGGTTGATAACGCATCTTGTCCACAACATTCTTTATCAGGGCTATCTTTGAAAATCCTGTAATACAGTCGCTTAATATAAAATGATCGCTTAGATATCCACACATAATACTTATCAGAGATATTCACACCTAATACTTATCAGGAACAAGTTTTCATTAGTCCAAAAATTCCAAAATCATGATTGGGCACCTAACAGGAGTACTGTTTTTTTATATAATCTACAATGAGCAACATTGCGTGAGGTACATGTAATAACCCAATTGTTTAAATTTGGAAAAAGTGCTGGAGGGTTTTAGACAATACCAATTCTTTATTATTTGTAAAAGCTCAAGACTTAGGATTTGATGAAATAAAGACATTCAGGTATCAAGTAGTATTACAGTTCATACCAGACCATAAGTGCATACCTTCTTGAAAGACCAGACATATATCAGTTGTACAGTTTAGCTGATCCCTGTGCTTATAGGTTGTTACTTAGACAGAACAAGAGCTGTCAGAGGACAGCACGCTCGACTATTCAAAATGCTTGTTTGTAAATCAAATGAAATCTATTTCAATTTTTGCCCTTCACATACTTTGTACATAATAATAGTCAAAAATGATATACCTTGATAGTCTGACACCCCTTAATATTTTTATGAAGTCTAAAATCAATCCCATGCCTAGTTACTGAGACATAAGCATAATAACACTGTGCATGCAAAACTTTAACCAAAAATCCAAGCAAGAAAAGGGCCATAATTTGCATAAAATTCAGTCCAAAAGTTATCCTCCTTAGTTTTCTGATGCCCCTGAAGACACTCCTTAACTTTCTAGTCAATTCCACAAACAATTTCTGAGATATAAGCTGGATATTAGTTTAAATGCAAAAATTTAACCAAAATTCTAAGTTAAAAGGGGGCCAAAACTTGTAATATATTCCATCAAAAGTTATCTACCTTGATACTATGATACCCCTAAATGTATTAAAGATGTTTCAAATCAATTGCATGCCTGGATACTGAGAAATTAGCATGAAAGTACCTTGCATGCAAAACTTTAACCAAAATTTCAGAGTTATAAAAGGGGCCATAACTTGTAATATATTCCATCAAAAGTTATCTACCTTGATAGTATGATACCCCTTAATGTATTAAAGATGTTTCAAATCAATTGCATGCCTGGATACTGAGAAATTAGCATGAAAGTACCTTGCATGCAAAACTTTAACCAAAATTTCTAAGTTAAAAAGGGGCCATAATTTGTAACATAATCTATCAAGAGTTATCTACCATGAAAGTATGATACCCCTAAACATATTAAAGATGTTTAAAATCAATCGCATGCCTGGACACTGAGATATAAGCATGAGAGTATCTTGCATGCAAAACTTTAACCAAAATTTCTAAGTTAAAAAGGGGCCATAATTTGAAATATATTCCATCAAGAGTTATCTACCTTGGTTGTCTGATGCCCCTTAACATATTCATAAACTTTCAAGTCAATACCATGAATGGTTATTGAGATATAAGGCTGACAGAAGCTTGCATGCAAAACTTTAACCAAATTTTATATTGCATGCAAAACTTTAACCAAAATATCTACGTTAAAAAGGGGCCATAATTCATATTAAATTCAGTCAAGAGTTATCTACCTTGGTTGTCTGATGCCCCTTAACATATTCATAAACTTTCAAGTCAATACCATAAATGGTTATTCAGATATAAGGTTGATAGTAATTTGCATGCAAAACTTTAACCAAAAGCTGCAACGCCAACGCCAGGGCGACTACAACAGCTCCCATATTCTTCAAATAGTCGAGCTAAAAAACAGTTTGGTTTATACCATGTTACTTTTGTCTGCATGCGACAGATCAGGTTGTAGATACAATCGTGCATGATACAATCCCCAGTCACATTACCCTGACATTGGGTAGACAAGTCTTTATGTGTTGAGTGCCAAACACAAGGGATATATACCAGTACATGCACAATTTTTTTGACTGGTATGCTACAGCCAGAGGTCAAATCAACAACTTCCTGGTTATGGGGCAGATGCTCTAGTCTCTTGCCCATCGGAATCTAGCTTCTTGATGAAATCCCACAACTATTCTTTATACCATGAGCATGCAACATTCAGATCCATAGCATCAGACAAACTGTTTCCATGTTAAATTACAATTTTTTTACAAATGCGATTACTAGAATGAAAACCAACGGAAACTGGCTTTTATATGGCTTTATAAATATTATAGTGTAAGCAGATATTGATAATTAAAGGGCCATAGCTTCTTTTTAAAGCTCTTGATAAACTACCCATCACCAGCCATAATCTAATTTATCCAACAAGCATTAGAACTAAATATTTCAGTTGTGTAAGGCTGAATTTTACTGGATTATAATAACTTCTCAGTCACATAGTTATAAAACATTAAAGAAATTGTAATTTTATATTTTGAATTTATAAAACAATAGCCTTATGAATTTTGATGTATAAAATTACTGGAATAGCATAAAAAAACAAAAGTAAGTCAAAATGTACAGTTTATTTGTAGAAAATCACAAATTCATTCTCTTTGTACAAAAAATAAAAATACAAAAAAAAAAAAAAAAAAAAAATCCTGATCTGTGGATAAGGCAGCAGTCAGGTGGAAAGCTGAGGATCATCATGAAACTTGTCATGTGATCATCCTCACGTCAATACTTAAGTATTAAGTACAAAACTAACATGCAGACACTCGTATTCCAAAGGCTTTCAAGTGTGTCATATTGGTGTCAAATAAAAAATTTTCTCTTGTCCTCACAACATCCATCAGTAAGTCAATAGATATACATGTTCATAGAATGAGTTTAAAGCCTGTGATAATCTTATACAACTGAACATTTTAACCCTTTCCCTCATATAGACTCATTTTGATGCCCTCAATAGGTATCACATAAAGCCTGATCTGCAGAAAACCACAGTTAAACCTTACTAAATTTAATTACAAAATCCTCATTTCCAGACCACTGAGGAGCAGCGAACAGCATAAAACCTGATCAGCCTGCGAGTTACTCGCAGGCTGATCTGGTTTTATGCTGTTCGCATAAGTCTTTTTATGGTGTCCTCTATGAGGGAAAGGGTTAAGGAAGTGTCCAATTCAATCCTATGCTTGGTTACTGAGATATAAGCATGAGAGCACCTTGTGTGCAAAAACCTTGACCAAAAATTCTTCTAAGGGCCATATTTTGTAATATATTCCATCAAGAGTTATCTACCTTGGTTGTCTGATGCCCCTGAACATAAACTTCAAAGTCATTACCATGACCTATTATTCAGATTTGAGCTGGAAAGTAGTTCACATGCAAAACTCAAACCAAGCTGCAATGCAGACGCTGATGCACGGGTGACTGCAATAGCTCTCATATCATTTGAAAGTCAAGTGAAAAATGCAAAAAAGAACCCATCATTCTTTAAAGCTGAGTGGAAACTGTCAACAACAACAACCTGTTCAGTAAAGTTGAAGTATGGGATGAAAAATATACAATGATAAAGTAACTTCAGAAATAGTTCTCACCTGACTGGCATAAAAAAATAGTGACAAAAAGAATAAATATGTGATATTAAAAAAGCATCATGTCAAATAACAGGTAAATACAGTAGAAAAATAAATGCAGCTTTACGGACATCATTTATACATGTACAAATAAATATATCCATGCAAAACAAGAAGCCCTCCAAAAGACAGATCAAACTGATTGTGTCTTTACATCCTGTGTTAAACAATGGAATATTCCATCATGGTGAATGGGAACATACACTGTGACAACATGGGGAGGATGACAGCACAATATAAGATCAGAACACATACCAGTGTAGACATAAATATGGCAGTTCACTTGAAAACATTTCAATTTTAAAACACTGCATGACAATATGGATGAATAAAAATGATCCTTTTTAAAATTTTTTTAAAAATTTTTTAAATCTGTGTGATAGAACATTCCATTGATACATATATTCATGGATAAATACTCTTAACAAGAAACATGTCAAATGATGCCAAATTAGGTTTTCAATTGTCTTCCTTGGCAAGCAAAACTATTTTAGGTAACAGTGACCTTGACCCTACTGACCTGAAAATCAATTCACATCTTCCTCTTCCTTTTAAAACCTTCCCTATCATCCAAAAAACCCAATTCCTTCCCAAATATTCTAACCAATCAATGAAACTGTATCTCAATTCTAACAGATATTTGACAGAAACAAAATGTTTAATGCTCACCCACCCATCCAACGACGTACCCCATTCTAACAATCGGGATTTTTGTGTTTCTCTTCAAAATTAATTATTATAGGGTAAATTCTTGAAGGTATCGGATTACTACTCCTCATTAGCCCTTTTTTTCATAGAGATTCGTTCTGACACACTGGCAAAGAGAGCTGACCCAGATCTATATCTCCTTTGTTTGTTCATGCAATATTGTAGCTTAGAATCTACAGTCTACAATGCAAAGAAAATTCCATTGTTTGATATACCATTTATTGTTCAGCAAATAAATAATCCTCCAGTTATAAGTTGATACATGAATATTCATAAGGTAAAGGTTTAATGTTGATCATTTTCAGGTTAGACCATTAGCACCTGAACTTCATTTGATAGACATTCACAGAAAATAGTAGCAGCTATTCAGACATGTGACCTCTGCAAATCAGGAATGCTACTGCCTTATTGTTTTTAAAAAAACTTATTCTTACAAAACTTAGTTCATTAAATTTCATTATTAGGAAACAAAAAAATGTTTTTTTTTTGTTTTTTTTTTGTTTTAATCAATAAATTATACAGCAATGCTAAAAATGCCAAATAAAACAATATCACTGCTTGTGAAAAAGATTAATATTTGATATCAAATTGATGTATAAATGAATACCATATAGAACAAGATGATGATGATGATGATGATGATGATGATGATGATGAACCTGTGCCAAAGGTACAGATATTCAACACACCTAAAATGACCTCAAAACAAGTCTGGCCTTCTTAAAACAATTAATAATCATTACATTATAAACAAAAATCATACCATGGAAGACTGTAATATTTTGTAAAGAAAAACTCATAACAAAGTCAAGAATTCATTCCACATTTTGAAGCATTTCCAAAACTTTCCACATAGCAAATCTTTAAGAATGAAATCCAATGAATTATATAATAAATAAAGGCACTACTCCACCCCCTTGAAAGGTTATTTGTGTTTAGATCAGTGTTTATTTTATGAGATCTATGCTACTAAAATTATCTGATTAAGAAATTATGAAATATTTAAAACTATATAATTAATAGTGAAGCTTGTTTTTTTAGGAACTTTACCTTGAATCAAATTGTTTTTATCAATATATGACATTACTGTAGATATAATAAATTGACACAGTATTTCCAAATTGGTAACAACGTTAATAAAAGCACAACAAATATTTCAATGTAACAACTTGAGTATCAACATAATAAAATAAACATTTTTGATCAAAATAAAAATGAAAAAAAAAATAACAAAGAATGATAGGAACACCAATTTTGCATAACCATGAAACAAGTTCTTGGCATCATGCTTTCACGATTTTCATGTAATGAGATGCATCAATATGTACACACAAGTTCATATATAGTATAAGTGTGCATGGGAAATAAAGGCATACTTGAAAATGGTCCCTCTAAAATGTGTAGGTAAATATTTTTCAAATAGCTCCATACTAAAAAGGACAGTCATTAACAAATTTCAACAACTTGTAATCATATACATGTATATTGATATTGTGAAGCCCTGTCCTACCTAAGCTTCAATTAAATGTGAAATCAACATGTACACATAGGCACCAGTGAGCAAACATTTTTTTAGCTAACCTGAGCAAAGCTCAGGGTGAGATTTTGTGATCCAAATTTCACTATGATGAAACTTCCTAACTTTTATTGAATTTCATGATTTGATATTTGGTACATAGCATCAGCTCATGGTGCCTCAACACTATCAACAAATATGTGCATCAGGGTTTACATGAGGCCACTCCTGGGACCACACCCAGATTGGAACTATATATAGAAAACAAACAATCTTTACTTCTGAAACCATTGTTTGGGTTGCAATACAACCAGAAGGCATAATTTTAAAATGTCTTTTCTCAGAAACGTACAGACCTACAGCTTTGATGTTTGGTATATAGTATCTTCTCATGGTTCAAGCCTTTCTACAACAAACCAAATTCAGGTAAGCGATTTAGGGCCATCTTGGCCCTCTTGTTTTTGAAAGGTGGGTAGACAGATATAATCTCATATTATATATAAAAATAAAATACTGATTCAGTATTTCACTCAAAATGAACTTTTTTTAAAATGAAAACTGTGATATTCCATTAACTTGACAAATAGTAGGAGCAGGGACAAACACCTTTGGTTATCTAAACCTTGCAATTTTCTGAGTAGTTTATCCCCACCATAATCTGTCCTTGGATTATTTGTTTTACAGGTGTTTATTTATGTTGCGTAAAATTAAAGTTGAAGTTAGAAAACATATGTCACATATTCCTAACTTTAAATTTGGAAAGTACCTGGCCATATACAAAACCAAGAACCTAATTATTTTTCAAAGCATTACTCGAGTCTCAAAACACTCCATACACATTCTTTTACAAACAAAAATTTTAAAAAATCTTACAATACCAAAACATCTGACAAAAACGCTGAAATTCATGATAAAAAATGGTTTCAATGGAAACAATTAGTACATATGTAACATTCAAATTGTGGGTCAGTCCCAGATTTTGGGCTGATTCAAAATATGTGGGCCGATCTGAATTTGTGGGCCAAAATATTGATATCATTTCCAGATGGTGGGTCAGATTAGAACTGGTATGCACTGACCAACTCAATTTCATAAACAATAGGATAGCATGATGTAACATTTGCAAATTGAAGTTCGGGATGATATAAAAACTAATAAAAATAAATCAAGAGACTTACTAATGTGCAACATTCATTATTAAGTCAATCCCAGCCAAGAACCAATTTGGGGTATAGGCCTTAAGACAGCGTTTTCTTTTTCTTATCGAAACAAGTTTGATGCCAATGTCTACAAGCGTGTCCGTTTTATTATTAATAACAACCATCTGACGTTTGACATCATTTACTTTGGTCAACATTGTATCATTTCATGCCATGCATTTCAAAGATAAGACATTTTATATAATTATCCTCTTCGACTCGGCTTTATATTTTTAACTGTTTTGAATATACTTAAACTTTTTACATTCATCTTTTCATAAATTTTGTTTACTTCATATTGATTTTTCTTGTCTGATGCACTATTTTTTGGGGGGGAGGGGGGGTGTTAGAAAACGTTATACAATTTGGGAGAAATCAGCCCACAATTTCTGATCAGCCCCAGATATTTTAATCGGCCCTTGATCTGCATCTTACATATATACAAAAATTGAACTTCATGGCAGACACATCTAAATTAGCCACTTTGGCCTTACCTTGTTTAAAACAGATATCCTTTATTGAAAGCCAGATGGACAAATTTTGATCATTATACATCAGCAATGCCTGGTCTGTTTATACAAAATACATGTGAGACAAATTCAAAATCAACTTGAAACATATTTACAAATATAAAAAATGCATCCCAATATATCACTGTTAATAGTTCTGAGGTTCTTGTTAATTTACAAAAATTATATAATGAGAGTTTCACCATAAAAACCATGGCCAAAATAATCAACAACTGTAAAGAAACCCACTTTGCACCATTTTCACCAAATCAGGGGACATAACTATGCTGTGACTTTATGAATTTAAAAACAAAAAGTGCACATGGTGCACAACTTCTGATGCCACTGAGCATACCAGTAAAGTTTTGTGACTGACTCATATACTTTTGGAGATATGCACAACACAAGAACTATGACAGATGGATAGGCAGATGAACAGATCGACAAATGTATAGTCTCCCTCATTTCAAAGTGGGGCATAAAACAACATTCACCATAATTTTTCACTCCATGAGTACAGTATAACAAGAGATCACACAAATATACACTGAGACCATTCATATATCAACAATTGTACAAAAGAATAAATCAAGCAAAATCATTTAACACTGCAATGCACCAAAATTAAATGTAAAACTATAAATTGGCTGCCTATTTTTTCAGGCAAGACATTCAACAGAAACTGTCTTACAATAACTCAGATCAGTAATTATTCAGAATGATATACCGTCCATTGAAAGCCAGAAGGGGCTATCAGCATATGTAAAAAGAAGGCTGATAGCCCCTTCTGGCTTTCAATGGACGATACTTAAGTAAAGTAATGATTGTAACATTCACCATAATATGGTTTCAACAACCTAGGCTTGCAACATATATTTGTTTACAGACTGCATTTAATAGGACTCTGATACAACACACCATCAAACTAAATATTCTAATAATCCCATAACTAGGTAAACATATCAAACCTGTAATAAAGATGGAATATTTTTTCTGCAAGCATCTGCAATATTTCAATTAATCTGTTGTTTTTTGGGGTGGGGGGTGGGGGGGAATTACTTCATTTGAAATTGGCTCAAAAATTTGAACAATTGTATGCATAGAAAAAGGGCCTGTTTGTGAATATATAAAGTTGTATTACAAGCAAAACAGCTCCTTTTAAACTCAATACAGTGCTGGTCCTTTACTACACTTTACATCATACCATGACATCCCTGCTATAAAATGTTGTTTTTCTTTCTTTATGAATTCAGGTTTCACTTATAAACAAGGTATTGAAGCAACCGTTGAAAAGATAATCAGCTAAAGTGGTAAAAACTGTTATAAGGTTTAACATAGCGTAGATCCAATTCAACACCCCATCATTATGTGACTGTCCACTGTTGACCCCAAATTAATATGTAACTTCTGTCATATAATTCCAATCTACTTCAATGTAACACATTACCCAGGTTGAACCCCAACACTGCATTATTATGGATCAGAGCTGTACTAACATGAATGTCTGGGAGCAATAGAACTTTCTAAACATTTATACAGGCATATCATTCCTGTTTTCATTTCACCAGGATATATATATCATTTATGCCAAGGAAACTCACTTAGTATCAGGAAAATGATGCCATCTGGTATGCCTGAAAGTAAGTGGGTAATCCAGTTTTATAGTGATATCTGTTCATCAATACCTGACCGATGGAAACATTGTAAAACCAAGTGGAGAAGTACTGCAGACTGATCAGGCTACATACTGTTCTCACAAGCTGTGACAGAACAGCCATGTGATGAGTGAACAGATTCCAGCCTTGTATCACACTATCAGGAAAGTGTCTCTCTTATACTCAAATCTGTCTCTCTTGTATTTCCCAAGCATAGTCTTGTCATTGCAAAGTTGTGCTGTCAAAGACAGCCCAGTTTCTCAAACTTTGTTAGCTTCACTAATTCTCCAGTTTCATCATCCCTGCTGAATGAAGGTTTCCACATGTCAAAATGCATGTTTCTGAAAATGAACCTGCTTTCATTATTCAAATACACAATAGTTACACCACTCCTTACATATTCTTCTTTTTTTAAATAAGTGAACAGGCACTCTTCATTTCTGATTTCATTCTTATCTTTCAAGGTCACCATTCATCCTCTAAATGTCTATTGAAAATTCCTCTGTCCCTGACCTTTCACCCTAAATTACATCATTTGCTGACTGGAGTGTCCGACCGTCCATCTGTACTTTCACTTTCAGATGCAGAAGTTGGCGACAATGAATTAGAAGTTCTGACACTGTCTATATCATCCTTAAAAAAATGGTGCTCAAGAGCTTCATTGGCACTGATTCTTCTGTGAGGATTGAAGGTTAACAGTTTCTGCAAACAAAAAACAATTATAATAGTTGGGAAAGGAAAATGGACACCAAGGTTCAGTTTTAAGCATATCTGAAAATTGCTGGGAGATTTTCAGATTTAGCAATTTTCTTCTGAGTCTTTTACATGTACATGTACACAGGGATAGAAGATTAGCTCAATTCTTCTTGTTTAATGACTAGCATAGCTTTACTTAATAAACTTGTAAAATATAGTCGATGCATTGAAGAAACAGATGAAATGAAATTTTGTACAGATCTATTAAAATCTGTAA
Organism: Solen grandis; assembly: GCA_021229015.1. Taxonomy (NCBI): domain Eukaryota; kingdom Metazoa; phylum Mollusca; class Bivalvia; order Adapedonta; family Solenidae; genus Solen; species Solen grandis. The sequence continues at coordinate 25,991,015 of CM037788.1, forward strand.
TGACTTTAAAGCAGTTTTAAAAGTGTTTTTTTTTCCTTCTCTCCCTCATTAATGATGGTTAAGTCTTTGCTCCCTAACAAATAAACTCAGCAAGTGTTAGTCACATTGCTTGGGAAAATGCTATATTATGTAAACACATAAGGATAATTCTAATTAAATATAGGATACGGTATCCCCAAAGCAGGTGCTTGCCATACCACATGATACATTAAGCAACATTGCATCTTAACCAGTCCCTAGTAGCAAATTTGTAATTGTTATTAAAGTTTTGAGCTTGTAAAGCAAGTGCATGCGCACAAAATGAATGTGATGAGACATGTGACAGCACACAGAAATAGAAATTCTAAACAAAGATTTTATCATTTTAAATGCAGGTTTTATGCAGGTTTATTTTTTGGATTTAACAACACATTGACATAATTTTAGTCATTTGGAGATCATGTCTTCTTGAGACAGATATAGTGCTGCCATACTGCAGTATAACATCATATAAATATGGTAGGATACCACACACAGTCACATTATCCTGATATTGGGCCAACAGTCCTGGAACAACCTTATATACTGAGCACCAAGCAACAGTGCTATACCAGAATCATTTTTTATGATTTTGGTTTTTCACAGCCGGGTAACGAACCCACAATCTCCCAATTTTGGGGCAGATGCTCTAATCACTCGGCCACCTGAACTGGTAATATAGGTTTTATACCACTCTTAACACTAAAGCCTGTGTTGGAGAAACTACCAATTTTTTTACAATCATACAGTATTGCATTTTATTGACAGAGGTAATACGAACAGAAAGTTTCAAATCAAATTTCTAAGTCAAAAACCATCTGCGAAAAAATACAAATGTATATATAATTAAATTTATTCATTGTTTTGTGAGTGTGTTTCTATTATAATAAAACTACTTACAGCAATACTCAAATTGGGAAAAATATGCATATGTTAAACAGTGTACATTCAGTGATCTGGAAAAACATGCGTCATGCGCCATAGTCACATTAAAAATCAAAATGTCACATCGTTTTTTGCACTGGATGCGCCCCTGTCGCATTTCAATTTTTCGGTCTCACTAAATACTACAGCCTGCTTAAAGCAGATACGAATACAGTCCGAGACCAAATGAGGGGTTAACATATCGCAGAGAAGGAAAAGCATTATTAATCAACCAATCGGATTTCATCGAGGCATTGTTGTATCAACCAATCAGATTGAGTCTTTTTCGCGTAAGAATTTGAAAGGGATTCGTGATTCTGATTGACGTCGGCCATCGGGGATTTGCCAAAAAAAAAAAATCAAATGGCCAATCTTATGTTAGGGCAATCAAAATTACATTCGATATTCGTCATAAATTTCTATTATGAGACAAATAAAAAACACGATTTAATTATATTCAGTGTATGATTCCTACCAGTTTATTTACTCCATTCCAAAAGTTTTTTTCGATCATAATCCCAAATCATCTATCAAGAGCTTGACCCATTTGGGAGGGACAGAGGGTCATAGTGTCACACATTCTCAAATTATCAGCACATTAACTAAATCTTAGTAAGGTGCAATATGGTCCAAGTAAGGGGAAAAAGCCCTGTCATTAGAATGAGTTGAATTGGCCAGGTTTGAGTATAAATTATAGTGTGAGAAGCTGCCGATTATCTTGAAATGAATGCTTGCACAAGTGTCACCACATACCGCCCTCTGTGCCCCCTCCACTGATTCAGTTTCAACTTGTGTGACATCCACTCTACACACAGGAAGAAATAAATATATTGCAGCAGTAAAGTTCAAAGGGTGTGAAACCGGCACATGCCAATGTCCGGTCTCCGTTTATCTCCAGTTGGCTGTGCTAATAGGGGTTTCTTACCTCTTTGAAATGCAGAGAGTTTCGTGTTAGGTGACTGTTAGTGTGTTTGGATTAGGAAATACACTTGGACATTACCCGTTGTGTCTTACAACTGCTGCATTATGACATCATCGATCTTTTTTTGTGTGTGTGTGTGGAATAGAAATATTTGATCATCTAGCTTCATACAATTTTTTGTCTTGGAGGAAAAAAAATATGGCTAGTAGATGTTTAATTAACTAAGAATAGTTGAAAGAGATCAGTTGACAGTGACCAAAACCTTTATTTTTTTTCTTGTTAAATGATGATAGTCAAATTAAATTATTTAATAATTGCATTATGTTCATATTTTTATTTTTGATCAATTGGTTGGCATTTTTTTTTTTTTTTGTTTTTTTTAAATCAATTTTCAATTGTACCATGGTTTGACTTTGTTGTTAATATTATGCATTTTAGACTCACTTAAAAAAAAAAGCAAGTTGTAGTTGTTTCATAAAATGTCACATTTGATATTAAAAATGTCACATTAATTTTGAAATTGTCACATTGATTTTGCCACAGAAAGGACCATTATCACATTGATAAAAATTCTTTCCCAATCACTGTACATTAAATATAGTTGAGTCTGTACTTACCTCAAACAAATCTTTCCCAATCACTGTACATTATAGTTGAGTCTGTACTTACCTCAAACAAATCTTTCCCAATCACTGTACATTAAATATAGTTGAGTCTGTACTTACCTCAAACAAATCTTTCCCAATCACTGTACATTAAATATAGTTGAGTCTGTACTTACCTCAAACAAATCTTTCCCAATAGGGTCTATTTCAGGTATGTAGCTATTAACAGGTTTAGGTGGGAAAGCTTGGAAAGAGCTCCAGGGTAAGGATACATTCTGAGGCCAGTCTGCTTCCATGGGTCGCCCGATGATTCTGAAGTATCATACATGTTTACAACATTATCAGCAAATACAAAGTATTCAAGCATTTTTTGGCCGTTGGCTGTTTTGTTTTCACCTGAATTTCTGGTCTTATCTTTATGCTGAAGGTCACTAAACAGCTGATGAATACTGTAAGTTTTGATTGATCGACTTAAAAATTGAAAGTATCCTGCGGAAAAGACATCAGCCTGTTTGCTTTGTATATATACATTCTTAAAATCTCAATTTTTCGACAGAAATATATTAATACAGGTCTTAACATTCAAAACACAAAAAACATATCTATAGGATGAAAAACACATATCAGATTTGAAACCTTCAGACCCCTTCGTATCCTGGAAATCGCACATTCATTAAGATGGGATGTATCAGAGCATAACATCAATACTATATGGTGGATGCACTCCAAACTTGTTTTGTATAGTGTTAAGTATACTTTTGGTCATTTGATGTTCACCCTTTCTCTGACAACTGCTTTAATGCAGGTAACAAGTGTTCCGAGGAACACCCATCCTGTTGTCCTGAAGGGACGTATTACGTTGTGAACTGGTCGTTTGTCAGTCTGATCATCAGCTATTTCATATCCGCTCTATATATTTTGAATGCTTGAAAGACATTCATTACTTGGGTCAAATGTCCACTCATCAAGATGCAGAATAAACACTAAATATAAATAATACACCATGACTGTGTATCTTTTTTAACCCTCTCCCTCATAGAGGATACCATGAAAAGACCTATGCGAACAGCATAAAACCAGATCAGCCTGTGAGTAACTCGTAGGCTGATCAGGTTCTATGCTGTTCGCTGCTCCTCAGTGGTCTGGTAATGAGGAATTTACAATTAAATTTGGTAAGATTTGAGTTTGGCTATCTGCAGATCAGGCTTTATGTGGTACCTATTGAGTGCGTTAAAATGAGTCTACATGTATATGAGGGAAAGGGTTAAAGATACTTCTTGTTTATGATTGTATAATCAGCTGTCACTGTAATATCATACAAGTGACATGATACCAATCCTGACACCTGGCCAACCAACCCTGGACCTACTTTTATATGTTCAGCGCCAAGAGAGACATTCCAATACCATTTATTTAAAAACTCTGGTATGTCAGAGCTGGAGATCAAACCATTAACCTCCCTGGTTAAGGACAGACATACTAACCACTCATGACTAATAAATGTAATTATGAAATGTTACAAATACTGACTAATGAAATAATGAATAACATACGTTATAACTGACAAGGTAATCATTGCAACATCTCACTCATACCAAATTGGACAAAAACATAATCATTTTACAAACAACAGTGTTCTTTGGAACACGTGTCACCTGCTGAAGCATGAGGACAGACAGACAGACAGAAGACAACAAAAAAGTGATCCCTATGTGTCACCTCTGCATACAGCAGGTGACTCAACAAATAATTGAGTTGGAGAGATCTTGATTTAGAAATTTTTAGAACTATAGACATACAAACTTACTCAAAGATCTTTATCAACTGGTCAATGTCGGACTGTCCACAAAACAAAGGTCTGGAAAAGATGAAATAAAAAACATCATCAATAGTTGTTACAAATCTTTATTTAACCCTTTCCCTCATAGAGGACACCATGAAAAGACCTATGCGAACAGCATAAAACCAGATCAGCCTGCGAGTAACTCGCAGGCTGATCAGGTTTTATGCTGTTCGCTGCTCCTCAGTGGTCTGGAAATGAGGACTTTATCATTAAATTTGGTAAGGTTTAACTGTGGTTTTCTGCAGATCAGGCTTTATATGGTACCTATGAGTGCGTCAAAATGAGTCTATATGAGGGAAAGGGTTAAGGTCCCTGTGGTTCTGTGCTAACATACATGACTGAGTATCCAAAAGCTGTGGGTTCAAACCTTTTTTTTCATGGGTTTTCCAGGCATAAAGTACTGGTGACCGTGTAACCCAGGACCGATCAAGAGGGATTTATCAAATGTCTCACAGGTTTCAGTGTACTCCCTGTGCAGGAATATGAAAACTAAGGGACGCTATTCTGTGAAAAATCATTGAATCAAGATATGTTTTTAAGTAATAATATGCAAAAACAGGAGTGAATCTTCCCATTCATTTTTGTTGAATTCCACCCAGTGGTTACAAAAGAATAGCATCAACAAGAAGGTACAGACAGACACACAAGATAGATGGATGAAGCAGTGATTAAATGATATTTTTAGGAAGTATAATAACTGGAAAATGTCAATAGTAATAGTTAATGCTTTCTTTAGTATTTGTGTCTAAAGTAAACAATATGTTTTTGAAAATCAAGATTTGAAGGAAAAATATTCTCTTACACTTGCATATTTATCAAGCCATGAAAAATTCAGTGTCTTCCATACAAGACACAGAATAATTAAATACAGTTAAATTATAAAGTGTGCTCAATATCAGGTATGTTAAATCCACAGGGAAACAAGTAACTGGTGTTGTATGCAACACATAAAGTCCCCTACTGGCTCCACCTTGACTCAATATGGTAATCAATCCCATTTTTTGCCATATTTTCACTATTTCCGTTACCATAGCAACCACAATTTTAGTCGAAGAACAAAAATAAAATGACGTGCATAATCTACACATTGCCATCTAGTCATATACCAAGTTTCATCAAGTTTGCTTGCTTAGTTATCGCGGGATCCCATTTTTTACCATATTTTCACTATTTCCGTTACCATAGCAACCACAATTTTAGTCAAAGAACAAAAATAAAATGACGTGCATAATCTACACATTGCCATCTAGTCATATAGCAAGTTTCATCAAGTTAGCTTGCTTAGTTATCGCGGGATCCCATTTTTGCCATATTTTCACTATTTCCGTTACCATAGCAACCACAATTTTAGTATGAAGAACAAAAATAAAATGATGTGCATAATCTAAACATTGCCATCTAGTCATATAGCAAGTTTCATCAAGTTAGCTTGCTTAGTTATCGCGGGATCCCATTTTTGCCATATTTTCACTATTTCCATTACCATAGCAACCACAATTTTAGTCGAAGAACAAAATAAAATGATGTGCATAATCTACACATTGCCATCTAGTCATATACCAAGTTTCATCAAGTTAGCTTGCTTAGTTATTAAGTTATCGCGGGATCCAGATTTGAGCGGACAGACGGACGGACGGACGAACAGACGGACAGACAGATGGACGGACGGACAGACGGAGGGCAAACCTATAGTCCCCTCCGGTGTGAACACCGGTAGGGGACTAAAAATGAGGTAATTCTGGGGAAGTTACAAGTCTCATTAAAGGTGTGCTTTCATAAGGTGTGTTTTCTGGTGGTTTTTAATGACTGGGGGGTGTGGGGGGTTGGGGAGAGATGTCAATCAATCAAAGAGTGTCTCTCCGTGAAATTAATGCTAAAGACTTCTCCTTATCTTCCTATTAATTGCTCTGACGAACATATACACCTTAAAGTAGTTCAATATACACTTGTGATATCATATTTTACCAAAGTTCAATCAATAAATTCAAAACCTGTAAATGCACTTCTGCCTCCACCATTATCATGGCAGAGCGATAAAAACAAAACGCGACTAACTGTATGTACCTCCTATTGAAGAGTTCAGCCATTATACAACCACAACTCCACATGTCCACCGGCGTGGCATACTGGGCCTGCAGAATGACCTCAGGTGCACGATACCACAGGGTCACCACCTGGAATACATCGGTATATATATTTACTTGAGATGTAGGTGCTAAGTGTCGGTGTGTAAGAAACAAGAAATGTTTGTAAACATATGCCATCATTATAATGATTTATTTCACTCTCTGAACATGTACAATACTTACCTTCATCATCAGGTGAAAAAGTTGAAGTTGTTAGATAATAATGACCCTGGACATATGACAGACTGGACAAAGTTCATTTTTTTCATTTTTCAGGTACTGAATAGGGGTCTTCTATCATACTAAACAATTATTACACAAAGATTGCTTCCAAAGTGTGCAAACAAACGGACACAATTCAATAATCATAGTCAAATAAATATTTTTTTTTTCCATGAATTTTTGTTGAATTCCTGTCCATGCTTGCTGGGAAACAGGCCAGACAAGTAGTGGGAAGGGCTGACAGCTGCAGAAGGGACAATATATACCCATATTTAATTCCAGGAGTTTAAGAACAGAGATTTATTTTAATATGACAGACAGCTAATTTGAACCAAGGCCATACCTGCCTAAGTGCTACAGTTTAGTGCTAGCTACATCAAAACCACTTACTATATATAGGTTGAGTCTCATATTTGGAAATATACACTTAACCTGTGTAGAAACACAAAGATTTTCTGTGTTACACATTCTTTTTATGTAAATAAAGATACAGTTTCTAGTTTATCATATATCAGTGAATGACAAATTATCTCATACATAAATTGCTTTTCCAAGAACATTTGAATTATTTCCTTATAAATGTACACAACTAACCGGTTTTGAACTTTTTCCAAGTTTTGCACATGATGCACGAAATAAAATCAATGAGCAAAAAGGATTTGACAGGTAATTTATATCGAGTTGATATACGTTTCTTGATGGTATCATCTCCATTTTGATATGCCTTATTATAAGATACTTGGACTATAGTAGAGTCAGTGTTCAGAAGCTACTGCCAGACTTTTAAGTGGAATGAGATATTGTTGTGCTAGGCAGTATCAACCAACGACAATAGGCTGGAACAGTAATTCGACCTACAGACAGGAAGTGTCAAAGATCACCAATTATCCCTATTGTTGTGTACAACATTGAAACAAAATTTGATTTAAGTTTCTGAGCCTTTTTACTTTGAAACTGATTGAGTTTATTATCATCACTCTGGATAGCAGCAAGGTGCACTTACCACCTGGGTCAAAGCCATTTGGAATCCATATACCCTGGCCAGACCAAAATCGGCTAATTTGAGCTGACCATCTTTTGAGATGAGAACATTCTGTGGCTTTAGGTCTCGATGGACGATACGGTTTGAGTGTAGGAAGTCGACGCCATTTAAAAGCTGGAACATCAAGTCCTGAAACAGCAAATGTTATCTTTTTTTCATGTTCTGAGTTTCATATTTCAAGCAGTTATGTCATCTACTCTCAACTGAAAATGTGTGAAATTTTAATCATAATGATAATTTATCTACCTTTTTTTAATCATGAATTATTTAAATCAAATACTTCTCTCTTTTCCAAGTGAAATGAAAGATCTCATTAACTTGATTCAATCAATTATAAAATTGCTCATACTCAAAAAACAAGCTTGAAATGGACCACTTGTCATTCGATCTTTAACTTGAAATGGACCAGGTTCTGCATTCAAACTTGAAATGGATCATATCCTGCATTGATATTTGGAATGATTCATCAATCAACCTTGAAAAGGGGCAAGCTCACCATTCAAACTTGGAATAAATCATTTCCAGCATAAAAATTTGAAATGGATCAGATTCATCACTCAATCTTGAAAAAAAATCATATTTAACCCTTTCCCTCATAGAGTAACTCGCAGGCTGATCAGGTTTTATGCTGTTTGCTGCTCCTCAGTGGTCTGGAAATGAGGATTTTGTAATTAAATTTGGTAAGGTTTAACTGTGGTTTTCTGCAGATCAGGCTTTGTGTGGTACCTATTGAGTGTGTCAAAATGAGTCTATATGAGGGAAAGGGTTAACACCCAAACCAATCTCATTGAAATTAGATTCAGTATTGGAAACTAAATATGATAACATCATATAGAGGGTCGTCTCAGATTTACCCTTGTATAAGCCAATCAAATCACTGTCTACCAAATCATAAGGTATAACCAGAGGAAGTAACCGCATTAATATCACAATAGAGTAGAATGATGTGTAAGCGACTGGGTAGCTCATTCAGTAGAGCATTCGCCCTGTAAGAAAAAGGCAACGGGTTCGAGTCCCTGTCAATCTGCACATTTTTCTCACCCTGTGACAAATTTTTTACCTAAGTCAGTTAGAAACGTGCTATTTAATTGGTTTAAAATCGAGCATTTGTTTATGCATATAAATTACTTAAAAGGTCAATCTGACATGACCCCTAATGGGATGTTGTCAGATCCTAATCGCGTATAATAGAGGAGCGCAAATCATGATATGATTTTAATGAGACTGCACCCAAACTTGAAATGGATCAGATTCGTTATTTAATCTTACATATTAGCTATGCATCTCAGCATACCTGCCAATGCATTTTTTACCATTTCAGTTTAAGTTAATTTACAGTACATTAAAACCTATGGGTGTTTAAAACAATGCTTATTTTCATATTTAAATGAGACTATCTGCCCATTCTCCCCAGTGTACATGTAACCCATACAAAAACAATGGGATCATGACACACACATACTCTGTACTATCACACAATGGAAACCTCAATAATTACATAACAAAGGTACCACTGCTCCACTTATGTCTGACAGTAATGACTAATATCCACTAATTAGTAGTATTCAATTAAGCATACTTCTCATTCTTTTTCTTTTTCCACTACTGCAGGGGACATACAGCTCTGCATAGTGGCAGAGAATCAAAAACAATGTCCAGACAATTCACAACAATAATAATGTTTGTCAGAGAAAAATATGTGTGGCAACCATGTGCGCTTGCATGGCTTGGATAAATGACATTGCCCCACCCACCTTGTTTTGTACTGGCAGTATATAAGGTATCATATTTGCACTTGAGATAACGAATGGTTCTATTAGTGTTTAATTAAGTGGTTAATTGGTCAATTGAGCTAGAAGGTAGTGGGGATAAGATTACAATATTGTCTGCCAGAGAGACAAGGGCTGGTTTCATTCCGTCTGCAAGTTTTCTTGACAGTGGCTGTATTCTATGTATGCTTACCTTGTACCTACTTTAAACCAGCGCTACAGAAAGTACAACCTTCGTTAAACACTATAGAAAAGCCATATAAAACTGAATCAATTATTTATCTCAAAAGGTTTAATAGTGTTTAATTTTACTGAAGAGTACTGAATGGATAAAACCTGAATCACCTGAAACCTATCCATATTTTTATTCTTCATTTCAATAATAGTTATTCTAATTTAAAAGAATTTAAAAGTTGATGATGTCATGATGGTCCTATCCTGTTCACTCGTATATCAATGGTAATTGTTGGGTTTCTTGACGTTACGTTAGAATGCTAAAAGTAACGTGACGTGCGCGCTATTGATAGATACAAAATGGTGCGAACCTGCATTGTCGCGTTATTGTGAATGTCCTCCCATAATAAATTTACTCCCATAAGAGTAATGTTCAATATCTTTAGATTTGTATGGTATGAGTTTGACCCTGTTGCAGAAAAGGAGGGATTAGTGTTGTTGTTATTTATCGAAGGTTGTGTGTTTGTTGGCAGCAAAGATTTTCCATGGCTCTCTTGAGTGCTAAGTATGGGTCAAACTCAGGAAAGCCATGGAAAGAGATAAGATTGATTTATAATAAATAAGTTCAAACTAAATTAAGGGCCATAACTCTTGATTTGGGGTCCATAAACTTGGCAGATCAGCAGAATGCACAAATAGTCCCAGACAAAACATCACAATAATCAACTGAAAAATGTAAGCTGAGACTAAAACATGTGGTCAAAGAATGCCAATTAAAATAAGTCAATTTACCCACATCATGAAAAAGTATCTTCATAAAGTGCAAGAAAAAAAATCCATTTTAAACTGCTTAAAAAATGCAACAATTAAACCACTCATTTAAAACTATCAGCTCAAAAGCTAACTTAGGTTAACTGTATTTGTTATCACATAGTTTGAGTATTCAAGTATGGCTTAATTCTACCAGATTACTCACAGCTGTACATGCAAATTATACAAACACGTAGATCCAATATTTTATACAACACATCACGCTGCTGTGACTTTTTTCAATAAGTCGAACAGTCAATGGTATTAAAAGATTTGCCAAATCTTCAATGATAAAACCTCCTGACATTAAATATATCATTATCTGTAAAGACACCACACTGTTTTAAATGTGGGATGTTCCATACTTCAAGTTAGAATAATTCATTCAGTTAATGAAGGGATGTATGCTTTTATTGATTATAAACATTTTCGCAGCTATTGATAAAATGTTTCTACACATTGCACTTTTATCTTTGCCATGATCTCCAAGTGACTGTGCTGTAATCCAATAATTTATATCAGAAATCTCATGTACAAAAAGAGTTGAATTCCTAGATAATCAATTAATAATATAACATGGACAGAAACATAATTATGGAGTAGGTACAATCACCTTCTGATACTATACAAGTCTGATGCAGATTCAAGATATGAGAATTAATGAACTTATTTTAATGCATGCTTTTTCTAACACTCATTTGATTACCTGTTACAGTTTGTTTGATTGAGTTTAACATCCCACCAATAGTATTTCAGTCATTTGGGAATGAGACAGATATAGTTCTGCCTCTCTGCAACATCATGCTATTATCATACATTATTTTGCTGAGTACCAAGCACAAAGGAGATGTTTTATACCAACATTTTGAATGACTCTGGTATGTTGTGGCCTCCAGGTTCCTGGGCAGACACTCTTAACACTTGACCACCAGGAATAACCAAAAAATTCAATGACAGCCACCAAGGCAAAACCCATGTATGTACGTATAGGATGCACTGTGGCAAGTTGCTCACATACTACGTTCCAATAAGTTTCATTGTCTGGTTCTTGGCTGTGGTACCTACCCCTTACACATTTCATTATCTGTAATCTTGAGGATGATCAAGGAACCAGACTACAAAACACATTGAAACTACTTGTGTAAGCAACTTGCCTCTGGTACCGTAAGATGTCTTCCCCAACAACAAATCAATTATTGTGAGTTCCCTGTCGCTGCAACAGTATTTCAGTCATATAACCCAGAGGTTCTACGCACATGTTATGTATGTTACATGTGAACTCTGCTGTTCAGGAAAGAAAACAATCTACAATTTCAAAAACAGAGTTTGTGTGACAAGAACCAAATCATATTAATTAGTGTGTATTAAATATCAAAGTTGAAAGGGAATATGTCCTTGAGATTTATGTCAATAATGAAATTGCAGATTAGGAAATATGGGGTTCAAAACTTAGCTCTGTATTGAATGGAGTTCCCATACACCAGAGTACTTCGCTGCCTTTTTACTAAAACATTATCTTTACTCCAACTGCTTAACAGCTGGGCCATAATAATATTGTCAAATACTCAGTTTACCAAACATTGCAACATATACAATGTAGTATGGATATTCATATTTGAAGGCTAAGGTTTAGATATCTGATATTATTGAAAAGATTTTATGAAACTAAAACTGCAACAATGTGATTGTAAATCCACACAAAATAATAAATACAAGCATTCATATTCATGGCCCCATACTGAGATGTGTTTTTCAATTTGCCAACCAGTGTATCCTTATAGCCACAGTAAACAATTACAGGAAAATTACCTCTCCAAGTAGGACTTAACCTTTTACCTCATGAATATTCATGTACAAATTATGACTTGATGAATATTAATTTATTGAACTTAAAATGGTACGAGGGCGAGTCAATAAATAACCAGCCTAACCTATTTTGGGTTGAGATCTACCTCTTCTTTTTCAATATAATTTCCCTCAAGGGCTATGCACTTGGACCAACGGTGTTCAAGTGCCATCAGCCCAGAAGTGAAGAAGTCAGGGTCCTTTCCATGGAACCACTCCTCAACTGCCGCCACGACTTCTTCGTCAAACCGGAAATGACGTCCACATATATCCTTTTTCAAATTTGGAAAAAGGAAGAAGTTGCTAGGAGCCAGGTCTGGTGAGTAGGCAGGGTGCGGTATTAATTCATACCCATTTCACTCCACAGCATCCATTGCAACTTTACAAGTGTGGAGTCTTGCATTGTCCTGTTGCAGCAAAACACCTTTGGAGAGTTTACCACGGCGTTTCTCGCGGATGGCGTTCCTCAGCTGGTCTAGCAAGTTTGCATAATATGCTCCGTTTATTGTACTTCTCTTGGGTAAAATGTCCAACAAAATAACGCCCTTTGTGTCCCAAAATACTGTGGCCATCACTTTGCCAGCAGATGGTTGAGTCTTGAACTTCTTTGGCCTTGGGGATCCTGGCCCTACCGCTGACGACTCTGGGCTTTATTTTCTGGTTCATAATAATGAACCCAAGTCTCATCCTCAGTAACTAGATGCAAAAGGAATTCATCTTTTGACTTCAAACGCTTCAACAACGCACTGTATACTGATGCTCTCGTTGCCATTTGCTCATTGCTAAGGGATTTTGGGACCCAACGGACTGTAAGCTTGCGCATCCCTAGATGATCATGCAAGATTGTTGAAACGGTACCATGTGAACTGCCTAATCCCTGTGCTATTTCTTCAACCTGACTTTGCCATATGAGTATACCAGATCTCTGACTTTATTACTCATTTCTTCGTCGGTGGCATCAACTGGGTGTCCAGACCTGGCTTCATCTTCTAAAGACGTTCTACCGCGCTTAAACTCCCCAACCGAGAATTTAACTTGAGAATAAGATGGTGCAGAATACCCATACTCATCAACTAACTCAGCATGTATGTCCTTACCAGTTTTACCTTTTAAATGCAAGTACTGAATTACAGCACGGTACTCCACTTTTGATGAAAAGCTTGCTTTTACATCATTAGCCATGTTTGACATTCAATATCTGACAAACAAATGACAATATACATGTGTAGTTTTGTACACAGGTATAGTACATGTATTGAAACAATGCGTGAAATTGTGGATGTCTCGGTTGATCGGAGATGTCATAGGCTGGTTATTTATTGACTCGCCCTCGTATATGAAACTATGGATTTTTCTTTGCCATGCAGACTTTGAAGAATCTGCGCAATATTGTATGAGTAAACAGAGGAGAACCTACCAAGACGGCTCCTTTCATGAGAAATGAATTTGTAAAAAAAAACAAGAGCTGTCAGAGGACAGCACAACTCAACTTATCGAAATGCTTGTTGGTAAATAAAATTAGATGACATACCTTGTATAAAATAATAGTAAAAAAGGATAAACCTTGATAGTCTGATACCTTTGAATATACTTGTGAAGTCTAAAATCAATCACATACCTAGTTACTGTGACATAAGCATAATAACACTATGAATGTAAAACTTTAACTAAAATATCCAAACTTTCTATTGCATACAAAACTTTAATCAATAAGTCTAAGTCAAAAAGTGGCCATAATCTGCACTATATTCAGTCAAAAACTGTCTCTATAGTATAATACTACTGAACATATTAAAGAAATTTAAAATCATTCCTGTTCCTGGTTACTGAGATATAAGCATGAAATTCCTTGCATGCAAAACTTTAACCAAAATTTCAAAGTTAAACAGGGGCCATAATTTGCAATATATTCTTTCAAGAGTTATCTTTCTTGATAGTATGATACACCTGAACATGTTAAAGATGGTTAAAATTAATCCCATGCCTGGTTACTGAAATATAAGTATGAAATTCTGTGCAAGCAAAACTTAACCAAATTTTTTAAGTTAAAAAGGGCCATAGTTAACATCAAATTCAGCCAAGAGTTAAATTCCTTGATTGTCTGATGCCCCTGAACATATTCATAAATTTTCAAGTCAATACCATAAATTGTTATTAAGATATAAGCTTGACAGTAACTTGCATGAAAAACTTTAACAAGCATTCTGAAAGTATTGCTTAGGCAATACTTAGTCCCCTACCAGTAAATAGAAAACTAAGAACCCCTGCCCCTCTTCACGCTGTTTTGTTTTGTTTCACAACCCTCTTCAAACTTGATCTGTAGCTCATGGTGGTAGACTGCAAGAGTTGAGAAAAAAAGTACGAACAACTGCTATTTTAAAGAAATTTTTTTAAGTCCAAGGTCAGTAATTTCATCAAAAGTCAGTGGACCAGAACAAAACTTTAACTTGATCTGTAACTCATGGTGGTAGACGGACATACCAAATATTATATCAATATCTGCAAGAATTTGGAAAAAATTCCAGAAAACTGCTAATTTAAAGAAATTTTCTAAGTCCAAGGCCCGTAATTTCATAAAAAATCAGTGGACCAGAACGAATCTCAATTTAATCTGTAACTCATGGTGGTAGATGGACATACCAAATATTAGATCAATGTATGCAAGCGTTTAGAAAAAAAGTCTGGAAAACATGTGTGTGACTGACGGACTGACAGAGTGCAAACCTATAGTCCCCTTCGGCAATGCTGAAAAGCTGCAATGCAAGAGTGACTGCAATAGCTTTCATATTTTTCAAATAGTCGAGCCAAAACATGTGCTTAGAAAATATGCAAACAATTCAAAATCAAGAGAGCATGCATATTTCATCTATCTGACAGTCAACAATCGTGCCCCACCTTGAAAAACCACATAATTAACATAATTCATTGAATCCAGCTGCTGAAATATTAAGATACATCCATAATATATCTACATGAGTGAGTGGGCATATTTGACAGTATGATCCAGTTCATTACTAGTATGGCAGTTGAGGCTGAAACAATACAGTATGGCTGTACAGCTGTACTTTTTCCTCAGGTACCATGAACAAGAGGGACACAGAGGCCCTGGTCCACTCACCTGAGTATAGGGTTACCCAAGGAATATGCCAAGTGTAATCATATTCAGTCCAAAATTCTGTACAGCAGTTTCAGAGGAGATGTAGTTTAGTTTTCACTATATATATTTAAGGCAAATTTGGCCCGGACCCTGGCAGCCATATTTTTTTTACTGATCAGAATAATTTCAGCAATCTTAGTAGAGGATTACCCAAGGAACGTCTGTAGTAAAATATTTTGAAAACTGGACAGTAGTTTTAAAGAAGATGATTTTTAAAGTTTTCGTAATTATTTTCTTTCCATTGCCATGGCAACCAGAGTTCTACATGGATCAATTTTATTTTAGCATCTTTTGTGAAGGTTCATCCAAGAATCATCCCTGCCAAGTTTAATCAAATTCCGTCTAGCGATTTCAGAGGAGATGTCGTTTAAAGCAAATAGTTGACGACGCAGGCCACAGGCCACATGACGACGATTGACGGATGCAGCATGATCAAAAAAGCTCACTTGAGCACATTGTGCTCAGATGAGCTCAAATCCTTGCCCCAAGGGTATTTGAACCCACAATCTTTGGACTTTGAAAAGAAGTTTTGCCTTACTCTGATTCGGTCTGGTCCAAGCCCTGGGGAGGGGCATCTCTCAAGATAAGTAGCCAGGTCTTGATCTATAAACTCAAACACCAGCTTCAAGTTGATCTCTCCACCAACTGACTGTGTGTGACGAACATCTAGTAACCTGGAAACAAATCAAATTTACAATATTAGAAAAACTGGTATGCCTTAAGACAGCCTCCGCAAGGACTTCACTTTCAACTTTTATGTTTTTGGAAACTAGGTTTTCCAACTTTGGCTTAATCCCTCTAGTCTGCTCCTGGGTTGGATCAGTACTTTGTGCCTGAGGGGGAGTTAAAAGATTCTTGCTTCCACTGTGATTCGAACCCACAACCTTCAAATCCATAGTAATGTATGATAAGGAATTAGTCCATAAACATACTCTTCAGCCTTGTTCATGAAGTTTCATGGAAACCTTACAAAAGTTAAAAATATAAGCAGAATAACAGACAGGCTGCATATTTGCTTAATCACTTAGCTAAAAGTACACAAATATTCTATTGTTTTCGTATGAATGTATTGAAAGAAATCAGTCAAAATATGGAATTTATAACTTGATCTAATATGTTTGATTCACATAATTTATCCCAGAGTTCTTGTAATTTGACATTTATAAATACATGTAATTTGAGGAGTGAGAGCGAAAGTAGGCTAAGTGCTTATACATATATATGCACTTAGCCTAGTTTCGCCCCCACCCCTCAGTATATTGGATGTTTAATATTGTGGAAACCACATTAGGGCCAAATTATTCAAAGGCATTTTTTGAATAACTTTCATAACAGAAAGCTTATATGCAAAACTTGTTTCTAAAATTTGACCTAGTAACCTATTTTTTTTTATTTCAGACAACCAATACTCAGACACTTTGGGTTTCATGAGGACCCGATCAAAACTTGTGAAGTAAAGTCCAAACTGGAAATCTTGAAAGCATTTTTTTGCCAACCTGATAAGCCAGAGACCTTTTCTCCAAAACACTACAAACCCTGTGAGCTTCCCTACCCTAGAGTACCATCAAAGAACTATTTAAAAACAACCTGTTGTAAAAACACCAAATACATTATATGAGTACATACCTTGGTAATATTACTTACTTAGCTGAACTACACTGAAAGTCAATGATTGACCTCCATAAACTTTGAACAAGCTATCAATAACCTTTGTCATGACTGTTGAGTTCTAATAAGATTAAAAACAATTTGTTGAAAGGATCAAATGATTGGAAGTATCAAACGATTGGAAGGATCAAATGATTGGTTACACTAGCACCTCTCTTCCCTATGAATGCAGACCTCAACAGCTCTCCAACTGTTTGATTACATTATTTACCAACTGCTATTTTATTATTTTCAATTACATATAACATTTTAATAATTGCATGCATAAAGTTTAAATACAATTTTTTCAAGATATTCTACCTTTCTCTTTATATACAGAGAATTTTTAAAAGAGAAATGCAAACAACATCATTCTCTGTTAACACTTTACAACCAATAAACAGAACAGGTGTCCTTTTTTTCATTTCTTTTTTTAAAAATGAGGTGAGAGTAAGAGGGATGGTCTTCATACTGAAGATATAGTGCTGAAGCAACTTTTCACGGACAAGTTCAATCATTCTTGGTAGACTAGCCATCAGTATGATTTTTATTTTTTTTTCAATTTGAATTGATTCAGCCACACTAACCTAAGCCTGGCTAGTGATTAGTCTAATAACCTTGGCTCCCTTTCCCTCATATAGACTCATTTTGACGCACTCAATAGGTACCACATAAAGCCTGATCTGCAGAAAACCACAGTTAAACCTTACCAAATTTAATTACAAAATCCTCATTTCCAGACCACTGAGGAGCAGCGAACAGCATAGAACCTGATCAGCCTACGAGTTACTCACAGGCTGATCTGGTTTTATGCTGTTCGCATAGGTCTTTTCATGGTGTCCTCTATGAGGGAAAGGGTTAAAGGTTATTTTTCATTATAATATTCATATTGCTGCAAAAATGAGAAAAATGCAAGTCACATAGAAAGTTGCTTATGAAGTGTGTGTATTAACTTAATTTCTTTTGTTTTAATTACAAGGTAAATAAACATGGCATTCCCTCAAAATCTAATCAATAATTCTTTAGAAACACATCATACCAGTTAGTATTTCAGACTGATTTGAAAGTTTACAACCATTGATCCTTACAACACACAATAATAGATTATTCACCTTAGCATAACATGTAAGAACTTTTGCTCGTTTTGATCATGTTTTATTGTTCGAATATTGATTTTTGCATTAAATGGAAAACATAATTCATGATCCTTTGTAAAGCCCTGTAGATGGGAATATTATCATTCAAGAGATCAGGTTTCAATCAATTTTCCATCAGAAGAGGTTATTCAACCAACATTACTGTTAACATTACTAGGACAAATTTAAAACCAGACCAGCTTGCATGAAACTTATAGGCTGACCTGAGTTTAACCCTTTCCCTCATATAGACTCATTTTGACGCACTCAATAGGTACCACATAAAGCCTGATCAGCAGAAAACCACAGTTAAACCTTACCAAATTTAATTATAAAGTCCTCATTTCCAGACAACTGAGGAACAGCGAACAGCATAAAACCTGATCAGCCTGCGAGTTACTCGCAGGCTGATCTGGTTTTATGTTGTTCGCATAGGTCTTTTCATGGTTTCCTCTATGAGGGAAACCCTTAAACATTAGCTCTTCAGTTTGCAAATACAATATCTTATCTCAGATTCTACAGTTTCCATGGCAATGGAATATTCATTGTTTCAAATGCTATTTTAAGTTCAGAAAACTTATTTCCATAAAGTCCAAAATGTGTAAAAGAATTTTGTGAGATTATAAAAGAGCGAAATAGCTGTTAAAGTGTACCACTGAGACAAAAAGTTGTTTGTTTATTGGGTTAAATGTCCCGCCAACAGTATTTCAGCCATCTGGAGACTACATCTCTACTTGAGACAGGTATAGTACTGCCACACTGCGTTGTCACACTAAAGACATATCTTAACCCTTTCCCTCATAGAGGAAACCATGAAAAGACCTATGCGAACAGCATAAAACCAGATCAGCCTGCGAGTAACTCGCAGGCTGATCAGGTTTTATGCTGTTCGCTGCTCCTCAGTGGTCTGGAAATGAGGATTTTATAATTAAATTTGGTAAGGTTTGAGTTTGGCTTTCTGCAGATCAGGCTTTATGTGGTACCTATTGAGTGCGTCAAAATGAGTCTATATGAGGGAAAGGGTTAACAAAAATGTATCATTGTGAATATTGTCCAGACAACAAAATGTCATCAGTCTGATTAGGCTTTCTGTTGTCTGTGTGGTAGTGAATGGTGAGTACATGTATAACAGAAAGTTGATATCCAGGTGTGAATCTGACTAGATACAAGACCCCAAACCCTTACCTTTAAACGTTTTGTCCCAAAGAACATTATACCAATCAAAATGTATTCTTATTATTCCACAGCTTCCTAGAATCAAATGTTTGCCAATTTGAAAGGTGCTTTTTCACTTTTAATATACAGAATTTCTATTATTCTAATTATTAAAACAAATATTTGTAGAACATGATTGTAGCACTACAGAATTCTATTTGCTTACACAAATTATAAACTATGATTTTTCAGCAAATCAGTGAAAGCAATTCTACAGGCATATATATATATATATATTGATCAAGTGAACTCCAGTTATGGCACTAGCCTATTGGGACTAACCTGTATGCAAATTTAGATGTATTTTTGAAGGAATATTCTGAACTCAGACATACCTTCCACACAATAAAAGTGAATTGGATTTTTAAATTGAAAAGGATGATGAGTTTTCCAAAACACTTTACATGAAAATCATAAAAGAAAACTATTAATTTGGGATTTAGCTCTCTACTGATGGTGAAAATATCTATTCCAAGCTGTATTCATATAAAATCAAACACACTCATTTGATACCTCTCACATAACCTATGCCCATTAAATAGTTTACCCCGTATTGAACTGTGATAAAACTCTTGATTCAAAGTTTTGCACTGGGACAACTATCGGCAGGTCATGTGACTTTATGTTTGTGCAGTTTTATTGAATGCTCAATATACACAGAAGCAGAAAGTAACTTAGGTTTAAATATGCAAGTTCAACCCCCACCAATACCCAAAAGTGATTCAAATACTTGCTGCAACCTATGGTACCTACACATAGATACAGAAACATATGCAATATTTTCATACAAAGCCCTCAGTATGTCACATCAACTCAAATTTTCTAAGTTCAAAAGGGGCAACAGTTTCATATAAATTCAGCCAAGAGTTAGCCCCTTTCATATAAATTCAGCCAAGAGTTACCTAACTTTATAATCTAATGCACCGATTCGCTCACCTGAGTATTGGGTTACCCAAGGATTTCTGAACTAAAACATTTTGAAATCTGGCCAGTAGTTTTGAAGGAGATGATTTTTAAGGTTTTCATAATTGATTTTTAAGGTTTTCATAATTCATTTCTTTCTATTGCCATTGCAACCAGAGTTCTACATGGATCAAGTTTATTTTAGCATCTTTTGTGAAGGTTCATCCAAGGATCATCCCTGCCAAGTTATATCAAATTATGTCCAGCAGTTTCAGAGGAGATGTTGTTTTAAGTTTGCATTATATACATTAAAGGCAAATTAGCCCCGCCCCTAGCAGCCATGTTTTTTTATGGATTGTAATAATTTTAGCAATCTTGGTAGAGGGTTACCCAAGGAAAATCTGTACTAAAATATTTTGAAATCTAGCCAGTAGTTTTAAAGGAAATGATTATTAAAGTTTTCAAAATTTATTTCTTTCTGTTGCCATTGCAACCAGAGTTTTACATAGGTCAAGTTTATTTGAGCAACTTTTGTGATGGTTCACATAAGGAT
Source organism: Solen grandis (assembly GCA_021229015.1). Lineage (NCBI taxonomy): Eukaryota > Metazoa > Mollusca > Bivalvia > Adapedonta > Solenidae > Solen > Solen grandis. The sequence goes on from CM037788.1 coordinate 26,011,926, forward strand.
CATCCTTGCCAAGTTATATTAAATTCAGTCCAGCAGTTTCAGAGATGTTGTTTTAAGTTTTCACTATTTACATATAAGGCAAATTAGCCCCGCCCCTGGTGGCCATATTTTTTATGGATCAGCATATTTTTAGCCATTATGGTAGAGGGTTACCCAAGGAACATCTGTACTAAAATATTTTGAAATCTGGCATGTAGTTTAAAGGAAATGATTTTTAAAGTTTTCATTTTTATTTTCTTTCCGTTGCCATGGCAACCAGAGTTCTACATGGATCAAGTTTATCTTAGCAACTTTTGAGAGGATTCATCCAAGGATCATCCCTGCCAAGTGTAATCAAATTCTGTCCAGCGGTTTCAGAGGAAATGTCATTTAAAGCAAATTGTTGACAATGCACGACGGACGACGCACGACGACACACAACAGATGCAGGGTTATCCTAATAGCTCACCATGAGCACTTTGTGCTCAGGTGAGCTAAAAATAGGTAAGAATGATTTTATCTGACCTTACACAGTGACCTTGACCAATGACTAAAATCCATGCTTGGTATTTCAAACAGGTTTCTTCATTGATTGGGGAGATATCCAATACTGGCAAAAACTTGAACCTATTTTTTTTTTTTTTTTTTTAAGTCTGAAAGGGGCATAACACTTAAATAACTGCTAACAGAGTTATGTGACTTGTCAGAATCATTCACCTTGTTTTATTTACTAAGCATGTGAAGTTTGAAGTAAATATCAATCAATTAATTAATCTTAAAAAAAAACTTAAAACCAACGCCAATATCTCTGTCACTGTGGTGCGTACTATACCTCTCAGATTCTTCGACCCCCAAATTTGATATGAAACTGTTTTATTTCATATGAAAGATTGACTAAAAAATGGCTCTAAGAATGGTAACTCTTTATGGCAATTTTGGGAGGAAGACCCTAGCCAAAATTGGGAAAACTGTAAAGAATGTACATGTAGCTTCTGGCATCCCCAAGTGCACAGTGAATGGGTCTTAAATGGGATGAACAAATTAACTCTGTTACAAATAAAGCAAATCAATCATTTGGATTCCTTAGAAGAAATATGAAAATAAACTATGTAACTGTATAAGGCCATAGTCAAGCCAAAATTCATCAACTGTATGGGACTCCTATGTCAGAGGCCAAGAAACCTAATTGAACAAGGTGGCGAGCAGCAAGGTTTGTTACTAGGCACCATCATAATACTAGTTCAGTTATAGCTTTGCTATCCACTTATATTAGTCAAGTTTAAAGTTTGTAAAACCAGAGCCCATCTGATATTGTTCTACAAAATTGCCCATAATTATGTAGTCATTTGTACAGAGTACCTACTTGTTCCTACTGACTCTAGAACCAGGCAGAGCAAAGCACATTGCTTTCAGCATTTTAAAAAAATCTAAAGACTCCTATAAATATTCTTTTTACCCAAGGCCTATTGCACAATGGAACTTTCTGCCTACTGGTGTTCATCAAGCCAGTACATTGAACGCCTTTAAGGCCGTAGCCACAGTGTCTGCTATCATGTCCATTGCTCTATTTATTTTCAATTTTAACATTTCACTCTGATATCATGATTGTAATGACATAATTACACACACAAATTATTTCATTTGATTGTACTGACATATAAATACACATACAAATCATTTAATTTAATTGTACTGACATATAAATACACATACAAATCATTTCATTTAATTGTACTGACATATAAATACACACAAATCATGTCATTTATCCTTAAAGGCTCATTACACTTCCAAAAGTAATGAATATTCTTCGGACAGAAAAGCAAAATGTGTTTTACAGATTTGTTCAGAGATGCAATTTGTATATACTTGTGGATGATAACATTGCTATAATGCATAATTAAGAAAGAATCCTACACTAAAGAACATTCAATTGTTTACAACAATATCTGATTTGCATATTCCACATATCTTCATCAAATTTCTGATGTTTTCCACGGACCTTCTGATGTCTCTGTTAACAAAGTGCTAGCACATAAATTAATGACACAGCAGATAAACAAATTGTGATTCAGAGGCAGTTTTTCAAATTCAACTGATTACCGTTTATGAACTTCAAGAATATTCCAATACTTGACATCCATACCAAATACTGAATGGTGTAATATGACTAACATTTCCAATTTGTTGAAATGTTGTTTTACAGAAGATATTTGAACATTATGTACCATTTACCATAGTATACAATATGTCCGTGTTATTTTATCTTTTCTTTTCCATGAAAATTGTATCATTATGAAAAACAGTGCTTTGTCAGTATAGCAAGCATCACTGTCAGGCCTAGGAGTCCCCACTGGTGAAAACCCCCCATGAAGAATTTGTGCCAAATAAAAACAAGACAATAATGGAAATGGGTTATGATCTCCGAGCTGCACTGACCTTTCAAACGTGCATATGATTCATGCATTCAACATAGATACTTTTATTTCCTCCGGTACACTGAAGAGCAAAAATGCATGAAAAGCATGAAAATCCAAACATAGATATGGAAGTTATAGAGCAGACAGGAAAATTGTAGCCTATGAATACCAAAGACTACTTCTAACAACTCCTGTGACCTTGACCTTTCAAACATGCATATGGTTGGGTTGATACACGAGGTCCCAAACACAGATATGGAAGTTATAAGCAGACATGAAAATCCATCCATAGATAAGATATGGAAGTTACAGAGTGGACATGAAGATGTAGCCTATAAATACCAAAGAGAATTTCTAAGAAGTCTGATAACCTTGAATAAGACTCAATTCAAATCTGGGAGACTCAATCATTTTTATAAGCTTTGCATAACATTACATTATCTTCCTAGTGCTTAAATTGGTTTTGGCCTGTTCATAGAACTTCTTAAATATGAGTGACTCTGATTTTTAGACGGCGGCCCGCCATCTATAGTAGCTGGAAATTCAAAACAGGCCTTGCTTACCTTAATAGTGCGTATCCATGCTATGCGTTTCTGCACTAATGAATGCAAGTGGAATACGTTACACAGATGTTTAAATCTTATCTGTAACTACTTTTAATGTGTCATTGTTTGTCAACACGTTTTCTTTTTCCATTATTCTGCACTGGAATCATCCATCTTAAGCATGAACAAAATCCCTGTGACATTTATTAATCAGAACCCATTTTACATACATGAAGATCTACTCCTATAAAAAGAAAATGTAGCGCTCCGCATTAGAAACTCCAGTGTATGTAATTAACCTAAAGTAGTTCCCACTTAACTTTGCATGATGGCGAGTTAGGTTCCTCACAGACAAACATTCAAGTATCTTAAATAATCAAATACCTTGTCAATTTCTACACGTACACAACAACAGATAGAATGTATACATCAGGTTAATTAGTGCTGGAGAAAGGGAATGACTTACTTAGGTATGCAACTTCAGAATGAAATCAAGTTCATGACCCTTACTCCAGATGTATGTAACAAACAGAGAGCCAGTTCAACTGACTCTGTAGCAACTATAGTTGCAGGAAAGAGTTTGGAGTTTTTGGCGTCATATGACCTTTGCCTCTATTGCTTCAGTCACCACTGAAACACTTGGTTTAGAATTATAGATATTTCATGTTAATCCCACCACCGTCTCTCAGCACTTTGAGCGCTTTGTTTGAAAACTATTAGATCTACAGTGGCTTACTTGCCATAATTAATTGTATTACATGTTGGTAACTAAATTAAATGTAAACATCTGCTATATTACTCTACCATTTTCACATAGTATTAGTATTAAAAGCAAATGGTAATACTCTTTTGGTAAATGAAGCTTATCTGTTCCTCATAAAATGTTTCCACTGTTAATTGAAAAATGCTTAACAAGAGCTGTCTGAGGACAGCACACTTGACTATTCAAAATGCTTGTTGGTAAATCAAAGGAAATCTGTTTCAATTCCTGCCCTTCACATACCCTGTATATAATAATAGTCAGAAATGATATACCTTAATAGTCTGATATCCCTTAATATTTTTATGAAGTCTAAAATCAATCCCATGACTAGTTACTGAGACATTAAGCACAATAACACTGTGCATGCAAAAAACTTTAAACAAGTTTCCAAGTTAGAAAAGGGCCATAATTTGTATAAAATTCAGTCCCAAAGTTATCCTCCTTGGTTTTCTGATGCCCCTGAATACACTCCTTAACATTCTAGTCAATACAATAAACAACTTCTGAGATATAAGCTGGATAGTAGCTTGAATGCAAAACTTAAACCAAAATCTCAAAGTTAAAAAGGGGCCATAATTTGTAATATATTCCATTAATTGTTATCTTTCTTGATAGTATAATACCCCAAAGATGTTTCAAATCATCCCATGCCTGGACTCTGAGATGTAAGCATGAAAGTACCTTGCATGCAAAACTTTAACTGAAATTTCTATGTTAAAAAAGGGTCATAACTTGCAATATATTACATCAAAAGTTATCTACCTTGGTTGTCTGATGCCACTTAACATATTCATTAACTTTCAAGTCAATACCATGAATGGTTATTGAGATACAAGCTGGATAGTGGCTTGCATGCAAAACTTTAACCAAATTTTCTATTGCATGCAATACTTTCACCAAAATTTCTAAGTTAAAAAGGGGCCATAATTTATATTATATTCAATCAAGAGTTATCTATCTTGGTTGTCTGATGCCCCTGAACATATTTATGAACTTTCAAGTCAATACCATAAATGGTTATGAGATATAAGGTTGATAGTAACTTGCATGCAAAACTTTAACCAAAAGCTGCAATGCCAATGCTGGCGCAAGAGCGACTACAATACAGTAGCTCTTATATTCTTTGAATAGTCAAGCTAAAAATATGGTCACTTAGACCAATTTTCAAGTGTTTTGCAATGCATAATGCAAAAGGTAAAAAAAAAAAAAGATCAAGTGATTTACCTTACGATATTTGGATGCTCATAAGCCTCAAGCTGCTTCAGTGACGCAACCTCACGAATTGCACTCATGGGCATACCTTCCTCTGTATTCTGAATACGAATACACTTCATCGCCACAAACTGACCATCATTTTTCAAGTCTTTGGCTTTGTACACTGTGCCATATGCGCCGGTTCCTATCACACCAACATCTTCATAGTGCTGGTCCCCGGCTTCTCTGTTTGTCCTTGTGCTCATATTGTGTGTGTTTCTTTGTTACATCTTGTCAGGTTGGAATCATGGAATGCTTTGAGCATTTTTTTTATCATTTCCCTGTGAATTTTGAAATTATCATTTGTAACATAAACCAAGAAAGTATTAACAGGAAATTCTTATTTTCATCGAAACAAATCTGACTCTACTCAATGGCTTATATCTTTACCATTGAATACACTGATACTTTCCACATTATTATGATGTGTTTATATTAAAAGGAAAAAAAAAAGATATTTAAGAAAAATACCTGGAACAATTAATGAGCATTAATTAGCACACAATCATTTTCAAAAGCTATTACATAAAATCAAATGACTCTTTTAATAAAAAAAGATCATAAGTGACTACTATGCAACTAAATGTGTTGTTTCCTGAATTACAGCAAACTTCCTTTATTAATGTAACATGTTTTAATTGAGATAAGTTTTTTACATAATTAGAAACACTTATCCCATGTCACGTACATGGGAAATCTAAAGATGCTCAGATGATACGATTGTTGATATTTTAAACAAATGTCAGAGTCCCCCCTCTTAACGTTAGACCTTGCTTCATATTATTCCCACTTATGCACCTATCAATATCTTGCCCCAGTGGGCGGGCATACATGGGACTTTTGACAGAGGACGGCTCCCAAGCAAACGAGACTTTGAGAGACAGAATGGTCCCAGTTTTCCCAACCTGGGATCTTGACAAATTGTCCTTGCTGTAGGGTTAGAAATAAGACTGTAAAAAAGGAAAATGGTCAAATTCCCCTGGGTCAGTTTGCTGCCCCCTTCTGTGCAAAATATCAATAAATGCATTACTTACATGACTCAAATCAACAGCATATATTTACCCATTCATTTTAAAAAATGGCATGCCCAATATCAGCTAAATATATATTAAGATTACAAATCAGATAAACCATTTTCTACAATGTAAGACTAATTTAAAGTCAGATCAAACAGACAGCCAGTTTCAGTATGAACTGGCATGCATTCAGTATGACAAACCGTATGCAACCGGTCGCTTATAGTTAGCTATGGAGTTGTCTTAAGACCATATAGCATGCTGTTCACGTGCTCCTTATGCTGTACAAACATTGTGGTTTATGATACTGAGATGGTTTCATAGCACACTGTAAGCGTACAGTTGCATACGGTTTTTCATACTTAACGCACGCCAGGACTTACTTATCTCAAGGGCTAAATAGAGTGAACGGTACAGAACCTGTTCAGCCTGTGACTTGCGCGCATATTGTTCGGCATGGTTTTATACTGAGTGTATACATTGTTTCCTTGAAGCTCTCATGTTTTTTTTTAGTTTGTTTGCTTGCTTGGGTTTAACTTTTACATCCATCTGAAAATATATCAGTTTTCTATGGATTTGGTCTACATAAGTCAGAATATAATGCTGCCTCATCATAGACAAGTTAAGTCACATTGTCCTGACATCAGGCCTGGAATTACCCTATATGCTGAGCACTAAGCTGACAGTACTGTTTTTGATGTCTGTCAATTTTAGAAATTAATCTCAAAACCTCACGGCCATAAAGGGATTTCATTTTTAGAGTTATAAATCTTGGAAGTAGATATAGTGCAGATGCATTTATGGTATACCCAGCAGATTCAGACATGCTGTAATTTTAATATAATCAAAATCTTGGACCTGCTGCAGAAGTTTTATCAAACTCCCCTACCTTAAAAATGCTAGTAACCAAGGAAAAAATGAGCTAAGTCTACATCCATGGATATAGCGATCTTTCAGACACCTGAGAGGAGAAAAACACTGCTCATATATATATATATATATAGCAACAGGTCAACATCGGCTAGAGAAAACCTTGACAATTTATATTGCAAGTCTGATATCTTGGTTACTTATGATGGATGGGACAATATTAAGTACCCACTTCAAATCATCTTCATTTGTGTTCATTTTTTATGTACCATATATATCACAGTAACATATTAAAATTTGGGTAAGTATGCAATTGTAGCAGATGTATAAAAAAAGCTATGATCATGGCATGCCGCATATAATCAACTAAATCCAGCTACTACTCCCAGCTGGAATCAAACTTGGGACCTTCAGTATCAGACAGTATGAACATCAGACACTCATTACGTCACCACAAAAGCTAGCCCCTTCTTAGAAAGGAAGTTTAAATGCCATTTTATAACTCTACTACACAACGTTAAGTTGCGTAAACAAAAAACGTGTTAAGCATCAACAACATTTTTTCTGAATTAGTCAATATAACAACTTGGATTGGAATTATAAACATATTTCCTGCACACAAATTCACCTTGAATAAGATACCATACATAATTGAAAAATGCAGCGCTCTCAAAGATTATAAATAGTACCTTTATATGCAAGTAAATCTGTTGCGAAAATGTAAATCTATGACTGCTTTTTTTCTTTATTATGAAAGATGCTCTGTTCATGCTCAAAGCGTACATGATATGCCCTTGAAAACAAACTTAAGTGAGCGACGGGAATTCAAAATTCTCATTAGAATAGGCACTTGAAAAAATACATACAACGGAAAAAAGCAACACATTTTGAAGTTGAGATTTTTCAACATTTGTATGATATTAAAGGAATGATAAAAGTTCAAAAATAAAATCACTATAATCATCACAGCATCTTCATTATCATAAGTTATCCCATTATTAGTGCAGTAAATCCATTCATTGATATGGTTAACTGTGAATAAGAGTGTAGAAATAAACTGGTTAGAGTTCAGATATCGGTCACTAAAAATCAATACCCAATCAGCATATACTCCTTCCTAGCTTCAAACGTTCATTGTGATCGACTGTAAATTAGGTCATGATAAAATCTCTACTTCATTTTGTATACATGTTAAATAAGGAACCCTAAATTAGCTGGAATACATATTTTATTTCACTGAAATTAAATAGTCAAGTAAACTGGACAGTTGTTGTGTTTTTGTTTTTTCTTATCGATCTGAATAATTTATTTCATTTTTTTAAAGAAAAAGAAAACAAAGACTGTCCTGGTGTACTATGATAATAAACTTTATATCTTACTGTAATGTCATTATTTTAACGATAGCAGTTTACAAATATTTAATAAGATTTAATGACAGATTTTTGATAGATTAGCGTTTGATCGAAATTTCTAATGTAATTTTGTTTCAGAATTGTAAACCGAAATAAAAAGTCGCTTTCCAACTTCCACGTTGTTGGTCAATATGATCATGAATGAATGGAGAAGACCGAAATTCTCCTAAGGAATGTCACCATTTTCATTAGAAATTATCGATTACGAGGGTAAAACAGATAAACTTACCTCATAAAAATATCATTTGATGATTAGTCTATCGCCTGTGATAATGTCATCTTCAATTTTACATTCCTTATATTTTTAATTTA
>CM037788.1:26020596-26070596 GCA_021229015.1 Solen grandis
TTTTTCTTTCTCTTTTCTTTCACTTTACACATTCATATTCCACGGAAATCTCATGTACATACACACAGGGAATCCCCTCTTCTGATTGGACAACGAATACCTAGCACATACCAATCAATGTCAAAGGTCATCGGGTCAAATTTCAGGGGTGGTATTTGAGAAATATTAATGAAACAGATATTGAGAGATTAAATATATAGATATATAACCTGATCAATAAAAAATAGCAAGGTTTGGGTATTGATATTAAACATTTCTGCAATATGAAGGAATGACGAATAATATCGGTTTATAAAATACAACAGGTAGGATTAAACTTAATTTAGGTCCATACCTGCTATAAATATAATAGATCTATATGTACAATGTATTTAAGTATATATAATATATGACAATATTTTCAATAAACCGCAAACTAGAGTAATATTGTTTCTGTAGCTTGGCACAAAGGCATCCTCGATCTAGGAATATTTATTTTTTTTACATTAATTTCTAATGCGTTGCTAATTTACATACAGATGCATTGCCCCAGACGGCCTATATTTTCACCAGGACACCTGTCTAACGTAATGAGTCGCTCGTGGGTTTCCAACGATGTCTCTTTTAAATCAGTGCTAATTCCCATTGTAACCCTTTATAATTGTTTGAACATGATAACTTACATATTTCTTTTTCATCTGTTTCCTTTTAATTTTTTTTTCTATTTTAGTTCTATTTGGCTTACTTTTCATCCGTTCTTTCTTTCTTTTTCATAAAGCTTTTTTTTTTTTACTTAATCTTATCATTCTTTTTATCTGTCTGAAAAAAATTTCATGCACTGTGTCACCCCCCCCCCCCCCCCCCCCCTCTCTCTCTCTCTTTTCTTCTGAAATACACAACAATGCAAACTAAAAATGACAGCTCTGTCTGAAAAAAAATAAAATAAATAAAAAATAGAAACTGAGCAGTGATAACAAACAACACGTCGTGTCAAAACAATTGCAGATCACGATGAAAAACGTCGTACCCTGTAGATGTTTTAATCTGCGTGTTAAGAATGCCTTTCCAAAACTCTTATTGAAATGGTGTTGGGATATATGTTTCTTCCTACATTGCTTATTTTCTATTTAATACATTCATTTTTAAACCAATATGAACATTCTGTAACAGATATGGGAATATCAATTCTCAAATATACAATCAGTATTGCACCATTACATTACTAATCATTGTCGTAGAAATGGGTTTTAAGTGAATTTTGTGACACGCAAGGATTCTCTTGCTTAAAATCACAATGTTAGGCTACATATTAACAGACTTTTACTCCGTGATATGTTCTCAAATGAGACATTAACTAAAACGCTTTTGAGTGATTACTTTGTCAGAAATTTGGAAAATCCTTAATGACGAATATACATAACTTTTGTAAAATTTGAATTTATTTTAGAAGGAAAGGCGTAACTAATGTTGCTTGAGCTTGTGTTCTGATCCCAGTTTAAATGCAATTTGTTTTATCTGTCATATCTAATGTGATTTTATGTTAGTTTTATACAATTATTACTCCTCCACAATAACATATCCTGGATCTTAATTTCGAGTAGGATTATAAAAAAAATATTCGTGTTTCTTAATTAAGATATTTCGGAACGGAACCAATGAACTAAGCGTGCAATGATTCTATTTACAATTAAACTAATTTCCTAAAGTGCCATAGGGGAGGGGATTGCCTACACAATGTAACATTGTTTCATGTATTGGACATTTTCTATCCCTCCCATAGATGCATATTCTTCTTTCATCTTTTTCTTTTGTTTAATTTTTTCAAATAGTAGGCATTTAATATCAAGCGCCAAAGGAAGACAACTGCAAAAATTATAAGCCAAATTATGCCCTGGGTTGCCAACCTTATATTGGTGTGCTGCTAGTGGTCTTCTGACCTGAATATCGACCTGCGTTTGAATATCAAGCTAGCTCTGACATCGTTATTCACCACATATGAATTGCAAATATCGAGCTGGTGGCGAATTTCGAGCCAACTTTGAGATCGAAATTCAGAAACTTAATGCTGCCGAATATTGAGCTAAGAACCGAACCAAGTCGGACATCGTTATTCGCCATATAAAAAATTCGAATATTGAGCTGGCGGCGAATGGTATTCGGCTGTATTAAGTTTCTGAATTTCGATGTCAGAACTGGCTCGAAATTCGCCGCTAGCTCGATATTCACATCTTTTATATGGTGAATAACGATGTCCGTCTTGTCTCGGTATTGGAGGCTTCCGTGGCCGAGAGGGTAAAGTCGCTGACTTTAACACTCACTCAGCCCCTCACCGCAGGGTCATTCGGATTTTCATGTGAGGAAGCCTTCCAGCTGGTTTGCGGTATAGGTCGGTTGTTTTACCCGGATGCATTCGTGCATTCCGGGTCTTCCTCCACCTGTAATTAGCTGGACGTCGCTATATGACTGAAATACTGTCGAAGCGACGGTAACTCAAATAGTCAAGTCAAGTCTCTCGGTATTGGAACCTAGCTCGATATTCAGCGGTAATAAGTTTTTGAATTTCGATGTCAGAGCTGGCACGGAATTCGCTTGTAGCTCGATATTGAATATCGAATAACGATGTCACATGCTCTTGCCAACTTCTCACATCTGTTAAAACCTAGGATATCCTTGAAATTGTTCGATTCATTTTAAGGCTCAGTAATGTACCCCATTTTTGTTTTATAGGTTATTTTAAATTGAAAAGATATAAAGAGTACACCTGAAAACTTGTGAAATGTTACATGGTTTAAAAATCTTTTAAATTTTTTGTTTGTTTTCAAGTAATGCACATGACTAAAACCCATTTAACTTACCAGAGCACAACGTGCTCAATGTGAGCTATCTGAATCACCCTCCTTTCCGTCGTCCGTCCGTCGTCAACATTTTGTTTTAAAATACATTTCCTCTGAAACCGCTGGGTAGAAATTGATGAAACTTGGTATGAACCATCCTTGGGTGAACCACCACAAAAATTGCAAGAATAAACTTCATCCATGTAGAACTCTGGTTGCCATGGCAACCAAACACAATCTCATTTAAAAAACTTTAACCCCCGCCCCCTGAAAGCAATGATAGAATTAAATTTCCTTTGGCACAAATGGTCGCCTCATTGTCATCTACCATAATTGCTAAATGAAGTTGATCCTTTAAAAAACGGGGTTGGCAAATGTCTTAATATACTCAATGCAGAAAATTACAAAAATCGTCTTCTCTGAAACCAATGGTCAGAATTAAATTTTATTAGGTACACACGGTCACCAAATTTTTCTTAACCATATTTGCTAGAATGAAGTTGATCCCTTGAAAAAATGAGCCACCATGACCACTTTCCTTAATTTCAATTCTCTATTAAGCTATTTATAAAATATTGATTATCTCCCTTCATTTAATTTATTTTAGTAGTATAGTTCTTGTAAATATCATGGGAATTATTTCAATTACTTGATTTGGTTCATATATGATATATGTAGTGGGTGGAAATATAACCAACACCAGTGGTGATTCGACCCCCCCCCCTTTTTTTTTTTTGCTTTTGTTTTTGACGGTTTGACGGTTTTAAACCATAAACGGTTTTGAAACAGGAACCTAAGATATATTAAAACATTTCTCTAAACATAATTTACGGACACACACCATGATACACCATGTCCTGCAGGCCCTAGACTACACCACTGATATACAAGCCAATGTCCACAGCATGTCCTGCTTGCCCTGGTCAACACCACTGACATGCAAGCCAATGTCCACACTATTCCTGCTAGTTCTGGTCTACACTGGGGCCTCCGTGGCCGAGAGGGTAAAGTCGCTGACTTTAACACTCACTCAGCCCCTCACCGCAGGGTCATTCGGATTTTTTAAGTGAGGAAGCCTTCCAGCTGGTTTGCGGTAGGTCGGTGGTTCTACCCGGATGCCTCCGTGCATTCGGGGTCTTCCTCCACCTGTAATTAGCTGGACGTCGTTATATGACTGAAATACTGTCGAAGCGACGGTTAACTCAAATAGTCAAGTTAAGTCAAGTCTGATCTACACCACTGATATGCAAGCCAATGTCAACACCAGTTCCTGCCTTTTCGCAGACGACTCTCTACACTTTTAGCCCAGAAGACGTTGATCACTTACAAGAGATTCAAGAGTTTCCGACGTTCTCCATGTTCAATGTTTTAAATAAAACAATCTAAAAGCTTTAGGTACATATACTCCACCCAAGGCCAACAACTCAATTTATCTCATTAAAAATCAAAATATCTTGGAATCGCTCTCTTGGATCCCCTATATGTATACGTAACAAGGCTAAATTCAACACAGCCGAAACCAAGTATCTTGCCCATAGCACATTTAAAGTGGTCAGCTCCAAGGCCTTTGTGAGACCTTTATTTGGAAACAGCAAATCCAGGCCAACATCAACAAAGAAGGTTCGGTACAGAATTGCGCGATGCTGCAAGATTCGTTTCCACACCGTTCAGTCGGAAAATGAGACATCAGTTGGAGTCGATTCGGTGGCATAGAGGTGACATGGTCATCCTTTTTTTAAGAAGCACTTTCTTGTGGGAACGAGATAGTTATCTTGAGGGAACGAGATACTATCTTGTGGGAGAGAAACGAAAAACTATTTTGGAGAAACGAAAACTATCTTTGGGAAAGAGATACTATTTTGGGAACGAGAAACTATCTGGTGAATGAGAAAGGTCAAGGTCAAACCAAAAGAAATATCCCTAAATTCAATGATATCTTGAAAACAGATTGTTTGAATGTTTTTTGTTTTTTTTATTGAGTGAATATATGTGATCTAATCTCCACATCTCATAAGGATTAGATATTTGGGAACATGGCATACCTTTCGACAAGTTCTGCGGAACGATATCTTGTTTATTTAACCGTTCTTCCATATTTTCAATATAAAATAGTTCGTATATATTAGTTTAAACTTTATTTATTTTACATCGATTACGAAACATTTCTTATAACTTCACTCATCGATGACTCGGATGGTGGCGTATGTGGTCATAATTGTGGAAGGAAACCGGAAACCCGGAGAAAATCCACTTGTCTGAACGGGCGACCAATGTACCCTCTCAAGTACGTGACCGGGAATCGAACCCGGGATGCATTGGTGAGATGCGAAGTGCGTTACCACTACGCTATCCAGGCACCCCATATATATATTGTTTTAGTGCAGAAAGTCCCCCACTTTTCCTATCATGTATGAAAATAGAAAATCAAAATCAAGAATACATTTTATGACAGGCTGAACACAAGAATTTTGATTTATAAAGCTATAAGTTAAACATTAGTCTCTCTCTCTCTCTCTCTCTCTCTCTCTCTCTTCATGAATATAAAGGGAATAAAAACTATAATGTCTACATTAAGCCAGAGTGCTGTATAAAAATAATCAGTGACGGAATCAGAACGAATGCCAGCACGAAGAGGGACAACTCAAACTTGACCCGTTTCTTGGCATATAATGCATTGATTTGAATTATTTTTTTCCTGTAAATTCTTGTACATGTACTTGGAGAATTTACTTCTTCAATTTTTTGTACATTTTAGTTTCAAAGTATGTAAAGAATATTTCCCATACATTTTTTTTACGAAATAGAGAGTCATGTTCTGTGTGAAATAAATCTTTAGTACAAGTATTTCACACAAATGAATACTTTAGCCATGAAATTAGGTACACGCTTTATATTAAAACGTGTCACTTTAATTGACATTCCCTTTAAGTTGTCTTTACATGTACCATTTTTATTACTTTTGACCGGCCCTGGTGCTTATATAGTTAGATCGATCGCCATGGAGTCATATCATCGAACCATAGATATCATCAAACATATTGTTAAATTCCTTTTGGCGTAGAACTTCTGCAGGGTGCATAACATAAGGTAATTCTAGGTCCAATTAATCTAGTTATGAAGGAAAAACAATCTAAACAGACAGACAATTTTTTGAATCCGGTCATAAATGGGAAATTTAATTAAATCAGAAGGACAGTTGACGGTAATATCTTGTCTAATCGTATCGCAATTAGCATATGCCATTCTTTTGAGAAAAATACAAAGAGTGACATTCATTGATATGAACATTTATCATAATTTTTCTTTTCTTTTTTTTTTTGTTTTGGCCGAAACTTACTGTTACTGAATATTTATCCCGCTGTGTTGTGACATTTGTAAGAATCGTGGTCTTGGGATCATAAAATCCCGTTTTGTAAAATTCACTTCAAAATTCATTGATTAACAGTTTTCATAAGAAATCGAAAGTTTCTAAGACACAATGGATGTAGAATTTGCATTATCTTGCTAAATTTTCACTATAAAATGTAATATGTAATTTGTACCAAGAAAATGTCTACATTGTTAGTTTTATTTTCATCTGTTTTATTTTTATACTAGGTGTTGAAGAAAGGACAGCTCGACGTTCCCTCGACGTTAAGTCGTTCCCTCAAGATAATTTTCTCTATCCGACGAAACAGGAACTTTTGTCAAAGTTAAATTTAGGGTCATCTTGATATTGATTAACTTCTTTGCCAACGGTATATATTTTGACATTTGTTAAGGTTCTCCTGAAAAGAACAGAACAGAAAAGACTCAAAATTACAAAACATGACAACTCCAAAAACATGCTAAATTGAGAAGATTGTAAGAAGGAACTTAAGAACAATACGTTTCACACTTGAGTTTGCAATAGTTTATGGTTGGTATTTTCAGGACGTCTTGAAACGTGTTTGACGAGTATAAAGAAAATGTGCATCGGATAAAAAAAAATCTGGACAACCTATTTACAATAAATAGCTTTACGATGTTTTTTTTGAAGTCCAACTCACAAGTAGAGGATAATTGTTGGTTTCAGTGGTATTTTATTTTTGATTCATAGAGTGAGGAGGAAAATTAATATAATCACGAGATGAAATAGAATTATATTCTACTAAAACAAACACTTTTTCTTTTCAACAAGTTATGCCGTCCTTTAAAATCGATGATGTCTGGGCGGGCGTCGGGCGTCGTCGGACGCCCGCTCATGTTGGCCTTTTTCAATCTGCTATATAAATTTTATGTTCTTCATTGGATTGCTTCAATATTTGGTCAGATGCCTTAGAAGTGGATAGACCTCCTCAATAAAAAGTTGACATTGTGACCATGACCGTTGACCTACTTTTGATGGAAAAATCCCGAAAAAATCGTTCATAATACCTATTTAATATTTTTCTACCAGACTTGAGGCCCCTTAAAGGAACAAAAAAGAAAAAGGAGTTAGTCCCGTTACAAAACAGTAAAAATCATAGAAAGTATAATAATGGTAATACTCATTGTTTGGAAACAGTGGATATTTCCATTTTTGATTCACTGATAGTTCCCTATAATCCATTGAAAATGCATATAATTACCAAAATCGATATGTTTTGTTTATATAATTTATCGCAAAGGGTTAACTGTTGTCGACGTTTTCTATGCTATCTATTCAACTGATTTCGTCGTTATTCATGAGTCGCTACCGATTGTTGTTATTCGAAGACATGCCAACTTAAACTTCTCAATATTTCTCTGCCAGAAACGGGTTTTGGATGAATAAGAGACAGTATGTTCGTTAGAGTTAATGATGCGTGGTTTGAAAGAAGATCTCCGTAAATACAAAAGACCCAGCTTGAAATAATTCACTTTGACCAGAAAACAAAAATGTTTGTGACTGTCTGATTTGTCAATTAAATGGCGCATTCCATCGATACTTTTGGTCATTTTTTCATTCAAATTCACGATAAGTAGATCTGAAACGTTAACAATAACAACAGTTTGTTGTCACAGGTACTTGAGGACAGGAACCTGTCTTTATCAATAAAAAAATCACGATGGTTTATACATAATAAACAACTATATAGTGTTTTTTTTATATAAAGACATGGAAAGTAAACATTATATTTATTTGAGTGTGAATATAGTGTGGAAAAAATCAACGACAACACGTAGGAAAAATTATTATTGTTATTACTTCAACGTTTCGGCTAACAACTTCATCTGGATAACAATAATTTCAAACATAAACAACGGAAACATCACCATGAATAACGTAACGTCAAAAAAGCGGGAAAGTGCAGACTTTTTTTTTTTTTTTTTTTTTTTTTAATGTGAATGTGATGCGAGTGTTAGCGGGATCCAGAGGCATGCTGTCCAGGAAAAAATGATTTTAGTATGAAAGAGAAAAGAGGGTGCCCGGGGATAAAAGTGAGTTTTGTTTTTCTTTTTAAATGCGATATATATGTTTTGAAACTTGAAGACCATGGAACTAATGGCAATGTGGAAATACACATTTCTCTCTCTCTCTCTCTCTCTTTCTTTTTTCTCAAGTGGTCCCCGACATTTGAGCCAATGAGAAGGAGCAATACTATAAAAGATGGGACTGATTAGGCTGGATTGGTCCGTTGAACGTCCACTGATGTTTCAGCTATGGTACAATGGCCTTGAATCCCGATGTTCGGGAAAGCTCCGGGGGACCTTTTCCGATAACCGGCGATTCACCGAATATGAAACATCAACGGGGAATATCCCCTTAGATTAGGGGATATATTATTGAGTACTTGCCAACCATCCTATGTGCCTCCTGGAAGATTACTGAGATTATGAGAATTTGATGGTGGAATTAAGAGACAAAATCAAGGGAAGACTTTCTGGGGTTTATGAAAATGCCTGCCCCCAGCAGTGCCACGTGGCCTTTTTTTGACCGTCTCAGTCTAAGTCTGCGTCTCAGTCTGTTTTGTTTGACCAAAACAGAAACAAATTTCAAAGTGCGTTTTCAACGTTTTCAATATCCCAGAATATCCCCACCCTGATACTTCAGTGAGAAATCACGAAGCATCGGGAATCAGAGGGAAAAAAAAATTTCATGGAAGCTCCGGGAAAGGTCCGCGGATGTTTCCCTGGCCTGTTTTCCCGATTAAACATCAGGAACACATCGGGAGATATTTCAATGCAAACAATTAATGAAATTGTTTTGCAGTTCTCCCGATGCCTCTAAATGGCTCGCGATGCTTCCGAAGCTTCCTCGGAACACCGAGGACAACCTGTTCCTGACGCCTCCCGAGGCTCATCACTTTCCATTGGGAGTACATCCCAGAAGCAAAAAAGTCAGGTGGGAATGAGCCTTAAGGCTAGAGCGATATAATTTTATCTTTTACCTGCTCAAAATCATGTTATTGAATATCTGCTGTGCAATTTTATCTGATTTACAGTTGTATTTTCAGGCCCAGATCAAAATAATAATAGTAATAAATAAATAAATAAATAATGGTGGGGGAGACGGGGGTGGGGGTGTTGGCTGATATTACTGAAAGGGCATTACTCCTTCTGCCTTCCGGCAGTAGGGGATAGGGTAAGAAATATGTGTTTCTCGTGCATTTTCAATCACAATCTGGCAAAAATTATTTAATAAGTGTTTTCATTCATTCAAAATCATTTTTTTCTTTAAACAAAAATGTGGAATGGAATATATGCTGGTATTAGGTTCGAACTTGCTAATCTTAACTGTCTAATTGTAAATCTGGAAGCAGATTTCACACAGATACTTCCCAGAAAAACAAACAAGTGTTTCTAAGTGTTAAATCAGTGACAAAACAAACAATATTCAGTAATTATAGATGTTGATATTTGATATAAAATATGTAATATCCGTTTTATTTCGCACATAAATTGTATTTTCTGTACATTAGTATTTCGTATTCAGTCACTAATCAGCTAATCAGTAACATTGCTCGATGATTAATTACCTGGATTTGATTTGAATTAATTATCATAATCTACCTATAGATTGTCCCAAAATATGGCAGATTATTTTTTTTCTTTCATTTCTTATTCATTTTTTTTTAAATTCTAAAATACACATAAATTATCATATTCGTAAATATTGAAAATAAAGGGAACATGATGATGTATAGGCCTACTGTTTGTATTTATTCCTTTCAGGAATTTTTTTTAGAGGAACTAGTTGAAAAGAATTTAATTAGTTTTTAAACATATTTTATTTCTTTTTTTTTTATGTACAGAAATTGGGTTGGGCAACAAGTTCTTCCAACTTAGATAAAGTCCTTCCCTTACAAAATGAACAATACAATTTACGATATGGTATTGGCACACTATAATTATATTCAATATATATAATTTAATTGTTTCATAAAAATAATACTTATATTTAGATATGTAAAGTCCCCTTCAGTGAATCCGGGCCTGGGCTTTGAAAATACCCAAAATTGGTTAGAAATTGTAAAAACTGAACAAATGCGCGCATTGTATATCCACTGCGTCTCACGCTAAATGTATTTATCTCAAGGCTTAAGACTTATGATTTTCGATGAGATACTGAAATGTATATCAGTGAGATATTTATATATATAATCATTCATATTTATTTAATGCTTTTCGGTGGATTATAGGGAAATATCAGTGGTTTATATCCTGATAATTTCACTGTTTTGAATAGTGAAATTATCAGGCAAGCAGTGAAATTATATCAGGAACTTGAAACTGACTCTACGTTATTAACTGTTCGGAGCGTCAATTGAAATGAAATGACGTCATAAAAACTTCACGCACGCAAGGTAATCTCGGCAATTTTGATGTCTTTTGTGAATAATACAGCTAATTTCTGGCCTTTAAAGAATTAAAAAAAAAGAAAAAAATGTTTGTTTTGGTAAAAGATCGATGAATAATTTCATTCGTGAACATAAAAAGATGCATTTTCAAAATATCACCTTTTATGTTCTATCATTGAAGTTATTAATCGATCTTACACCAAAACAAACAATTATCCTCTATCTAACTGTTGAAACTGTGAGTGATGTAGAATTTTTGTTTCCCCGATCTGTACATTGAAATATTTAGCAAGGTAGAACGTACGTAAAACGGATAGTCACGGTAAGGTCAAGTAATTCGACGTGATTTGGTGCCATTTTTGTGCAAAAACAAGAAAATAACAAAAGACAAAAAGAACATTTGTTTGTTTTGAGTGAATACGGAATATAGATCGGTCTCATCTCGAAATGATACAATTTTCACATTTTTACTCGCGCTGTGCGCTCATGAAAATATTGTAATTGTAACACTTCTCGATGAAATATATTCCATAATCACTAAAAGCAAACAAAAATCCTCTATATATAACTGCCGTCGACTCCAACTGATGTCTCATTTTCCGATTGAATATATGGTGTTGTCTCAGTTTTGGGGTGGGAGCCTCGATCTCCATCATCTAGATCTACTTGTTTACCCATAAGAATGGGTATGTACACCTGCCAGTAATACCCGAAAGGAAATTTTAATTAAAATTGGCCCCAAATCTCAGTTCAAGTACACGCGCCTCTGAATCAGAAATGACGTTTCACTTCTATAAATAGACCGTCAATACCATGTGATCAAATATTTTCAAGATGGCGACGTTCTTAGCGGTTCCGCTGAAAAGAACCAACGAAGTAGATGTTGTAAAGCCGTTTCGTAGCTTTATACAGAATACTTTTAGCACCGCAAGTCCGGATGATTACAATGCAGCGATCAGTGAATTTAACAAACTGCGGAATTTGATGATCACGAAGTCAGTGGACAAACATGAATCTGCGCTTGAAGTTTTATACAGGTGAGATAGGAAGTGACAAAGAAAGGTGGGTGGGGTGTTTGTTTACTTTTTCTTTTAACCGCTGTTACCATTTAATATATAGTTTAAAGTTACATTTCTTTTTCATACACGAAGTTAAAAGTGTCGATTGAAACTTTGAATAATTGTTTTAATGTGAACATATTTTTATTTTGTAATGATTTTCCTCTCTCAAAAAAGTCAAATTGACAGATTTTAAGAACTGGTATAAGTAGATCACTGAAATCCTCATTGCATTCTATATACTTAATGTGTATAGAAAGAATGAATAATAGTTTCATTCTTGGCTGTCGAAAACTAAATTCAGATAGACAAAAATATCAAGTCAAGTCACTGGTGAGAGGTCAGGAATTAGGCAAGATATCAAATTGAAAGTGACAAGATACCTTAAGTCATATGTGGCATTATAAAATGGTGCTCTAAAGAGAGAGAAAAAAAAGACGAAAGGGAAAATTAGAATTGTCTTTAGTGGATAGATAGTCTGCTCTATAGTGCAATTACCCAATTAATAATGATAAATACCCCATTATTTTCAAAATGAATGATTGAGAAAGAGAAGGTATTAAGGAATTAGGTATACCATTTCAGTTGTCAGTTTTAAATACTTTCTTGAAAAAGGGTTAAATTTTGTGGTGATGCGGTTAAGTATTTGACTTATAGATCAAAGGTGCCAAGTTTGATTCCTGCTTGAAGTAGTAGAATTTTACTTTGTAACATTTTTCATCTAACCTAAATAACTCAGAGATGCAGAGGTGATGACAGCTATAGATAAAGTCCCACAGACATCTATACTTCAAGAATCTGAGGACAGGTTTTTCAAAGGCTTGGGTGTAATGTATGGATATAAATGTCACTTGTACTTCTTTGCCTTAGAGCCTTGACACAAGTTGTGGCAAAATGGAAGAGTGCCTGAATTTGGTAGATTTGTTTACTGAAGGTCCAAATGTCTAAATAAGATATTTGCAATAAAAATAATTATTAATATCATCAAATCTATAAACACTCCTGGCTTGCTTTTATCACAAGCAAAATTTACACCAGTTAATTGTTGTATGACTAGTATTAAATGCGGGTCCAGCCTGTCAAATACGGTATACAACACATGGACACATATATACATGTATGTTAAAACATCTGCTGTTTTCCTTTACTATTCCCCCTAATGAATATTAATACTTGATACCGCTTTATTTTTTTAAATTACGATTCTAATTATTAAAGTTTAAAATTATGATACTAATTTAATTTTTAATTAATAAAAAGTTACCCACACCCTTGTATTGACCTTGGAAGCCTGATTTTACACTAGTCCTGGTTGCTAATGGTATTGCGTCTGATGCTGATTACGATCATCAATTGAACAATGTTAAAACAAAAGATATCCAGTCTTTTCTTTTTTTATTAATTCTCGTGATGTCAATGAATCTAGGACAGAATCTTAAATCAACAAACCCCAAAAAAGCACATAGATCTAATGCACTGGTGATAAAAAAAACAGTGAAGAAATGGGAGAAGGAGTTGATTGACCAAGTTGTCTGACTTAAAATAAAGTCTGTGCTCAAAATCAGCGCTAGCATTTTGGCAAAATGCGAGTAGAAAATGAAGTTTGCGAGTTACGTTTTAAACACTCAAAAAACCACTCACATTTTTTTGTGAGTGGGAGCAGCTTTTAGAATGGGCTTTCATGTATTGCATTGCAGTAAAGGGTGATGGCACAATGTCATAGCAAAAAGATCTGGGAGAAACACTTTCTTGACACTTTCTTTACAATATAAACGCCCACTCAAAGAAATTGGTTAATATAGAATAATTTATCCCTCAATAGGGTGCTTGCTGTACAACGCAACATGACATCTTCACAATTTCCATGTAGAGAATGGGTTCAGCCTGGGAAGTGAGGGCATTCATGAAGAGTGAATAAGATCAGTCATTTGATGTTAACGGTACTTCACAGGGGTTTCCTTAAGGATTTGACTTTCACTTGCCCAGGGGGCAAGTTAACTTGAATATCTACTTGCCCCCAGTGAAAATAGCTTGTCCGATCTTTAAGTTAGTTAGTGTTTGTTAATGTTTAAACCTAAATATGTGTAGTATTAAGATGAATTTTAGTTAACATGTATCATACACAATTTGCAAGCAACTCACCCCCTATATAATGTAGAAAAAAAATAAATATAGGTTTTATAATTTTTATTACGGGTTCAGTACCGTTCATAGCACTACTGCCTGAGAAGGAGAAACCACTAATTTTCTTGTGCAATCACGGGATGTTGCATTGGGTGACCATGCATCTGTAAATGGATATTGATAGATGTAATACACAGACAATTAAAAATCAAATTCTTAGTCAATGACCGTCTGTTAAAACTATCACTATATCTTTTCAGGTATTATGATCAGCTTACAGCCATTGAGAACAAGTTACCAATTGCAGAAAACCAGGTATGTTCTTTTTTCTTCACTGCCTTTTTAGTTATAACTATCACAAGTTGAACTAGAGAGAGAGTATGGAATACACAAGGTTTTTAAAATTAACAGCTTTTAAGGGGTTAATGGAGGAGTTTTTCCTATAAAAATCAGCCTTTAACAAATATTAATGATTTAAAAGTATTGAAATTCTTCTTTATGGTATTTTTTTTCCATGAAATCTAACATGGACATTTCATTTTTGCTTCTGCTGATGTGTTCTAGATTCGTGTTATGTTTAAATGGAGGGATGCATTTGACAAGGATTCCTTCTTCTCTGGGAAGAACACCCTATGTAAGTATTCATTTTCAAACATATAACATTTTTCATAGCATTATAAAACCATAATATTTACACCTCCCCATCTTCATTACGTCCGAAATGCACATGTACTGCTTTCCATAACATTTGCCCCAGACTGGTAATTGTATGAGCATGTTCTAAATTTGGCAATGCTTTCCATGTTCATAATACCACACT
Organism: Solen grandis; assembly: GCA_021229015.1. Classification (NCBI taxonomy): domain Eukaryota; kingdom Metazoa; phylum Mollusca; class Bivalvia; order Adapedonta; family Solenidae; genus Solen; species Solen grandis. The sequence goes on from CM037788.1 coordinate 26,035,193, forward strand.
CTTTCAAGATCAAAGTACATCCATAGGAGACTAAACTGCATTTCCACCACTCTGTGTGTGGGTAGTATGCGTGTAGTGAGATAAAAGGTGAGCTATTTTGACCAGTGAATGTATGTCGTCCGTTGTCAACCTTTAAATGACATCTCCTCCTAAACAACTGGGCCAATTTTTATTACAGGAATTGTTTATGGTGGTCCCCTTCCAAAGTTGTTCAAAGAATTAAATTCCATGCAGAAATCTGGTTGCCATGGCATCCAAAAGTAAAAAAGAATTGTAAATTTCAAAAAACTTTTTGTCCTCATGGCTTCAATTGTGTTACTATCTTTCTTTTATGCTGCTTAATTTTCAGTGATTTCATCCAAATGCAGTATACATGTATATTACTTCCTCAAAAATGAGGAAAGATCAAACCCAAGTAGCACTTGTGTTTTCAGTTTCCTGTTCATTTTTTTTTTTTTTAATTTATTTGAAAACATTTTTAAACTTTCACTGATGAAATATGAAGTCCTAATGAGTAATCAGATATTTTGTGTTATGATTTTATGATTTAGCCATTGCATCTGGAGGCTATGAGAAAGTGTGTGTGCTGTTCAACATCGCCGCCCTGATGTCCCAGGTAGCGGAGGTCCTCAACCATGATAGTGATGAGGGACTGAAGGTGTCTGCCAAATATTTCCAGGTATAGATAAGCACCTTGAGACCTACTGTAGCAGCTTATGTCCACATTTCACAGTATATTATAAATTATAAGCTCAGTGACATTATTGTCCATATATCTCAAATTCATTTGATTATGAATCATGCAGACCAGTGAAACGGCCGTTTAGTAACCCTTATCAGTGAGAGATTTGTGTAAGCAGTCCTGTAGCTCAGTCAGTAGAACATTTGCCCGATAAGCGAGGGGTCCTGGGTTCAAGTTACGGTCTGGCTGCACATTTTCTCATCAAGTTACATCAATATTTTGTTGATATGGCTCTTAGATAAGGGGGTGTATGTCATATTACACTTTGATTAAACAGAGATAATATTTATCTGTATAATATCATAATCAATTTCAGGTATGATATTATGATATCAATAACATTGTTTTCTTTACCTTTCGATTTTTATACCCCCGAAACAAAGTTTGGGGGGGTATATAGGAGTCACCCGGTGGTCCGTCGGTCGGTCGGTCCAGCGGTCCGTTGCATTTTCCTTGTCCGGAGCATAACTTGAAAACCATAAGTTGGAATTCAATACAACTTCATGCAATGATCAAGCACATGAAGAGGAAGTGCAGTGCACAAGAACCATAACTCCATCTTGACTTATTACAGAGTTATTGCCCTTTGTTACTTTTCCTTGTCCGGAGCATAACTTGAAAAGTACAAGTTTGATTTCAAAACAATTTCATACAATGGTCAACCACAATATGAGGAAGTGCAGTGCACAAGAACCATAACTCTATCTAGAGTAATTACAGAGTTATTTCCCTTTGTTACTTTTCCTTGTTTTTCTTGTCCTGAACATAACTTGAATATTATACATGGTATAAACTTGAAACTTAAAATGTAAACAGATGGCGACTAGGAGAAGTGCAGTGTCCAAGAACTGTAACCTTATATTTTTAAACTACTGTGACAAACAACCATTATTGACTCTCTATCAACTTTAAATAAAAACTTTACTTACTTATTACTATCACAACCAATATACTATGTATACAGGTTCTTATCTATGCTCTGCCTGAAGTCTGGCTTCTCCTGCATTAAAGTATTTTGCGGGGGTATTAATCACCTTCAGTGATAGCTCTTATTTTAAATTATCTTGAATTACGTGTTATTAGATTTCCAACTTGTGGGACCAGTACTTAACTGTTGAAGGTTATTTACAGTGGATGTTGGAACCTTAAAACTTTTATTTAGGAGTCCCGTGTTCTACCATGACATTAGAATGAGGGATTAATATTTCCCAGATGAAACAAAAAAAAGCAAACTGAAAGTTTTACATGTCTGTACACAGCAAGCTGCTGGAATATTTGCACGCTTGAAGGACATCACATTGTCGCTCAGCCAGCAGGACCCAACCCCCGACCTCACACCTGACACTCTGAATGCCCTCTCTGCCCTCATGTTGGCCCAAGGCCAGGAGGCTGTATACAGAAAGGCTGCCACCAGTAAGTTTCACTGACCCTTCTACTTTGATTACCCAAGGAAGCTTATAAACGTTTGATACACAAAACACTTAGCTTTCAGATCTTGAATATTTTATCAGATAATTTTATAAAACAAGCATGCTGTCCAGGAATATTTGCATCACATAGGATATGTTAAAAAAGTAAACTGATAAGATAATGGACATGTTTGTCATAAAATCAACAACTGCAGTCAAACTTGTGATAGCGGTCACGTGTATTAAGCAGTCACCATGATGTAAGCGGTCAAGTCAGGTCCTCCCGAGCAAATTCTGCTTTAATTGTTGTGTAATATACGGTCACCTTAAAAGGGGATAATCCTACTTCAAAGGACCCCTAATGAGCGGTCAATCAGCAGATGGTGACAGTCAGTTGTGATCCCGCAATGAACACGTACCCATTATCCCCTGCTCCCCACCCGCAGGCATAATTGGCACACTTCTGCTGGCAAACTTACGGTGTTTGCCAACGTCACGCTGTGTGCTGTGTGGCTAGCTTAACCAACAGTGAGTGTTTTAATTACCCCGATTGCCTTTTATCTATGCATAATATGAAGTTTGATGAAATACACATCTTGTATATAAACAGTTATGCACTCGATTCAGCTACATTTGATTTACTAAGCTGACTAGATGATCGCTGATCGGAGTTAATGTTGGAATTATGAATGTATAATTTTATGTGGACATCTGTTATCTTTCTAGAGTTATAAAGGTGTTTTTTATTGATTGCTTGATCAAAAAACATCAACTATATGCTGCTAAAAACAAGAAATCATCAGTGATATAAAATGGAATATTTAGAACATAACAGTAATATGTATGCATATGCCATCATGTCTAAACGAAAATGTCTGTTGCTAGAAGACAAAATGAAAGTTCTGAAACTTCTCGAAGCTGGGAAAAGCTCAAGAATAATTGCAGCTGAATTTAACAATGGCTGGACACAGATCCAGAATATCTCAAAAAGAAAACGGGAATTACTTGAAGAGTTTGAGAGCAAGAATTTAGAGCTAAAAAGATCTCGGCGATCAGCACCCAGCGATGAATATAACAATCTCTGTTATCGCTGGTTTCTCGATGCAATATCAAGACAAGTTCCTGTGTCTGGCCCACTTATGAGTTATTTAACTTTTCTAAGATACATATTTATTTATGATATATTCATACATGTGCTTATCAGTTGAATATTTACTTTGTTATTAACCCTTTCCCTCATATAGACTCATTTTGACGCCCTCAATAGGTATCACATAAAGCCTGATCTGCAGAAAACCACAGTTAAACCTTACCAAATTTAATTACAAAATCCTCATTTCCAGACCACTGAGGAGCAGCGAACAGCATAAAACCTGATCAGCCTGATCTGGTTTTATGCTGTTCGCATAGGTCTTTTCATGGTTTCCTCTATGAGGGAAAGGGTTAAGCAGCCAATTGTGGCCCGTCCCTTGAGTGGCTGCTTAATACAAGTTTGACTGTAGGTAGTTATTATGTTATACATGTAGTCTGCTTCTCTTTGTGACATGCAGGATTTATCTCACATGTAGTATTTCTATCTTGGGACTCCAGTGAAACTTGGAACAATTCTTAGGTCTATGATCTATCAATATATAGCTTTACACTCTGAACTGAAACCAGTCTCTGCATTAAAAAAAAGCAACAATTAAATACATTTTTATTTATTGTTTATGATAGTCTGGGAGCACATTGAGACCTAGCCCTTCACTTAACTTTGAATGGTCTAACATGGTTTAGAATTGTGTATCCTTTAGTGATTCCGTGATGATAGAGTAGAATCGAATAAATGTCACCAGACTGGAAAGTCAGTGACAGTCGATACCTTCAGGAAAATTGATGTTGGTCCTTTTATATCTTTGGCGTAATATCGTAGAAGACCAAAGAAAGTGTGCGCCCATAGATAGTGTGATTATAGTATAATGGTCATCTTTAATTTTCATACACTGAATAATAACATAATAATACTAGTGACGAGACTTTCACACATTTCATTTTCCATTGATCAGTCAGTATTTACTAGTTGCAAATATGCGATTATGAATAATTAGAAATTCATGATCGCATATTATACTACAGTTCAGATTCATTATGTTGACGTCGCGAGTCTCGACATTAAGTATATCTTGACATTCTTTGTCAGTCTCTACTTTTTTCTCTATTGAATTATTTATAAAATCCATTCTTATCTCGACATTTTGTATTTCGACTTTTTTTATATGTCAACGTATTTCTTTGGTCCCAATGGGAAAATTCTCACCTGAAACTATGCATTTATCTCGACACGTGCCGAAATGCTCAAGGACGTGAAAAATCTGTATCGCCGCAATAAGTTTTCACACTTTCAACTAGCGCAATTAGTGTCAATTACAACATTAAGATGATGTTAACAGTAATATTTAGAATTTAACTGATTAATGCTAGATGCAATCATACATGCCGAACTAAATTTGAAATACAGTCGACACTCGTTATCTCAAATTTCATGGGACCAAAAATAAGACTTCGAGATGTCCGTAATTTAACCAATCCGAAATGAGGTATTTTCGGCTTGTGAACAAGAAATCTTACCTGTATCATTGTATTAATATTGTGTTGATATCATGAAGAAGATGACACATTTTTTTTTTAATATATAATTAATAAATAATAATCCATAAGTAGCATATTTTCTTTATTTATTCAACCTCTTCTTTCTATATATACATAAAGGTAAATGAAATAAACAAATAGGGTTACAACAATAATATAGATTGAAAACATGCGAACTGCATTCGATTAATAAAAAGCACTTTGCACAACGCCAGATTACTCATCGCTCATAGATGGACAAGTAGGTTCTAGAGACATTGTGAATTATTACCTGGGTTTATTCTTCGATAGTATTTATAAAAAATCTGGCACATTTTGAGCAAAGATTGTCAAGCACAACGCCTTGTGTTTGGCCATATAGTTATCATGCAATTATTTCGTCAAAACATAATCTGGTAATCATTGAAAGCCTAAAATCACGATTTGTCGTACAGATAGCCCCATGCAAAGCTAGTGTCACCAGTTTACTGATAGGTGTGAAAAATATCGGCGGGCTAATTAGCGTCTGTGGAATTTGAGATAAACAAACAAATATGCATTGTACTATAGGGCCAGGGTCCAAATTTCTACTTTGAGATAGCAGTAATTTGAAATAAATAAATTTTGAGACACACGAAGTTAATGTATATAGACAAAGAAGGGAAAAATCTAGACCAAGTCAGTTAATTTGACATAACCGAAATTTCGATATACGCGAATTGGAGATAACGAGTACCAACTGTAGTATGAACTATTTTCAAAACACCGGTGATCTAACGTCACCGCCATTTGGCAGTATTAGCAGCAGGTATACTAAAAGAAACTTGCATCATCAACTTCAACAAACTTAGTTTAGGCTATAACTTAGAATATAAGAAACATTTTTTATTAGGTATATAGGGCCTTTATAAACAAATTTTGCCAAATACATGTGCATTTTGATAGTTTATATATGATCACATGTTTTCAGGTACATCTAAATTCATATGTCCACATATTCATATCTCGACATAAAAATGATAATTTCGTTGATGTCGAGATAACGAGTCTGGACTGTATAATCACAACAAAAATCAAACATAATAAACATACAATGATATGGCGATGATAAACTGCATTAAGGTCAATGTATTATACCGTTATGATTAGCTGTTTCTTTACTTCTTGGATAAAAGCTCCCTTTACAGTGCCACATGTATGAATTGAACCACAAGTCTTAAACAGCATTGTCATTATATGATTGTCTGTGGTGATAACATTGGTGATTTGATTTCACTAGCAGTTGGAAGAAGAGAAACAAAAAAAAGTTCCCATAGTTTGTGGGCACCCCCTACTTTTAGATTGTAAATTTAAGAAAAGAAATGTAAGAAAGAAATGGTCTTCCACTAAATATGATCAGGATAATACAAATACTTGCATTTTAAAATACAATCTGTCTATACCACAGATGAGGCCATTATGAATTGATTGCTAGATTATCATCCATTTTTTTCCAAAAAGGAGAGGGGGGAGGATTCTAATTTTTTATTTTTCATAACTGAAATAAAGGTTTATAATGATAATCTGAAAGCTGAAAACAAAATACGATGTTCAATATACATTCTAGTGGAGTTTGTCTTGAAATAAAATGTTTTATTTTCCATTTCAAACTCATATATAGTTAGAAATTAACTTTGTATTATTGTATATACATGACTAGAATCTTTGCAAGTGTTTTCGAGTATTTACTGACTTTTAATCAAAAACATCAGTTCGATTCATTTTAAAATCAATTTGATTTTGGTCTGATTCTCCATCCCTAGTATCTGTGTATGCAGGTGGTAAAAGATTCACTGTCTCATGTTGCCAGGTATGAAGGAAACCATGGTGGTCAAGATTGCCTACCAGTGTTCGGAGATGTATGCCGATGCCATGAAGCTTATGCAACTTCCGTCACTGAGGGACCTCTGGCTCAGGGTAGGTTGTACATGAGTTCACATATATACCTGACATGTAACTTGTAAGAAGACATATGTTACATGACCTCCAGGTAAATAAATGAAAGAACATTTTTAGCATAACTGAAAACATTTTTGTTTATCCACCAGTGGTCTATTGTCCACAATTGTTCCATTGTATTTATGAGGCTACCCTTGGGATGTTTCAAAGTCACGGATGAAATGGTTGGAAATTGAAGATTTAACAATATTTCAGAGATAGGATATTCATTTCATTGACAAGAAGGATATTTGATTTCATTGATATTCATTTTCATGAATGGTGAAGCAGGGAGTTAGCATAATAAAGGCTGACTGCAAAACTGTTTTAAAGTGCATATAAAATTAGAATTAGATGGAAGTTAGCATAATAAAGGCTGACTGCAAAACTGTTTTAACCCTTTCCCTCATAGAGGAAACCATGAAAAGACCTATGCGAATAACATAAAACCAGATCAGCCTGCGAGTAACTCGCAGGCTGATCAGGTTTTATGCTGTTCGCTGCTCCTCATTGGTCTGGAAATGAGGATTTTGTAATTAAATTTGGTAAGGTTTAACTGTGGTTTTCTGCAGATCGGGCTTTATGTGGTACCTATTGAGGGTGTCAAAATGAGTCTATATGAGGGAAAGGGTTAAAGTGCATATAAAATCAGAATTAGATGGAAGTTAGCATATTAAAGGCTGACTGCAAAACTGTTTTTAAGTGCATATAAAAATAGAATAAGATGGAATAGTTTCTTAATTTTTACAGTGACTAGTGGAGTCACCTTGATTAGTCATCCTGAGCCAGACACCTGTGTTTTAAGAAAACCTTTTCTGTTCTTGCAGGACTGGGTACCCCAGGTTGCAATGAAACAGGCAGCTTTCCATGCAATGGCCGAGTTTTATCAGTCTGTGGTGGCACAAAAATCAAAGAGCTATGGAGAACAGATTGCCAGATTACGGGTAGGTCTACATTTTTCTTCCTTCATTGCCTCAGTCAGACTGTCATACCTTTTCCATCATGATTTTTTCTGCAGGTGACACATGTGTTCCAAGGAACACTTCCAGTCTTTTATTTATCAGATAATTAAGTTTTTCTGGTAAAAGTGGCATTAATTTGTATATTTTTGTATGCTTTGATAATTTTAAGACACACATCTTCTGTATAAGCTGATGGTGAGCTATTAGGATGGATGGACATCTGTCTGAATGCCCATCACCACAGTGGGATTATTTTCATTCTGATATCTTCATTTCATGTAAAAGTTGGACTATATAGGATTCATACATTTTGTGTCATCCCATACAAAAAGTTCACTTCAATATTCCTATCTGTTGAGTCTCGACAGTGTAGCAGGGGTATTCATCAGTTACAGCTCTAGCATTGCTTTTAAACAACACTTACAGCTTAGTTTTATTATGGTTTATATAGGAGGTAAGGAGTTTTGTTTTGTTTATACTTTAGAATCCACATTGATTTAGAAATCTTGAACAAACTTGAAATGGCATGAATATATGTAAAAACAGTCAAACATTTGCATGTACTATAACTGCTATATTTGTTTTCACTGTGTGTTTTTTTCTTAACAAGTTCTGTTTTTCTCCGCCCCACAGCATGCAAAGGAATTGATAGCAGCAGCAGCAACTCGTGGAGGCGCAGCATTCAGTTTCAAAAATGAACAAGGCAAGATTCAACGTGAATTGGAGTCAGCCCAGAAAGACAATGACTTCATCTACCATGATATCATTCCCGATGTGAAGGCTCTGCCACTTTTGGGGAAAACTGCAGTCGCAAAGCCATTACCTGTCCCAGAGAAATTCTCCACTAACTTTTCAGGTAGCTGAGTAAACCAGTGGCAATATTTTAGGGCAAACTGCTTGTTTATTTCATTTTGTTTATGTTGTTATTTGCACATTAAAAAAAAATATTCTCAGCTCCTTTTTTCATTGATATTTAATATTAATTTTATGCTTTGCATTCAATCATGAAATGATACTGATTTGTCGTAAATGTAAAAAATGAAAAATAGTGTTACCCTGATTATGTGTGTTTGGAAATTTCATATTTGGTCTGTGACTTGAAGGGCCATTTCCCAAATAGCAGAAAATATTTGGCACAAATGATCACTTGATCCCTTTATCTCATGTAAGCATTTATTGATGCCTTTGTAAATGGACAAACCTAGATCTAACTCCTTCTGATAGGTGCTTATCAAGGCCTCCTTTGTTTGATAATACAATATTTAACCTCAAATTCTACATAGTCTTCATGGCAAAGAAAAAATCAGTCCATTAGTTTTAAATCTCAATAAATTAATACTCGTCAGGTCATGAATTTGTTCATAGATATTCATGAAGTAAAGGCACAATTGGATGGGGTATGCAAGGGCCGTGTCAGCAGCTCATAGGTTAATACAGTGCTCATGTTAATGTAGTCAGAATCCTCTAAATATATATAGCAGCATTCATGTCTGTCCATTGTGATCCCTAGTAAGATTTCAAAATAAACTGGTTCATGTCTACCTGACCTGGCCTGACCTGCTGCAGTTATAAATAGTGTTGTCAAGTCAAACATCGTCATCATGGCATGTTGATTGTATTAAATTTGTCAGTATCAATTACATATTAATGTGTTCAAGGATGTGTGTTGACACCCCTAATTTCTTTTTCGGCACAGTTGGGAAATTGAATATTTTGTTACATTTAAGCTGATTCTAGCTTTAAATTTATACTTAGAAAATGTTAATGACGTTTATATTCTGGCTTATTAACATGTAATAAATGAGAAAAATATAGATGTTGATATAATAATTTTACAGATTTGTTTGAGAAGATAGTACCAATTCCTGTGTATGAGGCACTGAATGTGTTTGAGGGAAGGAAGTCACAGCTTACTAACATGGAGATTGGTAGACTGAGAGAACAGACCACGTTATTGAATGGGTATGTCATTTTTCTTTTCCTGTTCAAAGTGAGCTAGCTTCTTTGATCACCTTGAGTTTGTAGGACATCACTGTGATGTCCATAAATACCTTTAAATAACAACTCTTAAACCTCTTGGAAGATATTGATTGATCAGTTCAATATATAGTTTTCAATGATTTAACAGATAAAGACATTAGATTATCTCAGAAGAGGATTTCAGTGGTAGCTTGGTTTTGTAGAAATGAAATGTGTATTCCAGTGTTCTGGCTTCCCTGAATCTGCCAGCAGCCCTGGAGGATGTTGGCGGAGACAAGGTTCCCCAGTCTGTCCTGGACAAGTCCCAGCAGATCAAGGATATGGGTGGTCTCCAACAACTTGATGCCCTCATTAATGAGATGCCAGAACTGCTTACACGCAACAGGGAAATCCTTGATGAGGTGGGTTACCTCCCTTGCGAGAAATTTGCTTTTTAGGACTTTCTGCCTACAAGCAGAAAGTCCTATTGGGTTTGTACTGTTTTTTATTCTTCTTCTTATTATTATTCTTTTTTTCTTCCTCTTGTATTTGTGTTAATTTCGATGTGTTGCCAATGGCATAGAACAATGAATACTTTATGGCATATATTTCAAACCATGAGCTTTGGAATGCAATGAATTTTATATTCATATAATGTCAAATAATGTCAAATTTGACGTCAGGTGAAAAAGTTTGTATGTGGTCTACAGTCATTATTAGTAGTATAGGTATTGAATGTTTCTAGGCCACCGGGTCTAACACACTCCCTCGTTTCTCAACTCGGGAGTGTGTTAGACCCAGTGCCCTAGAAACTTCCAATACCTATACTACTACTCTATATTTATAATAAAAATTTAAAAAAATCACACTAATGTAAACTTTAAAAAAAAAACAACAATGAAAAAAATAAAGAAAATTATGTTTTTTCTTAAACCATTTTTTTACCACTCTGAATATGGAGGAGGGTTTTCTAACGTATTATAAAAATTCAATATTATACAGTTTTTATATTTTTGGATATTATCTAGAACTCAGTTATCTGTAATTCTTGTTCATAAAAACTACCTATAATGTCTTCATCTTTTAAATCTTTTATTTTATAAGTAACAGGATTTGTATTTAAAACTTCTTCAATTACAAATATTTCTCTAGTCCAACGAGTAGTATAACCCTTTTCAAATTTACCTTTCTTTTTTGTTATTCTTACTCTATCTCCAACTTTAAATTTAGGTTTCTTAATTTTCTTTTCTTCTTCTGGATATAAATTTTCATACACTGTTAATGTATTTTCTGATTTACTTGCTTCAACAGGTGTCATTTTTATTGAAGAATGAAATGTATTGTTATAATCTTTAACTAATTGATCTAATACATCATAATATTTAGTAGTTTCATGAGCAGTAAAATATTTAAACATATGTTGTTTCATAGTTCCTATCCAACGTTCTACTACACTAGATTTTTCTTCATTCTCAGTTGAATATAATTTTATGTTATTATCCTTTAATAATTCTTTTACTTGTCGATTATAAAATTCAGATCCTTTATCTGACCAAATAAAAATTGGTTTTCTTTCTTCAAATAATGTTTTAAATGCTTCACTTACTGTTACTCCTGTTTTATTTTTCAATGGAATTAACCAGCCATATTTTTTTTTTTAATATTGTTGCATATCTACTAAATCAACAGCCCATATTTTATCTATTGAATCAACAAAAACACGTCTTTTAGGAAATTTCTTTATAACTCTATGATGTAATTCATCAGCTAATTTATCCCCTTTGGTGAAACCATTTGTTCCTATAAATCTATTTTTCTTAGATCCACACTCAGAACATTTAGCTTTTAACATTTGTCTATTATTGGTTGTTGTTACTTGTTCTACTGAATTATTTTCAGTATTCTTTTTACAACGTAAACAATATATTTTTGGGTGATCCATTTTTAATGATAAAAAAAATGGAAGGAAAAATCTGTAAAAAATGTGGTGAATATAAAACATATAATAATTATTACAAAGAATCTAAAGTCCCTGATGGGTTAAAAGCAAAATGTAAAAAATGTTTATACTTTGTTAAAAGAGATCATCGAGAAAGAAACAAAGAAAAATATAAACAATCTTATAAAGAGTTTATGGATAGAAACCCAAATTATCAAAGTAATTATTATTTTAGAAATAAATAATAATTAAAAATGTATTCTATAAAAATGGTCGAGAAAAAATCTAAATCATTTAAAGATATTATTAGTGAAAATATAATTAGTGATATAGATGAAGAAGATATAAATAAGTATATTAGGTTATTAAGAAAAAGAATAGTTATTAATCACTTTCCTTTGAAAATAAAAATAATAATAACAAGTGAATTTTCAACCCCTTTGGCATTTGATATAATAGAAAGTCATTACTCTCACCCTACTCAAGTTATTCAATCACAAAATAATATAAAACAATTCTTTAATAGTTTAAAAAATAAATTTGAAGCTTGGGTAGATGAATTTCAAGAAAGCGCGGATCTGGTTTTGTTTTTAAAAATATTAAAAGTGTAGAAGTAAAACAATATAAATATGATTATCAGAAAGCTTCATCTTATATACCTCTTCAATTTAAATCAAGTAATATTATTAATGTTCAAAATAAAAATGATAATAAATGTTTTCTTTGGGCAATATTATCAAAGTTATATCCTGCTAATGAACACAAAGAAAGAGTGACAAAATATAAACCATATGAAAATAAACTTAATATGGATGGGATTGAATATCCTGTTAAAATAAAAGATATTCCAAAAGTAGAGAAACAAAATAATTTAATTATAAATGTTTTTGCATTAGAAGATCAATCTAATAGACAATCTTTATATCCAGTTTATGTTTCAAACAGTGTTTCACAGCTGGAAAATGCTTCGCAGCTGGAACAGAGTTCTATACAAAGTTCCGAAAATGTAGTTGATCTCTTATACATTGAAAGTAATGAAAATACCCATTATTGTTTAATTAAAAATTTAGATAGTTTTCGTTATAAGAATAATCATAAATCATTTACATGTAGAAATTGTTTACAAGGATTTCAAAGAGAAATAACATTAATTAATCATAAAGAAATATGTTATGATAATGAACATTGTAAATCTATAATGCCTGAACCAGGAAAAAATATTCTTAAATTTAAAAATTATCATTTCAAAAATAAATTACCATTTGTTATATATTCTGATTTTGAATCATGTAATATTCCTATATCAACAACTACTCCAAATCCAGAAGAATCTTATAAAAATAAAATATTTAAACAAGAAGTAAATAGTTATGGTATATATGTTAAATCTGATTATCCAGAAATATATAAATCACAATACTTTTCTTATGTTGGAAATGATGCAAAAGAAAAATATGTAGAAAAGGTAATAAGTATATTTAAAAAAATAAACTATAATATATATCTTAATGAACAGAAAAAACCAATATTAAATAAGTATAAAGAAGAAGAATTTCAAGAAGCAACTGAGTGTTATATTTGTGAAAATGAATTTAATGATAATAATAAAAAAGTAAGAGAACATAATCATCTTTCAGGGAAATATAGAGGAGCAGCATGTCAATCATGTAATACTAAAGAAGGTAAAGTAACAAAGATAATACCTGTATTCTTTCATAATGGTTCTAATTATGATTTCCATTTTATTATAGAAGAACTTATGAAATATGAAGATGAATATAATAAAGTTAAACTTCTTTCAAAAAGTTCAGAAGAATATATATCAATTGATTATGGATCATATTATAAAAAATTAAGATTCTTAGATTCTTATAGATTTATGAGTAAAGGGTTAGCAGGGATAGCTGAATCAATAGATGAATTTCCTATTTTAGAAAAAGAGTTTAATAGAGATATTTCATTATTAAGAAAAAAAGGGGTTTACCCATATGAATATATAGATTCTATAGAAAAATTAAATGAAACTGAATTACCAGATATTAAAGAATTTTATTCTACACTTAAACAAGAGGAATATCTAAAGAAAATTATAAACATGCTCAATTTAAAAGATTATCATGAATTATATTTAAAAACAGATGTTTTAATCTTAGCTGATGCATTTGAAAAGTTTAGAAAATTCTTCTTAAAACATCATGAAATAGATCCTTGTTATTGTTACTCTGCTCCAGGATTAACATGGCAATGTGGACTAAAATATACTGGTGTAGAGTTAGAATTATTAACTGATATAGATATGTTACAAATGTTTGAAAAAGGAATAAGAGGTGGATTCTCTGGTGTATTAGGTCCAAGACATGTAAAAGCTTTTAACAAATATACTCCTAATTATAATGAAGGAAAAAAAGAAAAAAAGATTAAATTTAAAAGGGGTTTTTAGAAAAAAATTTTATTATATTTAGATGCTAATAATCTTTATGGATGGGCAATGTCTCAACCTCTTCCAACTAAAGATTTTAAATGGGAAAAAGATTTAAATTATTACAAAAACATTCCAAAAAACAAGGGTTGTATAGTAGAATGTGATTTAGAGTATACAGATGAATGTAAGAAGAAAACAAATAAATATCCATTAGCACCTGAAAAGATGTGTGTAAAGAAAGAAGAATTATCTAATTATCAATTAAATTTATTAGGAGATAAACCAGTAGGTAAAGAAGAAAAATTATTTCTTACTTTAAAAGATAAAAATAAATATATTGTACATCACTCAATTTTAAAAGAGTATATAAAATTAGAAAACAAAGGTTTATAGAATAATTTCTTTGAAGAATCAGATTGGTTAAAGAAATATATTGATTTTAATAACAAAGAACTAAATCAAAATCTGCTTTTGAAAAAGATTTATGGAAATAAATTTAGAAGAAATAAAAAAATATATAAATAAACCTAGTTTTAAAGATTCAGTTATATTCAATGATAACTTTGTTGCAATTGTAAATAATGTTTTTAAATTTAATAAACCTATTTATTTAGGACAAGCAGTTTTAGATTATTCTAAATTACATATGTATAAATTTTATTATGATGTTGTTAATAATTTATGGGAAAATTATCTTCTTATCAATAACAACAAAAGATGTATATAAAGATTTAGAAAAAATAAAAGATCATCTGGATACATCTGATTATCCTAAAGATCATCCACAAAAAAAAAAAAAAATAGGTAAGTTTAAAATGAATTAAATGGTGATATTATGAAATTATTCTTATAAACAAAAAAAATGAATAAAATGTATACATTAAATTCTGATAAACATGAAATGTATATTAATGAAGTAAATAAAAAAAGTATGTCTCCATATGATGATAAAAGATATATATATAATAATGGAATAGATACTTTACCATTTATGTAGCTTCCATGCAACAAATCCAGTTAATGTCATTCCACCAATAATAAATATAATCTCTCTATTTTTTTGATCTTCAGAAGGAAAATGTATACATTAAATTCTGATAAACATGAAATGTATATTAATGAAGTAAATAAAAATCACTTAATGTAGGTTTCTTTACGGACAAGGGAACCGCTGCTTTGCACAAAGTCCGGCTGTGAAACATTATCAGTTTTATCACCACCAGTTGCATAATAATATTCTTTCATTGATTCATCAACATCTTCAAAGGTTTGTTTAGAGTGTTGTTCTTTTTGTAATTGTTCATTTAAAAAATCTATTCTTTGTGTTCTTTCTTTATTCCATTCATCACGTGCAGCTTGTAATTGTTCCATTGCTCTATCATGTCTTTTTTTCTCTTCATCAGCATCCTTTTTACCAATATGAGAAAATAAATAATTACTACCTGAAAATGAAAATGCATTAACCACTGCTCCACCAATCATCATCGCTATTGCACTTGCCATTTTATATGGAACAAAAAGTTCCACTACTTCATAATATCAGCAGGAATAATACCTTGTTTAACCAACATATCTCTTGTATAAGTAGCTAGAAGAATATCAATAGTTAACATTGAAACATCACTAAAATTTAAATCTACTCTAGGAGCAGGTTTTCTTAAAACCTTTTTAATTATTTCTGCATAACCAATTGTTAAAACAGAAACTACTCCTGCATGATAAGCTGTATTAACAATTTGTTTTTCATCCGCCATTTTTTAGAAAACAAATTTGTGTTAAGCTATGGAATATTACGGATGAAGTCCAGCTATGGAACGGCTGTGAAACACTGCGTAGTGGAACTTCATTCCAGCCGTTCCGTAGAGCACTAAAGATCAAATGGATCAACTTTTTCTTGTGGTTCAACTTTTTCTTGTGGTTTAATTTCTTTCTTAGGTTGTATGTGTTTCACTTGTTTAGAATTATATATATATAATCCTAATCCAAAAACTCCGACTAAACATAAAGGTATATAATTTTTGTATATATTTACACGGATGAAATCCAACTGTGAAACACTATGTTGAACTTCTTTAACTTCATTATTGTGTTCCGTAGCCGGACTTTGTCCGTCCTCTTTTGTAATAGATTTTAATTGAATATTTTCTTTCTTTATTTTTTCCATTTCTTTTCTTTTTAATTCAGCTTTCATTTTTTTTACTTCTGCACCTTTCTTACCAGCAGATACTCGTTTTGGATTTTTTATTTTTATTTTAACTTCGGAACTAGTGTAGCCTTCAGGGGTTTCTTCATTCATTTTTATTAGTGATATTTTCACTTTTTTCAACTGGTGTATTTTCAACTGGTGTATTTTCAACTAGTGTAGTAAAGTGTTCCGCAGCCGGGCTTTGCTTGAAATCAATATGACTAGCAGTTGTTATCATAGTAGTAAAAGGAGCAAGATACATTCCATATCTATAATACAATTCACAACAAGTGTTATTTAAAGCATGATTGATAAATGGATCTTCTTCTAAATCTTGTATTAGTTTTGGTGGATTAACAACATTAAAATATTTTGATACACCCATAACATATAAATTAATAAAAGAATTACCTATTGTCTTAGTCATACTTGCTCCTAATCTAGCTTCATATCTACAGTATAATTTGTTTATTTGTTCTGGTGTTATTTTATCAATGTCTGACATTTGTAAGTCTTTACCAAGATATTGTTTACTTCCTCCACCAGCAACAATAGCTGATAATCTTTCACGTTTTGTTTCATCTATAGTGCTACGGATAAAGTCCGGCTGCGTAGCATTATGGACTTTGTCCGGCTGTGGACTTTGTGCAGAGCAGCGGTTCCCTTGTCCAGCTGCGGAGCATTGTGAAACACTATTTTGATTAAGAAATTCTTTGGCATCCATTTTATATATTAATTTTTTAAGTTTACTTATAAGTAAATTTATTTTAAATATTCCATATCCAACTATGGAACAGCTGCAGAGCAATATTGATAAGAATATAATATTTGTTATCACCGATGTTGTTTGATAGAGGATTGTTAGCATTTTTTAAGCATTATTATGTATAACTTAAGGTATATATAAGCATTACTTTTACATTACTTAAGCATTATTATGTATAACTTAAGGTATATATAAGCATTACTAATTAACCCAATAATTTGTAGGTTGATCAGTTTTTAAAATTAATTTACTATGTTTCTTTTTTTTCAATTCTTCTTTAATTCTTTCTCTTTCTTCTAGTGTAGGGATAACATCATTTTCTCTTAGACAGTTTTCAAAACTATCCCTGTCTTTAGTATAAAAAATACATAACCATTTTGTTTGTTCCCTAAGATCTTTTAAAACTGAATTATATCTTTGTGAAATAACCCATACACTTTGTTCTGCATGTCTACCTGAAAAAGCTAACTCTGATAACATATCTTTTTTCTTTGTTAATTGTTTAGTTGCACTACAGTCATCTATAATATATAGTGTTGGTTTTCCTTGATATTTATTAAAGAATATTCTTAATAATTCTTGTATTTTTTCTTCTCCATTAAATGTTCCACAGCTGGACTTTGTCCATACAATAGGATTAACAATTATTAAATTCTTTGTTTTTGGATTTCTAATATCACCAATCCATTGTCTATTTTTATAAGCTTTATTCCATTGAATAGTAGGACATAGTATAATAATATAATTGAATACACCCCTATATTCATTTTCTAAAAGATCTAAAACAAATTCTGTTTTTCCACATCCTGTCTGTCCACAGATAATTGCACAGTGTGGATATTTTGGGAATTCTAACTTCTGTGTCTGAACCTTTGGTTCATCCATTTTATAAAATTTATTATTTAGTAATACTTAGTAATTACTTAGTAATTATTTAGTAATTACTTTATATATACGAAGTTCCATACAAAGTTCCACTAATACACAATTTCTTTAAATCTTCCATCTTCAAAATTAATTTGTGCATCTTGTATAACAAACAGATAAAGATTTATTGGCTCATCCGATCCTGCGTCTTTTGTTATTTGTATAGTTATACCTTCTGATGCATTTTCAATTCTTCTCCCTGAACCATGTAGAGAGTTATCATCCGTTGAACGTAAATCTAACCATAATGCATAATTGGTTGTTAGATATTTTTCTAATGTTGTATAGGTAAAATTTAATTTTTTTATCATCTTACTAATTTCTTTATCATCTTTTGAATTAAAAGCAAAGAATTTATTTATCTCATCCCACTGTTGATAAGCTTTCATTCCTTGACTGTATAGTTGATTTGGAACTCCTTCTATTGTTATTTCTACTTTTGTTATTTCAGGATTAAAATAATGTTCTGTTGATGTTCTATCCGGATCTTCAAATAACATTAGAATACCTTTCATACTTCTAGCTGGAACATTTAGATTAATATTCCAAAGTGTATCAGATTTGTTTTTTGTTATTTTCCTATGTCTAAGTATTCTATCATATAAAATAACCATCTTACCACTAAATCTATTTCTAATTATTCTAGCTAATTCAACATCAGAAACACTTTCAAATTCTAAACAAATATTCTTAATAACGTAAGAAGCATTATTGTCAGTAGATTTAACTACTTTATTATAATCATTAAATGTAAGTTCATAAATCTATCTCCTAGACCATTAAAAAGGATATGTGATTTAAAATTCAAAATCTAAAGGAATACAAAATCTATTTCCATAAGCTTTTACAATGGCTTCATCTTGTTTATCTGAGGAAGCATTACCAGATCCAACTCTATGTCTTAACATGTTTATTTTACCAATTCCTTGGTATGCCATATTTTCACGTTCTGTAGGAGACTTCCATAAATCAATATAACAATGATATATATCACTATCATCAATTGACATTACTTCATTTCCTGATATTTTTATTACAGTTTTCTTAATTATTGATCTTCCTATGTTTGGATATATTGTTGCATTTGCATCACTATCACTTTTGATTTCAATTTCAAATGCTAATCTTGTTGTTCCAGGAACAATAACATCATTACCACTTAGATTAGGAAATCTTACTAACAATTGTTGATTTTGATCAATAGTTGAAGGATTATTGCTTATTACAACACTTTGACGAATACCTCTAATACCTCTAGGTTCTCTTATTCTTCTGTATGGGTTTAGTTTTTCTCCGTAAGCTGCCATTTTTTAGAGGAAATTTTTAATGTTTTAAAACTGGAATTTTTATTCCATAGTGCTCCGCAACCGGATAAAATCCGTATTAAAATGGCAGAAGGAGGATATGATTTTGAAAATCCTGTATATGATGAAGATGATTATGATGATTATGATGAGGAAACTCCTCTTATAGATGATAATGATGAACAAAGTCAAAGTAGTGCTACGCAGCTGTTCCATACTTCTATTGATAATGTTTATAATAATGTTGATACAGGAACAAACCCTGAATATTTATTGAAACATATGACGAACTTGTTTTATGAAAGAAACCAAGAACCTATGAGGGAAATTAATACATTAATAAAAAAGGATAAATTCAACAGACCTGTGTTATATGTTTCAGATGGTAATAAAGAATACCCTATATCATATTATGAAACAAACGATTCTAATGAAATAAAATATTATTCACTTGACACACTTCAGAAGAAATATCGTATTGATTTTGTTCGAAGGGTTTTAGGAGTAGATGATTTTCAATCTTATTCTACAAGGGTTAGTCATGGTAGAAAAGAGTTGGCTCAATTAATTGAGGAACGAGATAAGATTAATAATATAGAAAATAACATTAATACTATAGAAATGATTGATTTACCTAATACAGCTGAAGAGGCTGAAACTTTGGTAAAAGAAATAGCAGAAACATCGTTTACGGAACTTAATAATGAAGAAGGGACACAAACAATTATAGATAAAAGAGAAATGGATGGAGTCCTTAAAGAAAAAATTAAATAACTTGGCTAAACTTAAACAAATAAAGACTTAAAAAAAAAATAAATTAGAAAGAGCTAAGGAAGATAATGAAAAGAAAGAAATAAAAGAATAAGTGATTTAGAGATAGAGAGAACTTCAAGATTAGAAGTACTTGAAACAAATAGAGATAAATAAGAACTCAAATAAATAGAATAAAAGAGACAATACATAAAGTATTAAATGAAGATACAACATTAGCAGAAAGAATAAAAACTTTATTTAGAGAACAAGGGATTACAATTGTTAGTATTTTAACTGCTTTTGGAATGATTATTGGTGTTATTGTTGAGACTTTTATTCCTGGTGGTGGTGGAACTGTAACACCTAAACCTCCTGGGAAAGGAGGAAATGTAAGAGATTGGATAAAAAAACAATTGGGTAATATTGCTAAACTATTAGCAAAACTTGAAAAAGAAGATTACCTGGAATTATTGGAGCTATTGTTGGATGGTTACTGAAAACAACAGGGAACATAGTTGCATGGTTTGGTAATAATTTATGGGCTTTATTAATTTTAGTTATAGGAATGATTTAACAGTTTAGGGTAAAACGCATGAGCAAAAAGCGGTATTATCATCCATGTTTGGTGTTAATGAGAATACTCGTAAATAAATAAAGCTAAAAGTCCTACTGTAATACTTCCTGTTATAATAGCTGTTTTATCATCTTCATGTTCATCCGTTGTTTCAATGAGATCACTAGGTTTTCTACGGACAGAGTCCGGCTGGGAAACAATTGGTTTACTTATTTCTGGTAAAGATTTTTTTGTTGGTGTACCACTTATATCTGTGGGTTGTGTAGTAGTAGGTTCAACATGAGAAACATTTACATCATTATTTATTCCAAGTGTTTGAATTTTTTCTTCTTCTGCAACTACAATTTCATTATTATAATCTTGTATTGTTCCAATTCTTAATTCCATATCACTAGGAGACATATATAACCCAATACCATAAACATAATCAACTTTACTTCTTGCATATTTTAATACACTTTCATATTTTTTTATTTGAGTAGGTATATCAATTGGACTGTCAACTGCATCTTGAACATTTGCTAAAAATTGTTTTTGAGCATCAAATGCCATTCCTGTTCCTAAAATATCTGTTTTAGTTTGAGATTGTGCTCCAAGAATAGCCCAACAATATATTCTTATAGACTCATTAATTCTTTCAACTCCTGCTTGTGTAAAACCTTTTGACTCATCAAGAATAAAAGTTGTCCATATGTTTTTAAATTCATCTGGTTGTTTGATATAATCAATATGAACTTTTTTAGGTGGGAGATATTCACATTTTGAAATACCACAATGTCTTCCTCCAGGTACTTCAGGACCAAATGTCATTTTTGATAAATCTAAATTTTGAGAAGTGCTGCTTTTTATATGTTGTGAAGAATTATCTCTTCTAAAATCTGTTCTTTCCCAAGCTGTATGACTTGTTGTATATACAATTCCAAGACCAGTGCTACGCAGCCGGACTTTGTCCGTAGCTTTATATCTCCAATCTGTATTAGGATCTACATTAAACTCACTACAAATTTTTTCATAAGCTTCTCTATCATAATTATTATTAAAAGCATTCCAACTTTTATTTTGTGGAAGAGAAATAGATAATTCTTTTAATATTCTTCTTGTTTGATAATAAATATGGAATAAGAATAAAGAACCTGTTAATCCTCGGACTTTGTGCAGAGCAGCGGTTCCCTTGTCCGGCTGTGAAACACTACCCGCATTTATATGATTTTTTATGTCAACTCCACAACCTGTAGTTGAACACCAAATAGCAAAGTTTAATTGATTCTGCCAAAATAACATCCAATCACTTTCCCACCTTTCTACTATTTCTTGTGATGTAACTTTAGGTAATAAATATTTTTTAAATATATTAGGTAAATCTGATGGTTTAAAACTTTTTCCATCTGATGAAATTATTATTTCCTGTTTTGCAAGATTAATATTCTTTTTAGTATATTTAACATGTGGGTTATATGAAATATTACTATTATATTTAAAAGCTTCAGGGATCATTTTTTATCGGTAAAAAATGTACCATATAATTTCCAATATTGATAAACCTATAAACCTACAACAATATATAGATAATAAACATGGAGATAAGAAAATTAGATTAAGAAGTTTTAATTATACTATAGGATGGTATAATATAGAAAATATTCAAATAATGGGTTTTTCAAATTCTCCACTCAAACATTTAAAAAAAAGAGATGTAGGTGATTTAGAATTATTATTAGAAACATTTAAAAATTATATAGAATTGCATGAAGAAAATTTAAAACTAACAGAGGATGAGGAAATGAGAAAGAGAATAAAGAGGAAATAAAAAGACTTAGAAATTTTTTGGAAAATTTAAAAAAAAGAAATGATAAAAAGGAAAGAGAAAAATGAAAGAGAAAGAAAGTAGAAAGAGAAAGAAAGAATAGAAGAGATTGAAAGAGAAAGAGATAGAGAAATATTAGAAGAGTTTGAAAGAGAAAGAGAAAGAGAAAGAATAGAAAGAGAAAGAATAGAAGAGATTGAAAGAGAAAGAGATAGAAAAATATTAGAAGAGTTTGAAAGAGAAAGAGAAAGAGAAAGAATAGAAAGAGAAAGTTTAGAAAGAGAAAGAATAGAAAGAGAAAGAATAGAAAGAGAAAAAGAAAGAGAAAGAATAGAAGAAGAGAAAATAAAAGCTAATATTATTAGTAATTATAAACAATTATATATTCACCTTGAACAAATAAATAGTACTTATAATTTTCATAATGGAGCACCTAGTAAAATCTTAGGAGTTATTCCTGTTGAGAGTAATCAATTTGGAGATATTGTTAATATTATTTTTGATAATTCAGAGTATAAAAAATTAACTATAGGAAATATTTCTGAATTAACTATAAGTGTTTGTGATGAATGGGGGAAAAAAATAAATAATCATGGATTACCAATGAGTTGTGTTTTAGAAATCATCTAGGGAACTGCTGGAACTTTGTTCCACTAAATTATATAAAATTTATTTTTTATCAATAAAAATGAATCATATAATTTCTAATATTAATGAACCTATAAACCTACAACAATATATAGATAATAAACATGGAGATAAGAAAATTGGATTGAGAGGTTTTACTTATACTATGGGTTGGTATAATTTAATTGGACAATGGATTGATACTAACATTCGTAAATCCCCACCACCCAAAAAAATAATTTCAGATGGTTTTTATAATTTTCAACAAATAGTTGATGTATTTAAAAATTTTGACAACAGAATAACATTAACTGTTGATGAAAAAAATGGTATTGCTTGTTTAAAAGCAGAAGAATACCCAACAATAAGTTCAGTTAGTGATATAACCTATGGATTAATAATAACCAAAGAATTAAGAAAAATGTTAGGATTTAAAGAGAGTCATTATTTGGAAAATTCACCTCTTCTTAACCTCCCATGCCATGGTGAACAATCAATAGATTTAGTTCCTTATAAAGAATTATATGTTCATCTTGAACAAATAAATAGTTCTTATAATTTTTTTAATGGTGCACCTAGTAATATTCTTGGTGTTATTCCTGTTGAGAGTAATCAATTTGGAGATATTGATAATATAAACTTTAGTAATCCAGAGTATAAAAAATTAACTATGGGAAATATTTCTGAATTAAATATAAGTGTTCGTGATGAAAAAGGACAAAAAATAGATAATCATGAATTCCCAATGCATTGTGTTTTAGAGATCATCTAGTGAACTGCTGGAACTTTATTCCACTAAATTATATAAAATTCATTTTAAAAAATACAGATAATAGTAAGATAGATTCATATTTTAATAATTTAAACTCAAATTTAGAAAGTAAATTATTTAATAATTTAAAGTCAAATTTAGATAGAGAATTACTTAACACTTTAACAAAATTAGACCTTGTGGTAAAAAGAATAGAGGAATCCTTAAAAAACATTACAATAAGTGCTGAAATAAAAGGTTCTTTATATAAAAGTAAGGTGTTTTCATTTGGAAATGCCGGTAGAGAAAAAGATGTTGGTTATGTTGTGATAAGGCGTGGTTATATTACTGGTATTGGTCTGTCGAGTAAAAGGACAAGTGGTGAAGTGCGAGTTGGTGTGTTGGTTGATGGAGAGCGTTTAAGTGGGTGTGATATTACTTTACAAACAACAACAGCAAAACATGATAATTTTGAACGCCCTTTTTTAGTTGAGGCTGGAAGTGTTATTAATTTTGTTAGTCTGGTAGATAATACAACTGTAGTTAATACTGTTGCCTCGTTATTGTTTGAATTCAAATAATATACTTAAAAATGAAGCAACCAACGGCCCCAAATTTATACCCTGATTTAAATAGTAAAATACTAGATTCACAGCCAGACTATGGAACAGCTGCAGAGCAGTCGGAAGTAGAACTTCATGAACCAAGTCAAAATTATAGATTACAAAAAATCTCAGAGATTGAGAAAACATTAATTAATGAGAGAGATACTCGTAAAGCATTATATAAAAAATATAAAAGAGGAATAAATATAACAGATGGAGTAGACACAGCTTTTATGTCTGCTAGTATAATTATAGGAACTATTGGTTTAATTGTTCCTATTCTATTTCCGTTAGAAATTGTAGCTCTTGTATGTGGAGGAGTTGGAGCCTCTGTAAAAATTGTTAGACGTAAATTTATGAATAAAATTAAAAAACATGATAATATTAAAACTATTGCTAACAGTAAATTAAATAGTATAAAAAATTTAATCTCTAAAGCTTTAACAGATGGAGAGATATCTGAACAAGAATTTAAACTTATATTAGATGAATTAGAAAAATATAATGAGCTTAAACAATTAACAAAAAACTCTGCGGTTCCAAAAAACTATTCAGAAGAAGAAAGGCAAAAATTAATAGAACAGGGGAGAAAAGAGGCAATGGAGATAATATCCAAAAATATAAAAACTGTATAATATTGAATTTTTATAATACGTTAGAAAACCCTCCTCCATATTCAGAGTGGTAAAAAAATGGTTTAAGAAAAAACATAATTTTCTTTATTTTTTTCATTGTTGTTTTTTTTTTAAAGTTTACATTAGTGTGATTTTTTTAAATTTTTATTATAAATATAGAGTAGTAGTATAGGTATTGGAAGTTTCTAGGGCACTGGGTCTAACACACTCCCGAGTTGAGAAACGAGGGAGTGTGTTAGACCCGGTGGCCTAGAAACATTCAATACCTATACTACTATTATTTCTGGACCGATTTCATCAAAATTTCACAGAATGTGAAGGCTCTAGTTGTGCATCCTGGTGCCCGTTTTTCAAAATTTGAAAAGGCAATGGTTCTGTGGCGAATCCAAGATTCGAACCATTGACATCAAATTTCAAATGTGTATAAAATTGCTTCCAGATGAGCTAGAAAGCTGATATTTTGACAGACTATAACTCTCAACGCTCTCTTTATATTCTGAGAAGATGAACATCATATGATGTCATATGATGCCATAAGGTGAAAAGTAAATTCTAATTTTTATGTGTTAACTTCCAAATGTTGCAAACATCTATGTTGAAAACATACAAGCATTTTGAAAATTTAATAGCATATGCTTCACATAGGTAATTTTGCATTTCAATGATTTTCATTTGCTTGTGATGTGTTTTGACGTCAAACTTGACGTCTAAAAATGTTTGGGATGCGGTCTACAGCCATTATTCTGGACTGATTTTCATCAAAATTTCACAGAATGTGTATGTTACGTTCTAGTGGTGCATCCTGGTGTCCCTTTATCCAAATTCTAAAAGGTTTTATGGCCAATCAAAGATTCAAACAATTGACGTCAAATTTCAAATATGTATAAAATCGCTTCCAGATGAGTTAGAAAGCTGATATTTGGACAGATTATAGTCTCCAAGTGTGTTTTACATTCTAAGAAGATGAATGTCATATGATGTCATAAGGTCAATTTGAATTTCTGATTTCTATGTGTTAATTTATATACAGTCGGCACTCGTTATCTCCAATTTCATGGGACCAAAAATAATACTCCGAAATGCGGAAATAAGGCAGTTGGATATTTTTTGTGTCACCTGCTGTAAGCAGAGGTGACACATATGGATCACTTTTCCGCTGTCTGTCTGTCCATCTCTGTAAATATGTCTGTCCATCACACTTTTTTCTCAGGTTACACCTGTTTTTCAGAGAACAGTCTTGTTTTTGGCTCACTTGAGCACAACGTGCTCACCATGCGTCCATCGTCCGTCTTCATCCGTCGTGCGTCTTCAACAATTGTTTTAAACAACATCTCCTTTGAAACTGCTGGACAGAATTTGATTAAACTTTGCAGGGATGATCCTTGGGTGAACCTTCACAAAATATGCTAAAATAAACTTGATCCATGTGGAAAGAAAAAAAAGTATGAAAACTTTAAAAATCATCTCCTTAAAATCATCTCCTTCAAAACTTCTGGCCAGATTTCAAAATGTTTTTGTACAGATGTTCCTTTGGATTGCTAAAATTATTCCATCCGTAAAAAAACATGGCCACAAGGTCCGGGGCAAATTTGCCTTATATGTATATAGTGAAAATGACATCTCCTCTGAAACCGATGGACAGAATTTGATTAAACTTGGCAGGGATGATCCTTGGGTGAACCTTCACAAAAGTTGCTAAAATAAACTTGATCCATGTAGAACTCTGGTTGCCATGGTAACAGAAAGAAAAAAAAAATGAAAACTTTAAAAATCATCTCTTTCAATACTACTGGCAGATTTCAATATGTTTTAGTACAGATATTCCTTGGGTAACCGTCTACCATGATTGCTAAAATTATTCTGATCCCTAAAAAAACATGGCCGCCAGGGGCGGGGTTAAATGTGAAAACTTTAAAAGACTTCTGTTCCAAAACTTCTGGCCAGATTTCAAAATGTTTTGGCACAGATGTTCTATGGGTAAACCTCTACCAAGATTACTCCTTTAGAGCAATGGTACTCAGGTGAGCAATATAGGGCCATCATGGCCATCATGGGTGTTAGAAAAATGTGACTGGTTGTGATATCATGCTATGTATCTGTGGTGTGATACTGTAGTGTGGCATCACTACTGCTATATTTATATCAAGTACACATAGTCTTCAAATCTCTGAAATACTGTCAGAAGGACCTTTAACCCAACAAACAAACACAATACAAGTGCATTTGTCATAACACTCTGCCATATTTCTGTGTGACAGTGTATCAAGATGCTGGATGATGAGGAGAAGTCAGACTCCCAGCTGAAGGAGCAGTTTAAAGAACGGTGGACTAGAACCCCTTCTGCCAATCTGACCAAACCCATGAGGGATGAAACGGGCAAATACAAAAATATCCTGGACACAGCCATTGGAGCTGACAAAATTGTACAGGAAAAGTACAATGCACACAAGAACGCTTTTTCACTTCTCTCGAAACCTACGGTAATTTGGATTAACTCATTTGTACATTTTTGGACGGGTTTTTCAATGAAAAATGCTATCCTTTAAATTGATAAATTAAATTGATTAAAGTGTCTGCTCAGGTTGACTTTTATTTTCCAATCTGCTTTAATTTCTACGTCCTTCATTGGATTGTTTCAATATTTTGACAGTTGCTTAAATGGATAGATTCTTTACATTAAGCAGTTGAATCTTGTGACCTTGATTTGACCTACTTTTGAAAAAACAACAACAAAAAACGCATAATTTCTATTTGCTTCAATGGTTTGCTGCAATATTTGAACAGTTGTTTAAGTGGATGGATGTCTTTATTATGCAGTTGACTTTGACCTACTTTTGATGA
Organism: Solen grandis; assembly: GCA_021229015.1. Taxonomy (NCBI): domain Eukaryota; kingdom Metazoa; phylum Mollusca; class Bivalvia; order Adapedonta; family Solenidae; genus Solen; species Solen grandis. The sequence continues at coordinate 26,062,982 of CM037788.1, forward strand.
AAGCCAGAAAAAACTATTTCATAATACCATCAGGTCTTGTGTATCAATCTTTTATTTTTATCCTTTAACTTTATCAAGACTGACTGACATGGTCACAGCAACTGTGACAAAGCGGTATCTGGAGGCATTCATCATCTTCAATGATAGTTCTTCTTTTAATCTAATTTTACTGGATAGTTTCAAGAACAATTAATTCTTACAGACATGTGAAAAAGTAATGCAAGAATATTGTCCATTCATGGTTCTATACTTGTGTCTAGTGCTTCAGCCGAAGATCTAGGAGATTTTGTTATTCCTTGTAACCCAGAATCCACACAAGTTCCATAGTAAGAAAATAAATATACACATGTATACATATGATGCAGCATGAGATTGAGAAGTCGTTGCCCAGCGCGGGTTCCAGCGAGTCTCTCGCCAGCAACCCAGTATTGAAGGAGCTCAAACAGATGATGGAGGAGGTGGAGGCTCTCAAAGCTGAGCGGGAAGTTATCGAGAGCGAGCTCAAGGATTGCTCCTTTGACATGGGTAGGTGCTCAAATCTCTGAAATAAAAGAGCTATCATGGAGTAACTATCATATGTAGTAACCAATATAATACTAAATCAGCCCATGTGTTACATATAAAGGTTGCTTATGACCAGTTCAAAGTCTTTTACCAAAAGTCATTGACACAAGCACTTCTTGCTGGCCCAAATATTTTAAAATTTGTTAATTATGCTAGTAGTGTCCCATAATTTAAGTCATTGTTATTTTTAGCTCACCTGAGCACGAAGTGCTCAAGGTGAGCTATTGTGATCACCCTTCGTCCGTTGTTGTGCATCGTGCGATGTGCGTCGTGCGTCGTCAACAATTTTCTTTAAACGACATCTCCTCTGAAACCACTGGACAGAATTTAATGAAACTTGGCAGGAATGTTCCTTGGGTGAGGCTCTACAAAAGTTGCTAAAATAAAGTTGATCCATGAAGAACTCTGGTTGCCATGGCAACAAAAAGAAAAATAATTTGAAAACTTTAAAAATCATCTCCTTCAAAACTACTGGCCAGATTTCAAAATAATTTGGTACAGATGTTCCTTGGGTCAACCTCTACCAAAGTTGCTAAAATTATTTCGATCCGTAAAAAAACATGGCTACCAGGGGCGGGGCTTATTTGCCTTATATGTATATAGAGAAACCTTTAAACAACATCTCCTCTGAAACAACTGGACAGAATTTGATTAAACTTGGCAGGGATGATCCTTAGGTCAACCTTCACAAAAGTTGCTAAAATAAAGTTGATCAATGAAGAACTCTGGTTGCCATGGCAACAAAAAGAAAAATAATTTGAAAACTTTAAAAATCATCTCCTTCAAAACTACTGGCCAGATTTCAAAATAATTTGGTACAGATGTTCCTTGGGTCAACCTCTTCCAAAATTGCTAAAATTATTCCGATCCGTAAAAAAACATGGCCGCCAGGGGCGGGGCTTATTTGCCTTATATGTATATAGAGAAACCTTTAAACGACATATTCTCTGAAACCACTGGACAGAATTTAATGAAACTTGGCAGGAATGTTCCTTTGGTGAGGCTCTACAAAAGTTGCTAAAATAAAGTTGATCCATGAAGAACTCTGGTTGCCATGGCTACAAAAAGAAAAATAATTTGAAAACTTTAAAAATCATCTCCTTCAAAACTGCTGGCCAGATTTCAAAATAATTTGGTACAAATGTTCCTTGGGTCAACCTCTACCAAAGTTGCTAAAATTATTTCGATCCGTAAAAAAACATGGCCGCCAGGGGCGGGGCTTATTTGCCTTATATGTATATAGAGAAACCTTTAAACGACATCTCCTCTGAAACCACTGGACAGAATTTAATGAAACTTGGCAGGAATGTTCCTTTGGTGAGGCTCTACAAAAGTTGCTAAAATAAAGTTGATCCATGAAGAACTCTGGTTGCCATGGCTACAAAAAGAAAAATAATTTGAAAACTTTAAAAATCATCTTCAAAACTGCTGGCCAGATTTCAAAATAATTTGGTACAAATGTTCCTTGGGTCAACCTCTACCAAAGTTGCTAAAATTATTTCGATCCGTAAAAAGACATGGCCGCCAGGGGCGGGGCTTATTTGCCTTATATGTATATAGAGAAACCTTTAAACGACATCTCCTCTGAAACCACTGGACAGAATTTAATGAAACTTGGCAGGAATGTTCCTTTGGTGAGGCTCTACAAAAGTTGCTAAAATAAAGTTGATCCATGAAGAACTCTGGTTGCCATGGCTACAAAAAGAAAAATAATTTGAAAACTTTAAAAATCATCTCCTTCAAAACTACTGGCCAGATTTCAAAATAATTTGGTACAGATGTTCCTTGGGTCAACCTCTACCAAAGTTGCTAAAATTATTCCGATCCGTAAAAAAACATGGCCGCCAGGGGCGGGGCTTATTTGCCTTATATGTATATAGAGAAACCTTTTAACGACATCTCCTCTGAAACCGCTGGACAGAATTTAATGAAACTTGGCAGGGATGATCCTTAGGTCAACCTTCACAAAAGTTGCTAAAATAAAGTTGATCCATGAAGAACTCTGGTTGCCATGGCAACAAAAAGAAAAAAAAAAATGAAAACTTTAAAAATCATCTTCTTCAAAACTACTGGCCAGATTTCAAAATAATTTGGTACAGATGTTCCTTGGGTCAACCTCTACCAAAGTTGCTAAAATTATTCCGATCTATAAAAAAACATGGCCGCCAGGGGTGGGGCTTATTTGCCTTATATGTATATAGAGAAACCTTTAAACGACATCTCCTCTGAAACCGCTGGACAGAATTTAATGAAACTTGGCAGGAATGTTCCTTGGGTGAGTCTCTACGAAAGTTGCTAAAATAAAGTTGATCCATGAAGAACTCTGGTTGCCATGGCTACAAAAAGAAAAATAATTTGAAAACTTTAAAAATCATCTTCTTCAAAACTACTGGCCAGATTTTAAAATAAATTGGTACAGATGTTCCTTGGGTCAACCTATACCAAAGTTGCTAAAATTATTCCGATCCATAAAAAAACATGGCCGCCAAGGGCGGGGCTTATTTGCCTTTTATGTTTATAGGGAAAACTTTACAGGGATCATCTCCTTTAAAACTACTGGCCAGATTTTAAAATGTTTTAATACAGACTGATGTTCCTTGGGTAACCGTATACTCAGGTGAGCGATCCAGGGCCATCATGGCCCTCTTGTTTCAATTTTTGTTTGTTAAAGTATGATACCTTCAACAAGCTATTGGTTTAATTTATGGTGTATTTTAAAATCAAAATAATAAAAATGATAAGGTTGTTGAATTCTTAAATACATCGGTAGTTTGATATTTGCATGTATTTGCACCTCTGTCTATGTTAGCATGTGCAGTACTCAGTGTGCAGATTCTGCTGAAATTTCTTCATTTATATATCATTTTGTACACTGAAGTTATATTTTTTTTAAAACGCCCATCTTAAGATGGGGCGTATTATGTGAACACTCACGATGGGCGGGTGGGCGTGGAACATTTGTTGTCCGGGCTCTAACTTCAATACCGTTTGCCCAATCCTTTTCAAACTTTCCACACATGTGCATGGCCATAATATCTCGGATGAGTTCGATATCCAGCATTATCGCGTAAATGACTTAGAAGTTATGGCCTTTGACGTACACAAAATACTTGAAATTGTGATTGTCCGGGCTCTAACTTCAATACCGTTAGTCCAATCCTTTTCAAACTTTCCACACATGTGCATGGCCATAATATCGCGGATGAGTTCGATATCCAGCATTATCGCGTGAATGACTTAGAAGTTATGGCCCTTGACGTACACAAAATACTTGAAATTGTGATTGTCCAGGTTCTAACTTCAATACCATTAGCCCAATCCTTATCAAACTTTTCACACATGTGCATGGCCATAATATCACGGATGAGTTCGATATCTAGCATTATCGCGTGAAAGACTTAAAAGTTATGGCCCTTAACGTACACAAAATACTTGAAATTGTGATTGTCTGGGCTCTAACTTCAAAACCGTTAGACCAATCCTTTTCAAACTTTCCACACATGTGCATGGCCATAAAATCGCGGATGAGTTCGATATTCAGCATTGTGAATGACTTAGAAGTTATGGCCCTTGAACACTTGAATAAGTCAAAAGAGACATTTTCCTTCAAATTAATGGAAATGTTTCAACATGATTGGTTTAATAAGTAACATTCATTAACTAATGGGATTTAGGAGACAATAGCTTGTTTCTCTGAGCTATTTCTGAGAGTCCCCATACTGTGATGGGCGTATTTTGTGGCAGTCCTGACCCTTGTTATTAATATGGTTTTCCAACAGAAATTCAATTCTTTTAAACAATACTTTTATTTTTGGTTACATTAGAACACCTTAAAATGCTGATATCAAAATAACAAGGTTTTGTAAGTTTGTTGGCATTGTCAGAGATGCAACAAAGTGCAATGAAACTTATTCATTACAGCTTTGAGCCCAAATACATATTATTTTTGACTTGCCCTGTATCATCAGTCTAATCTTTATAGCTTCTGTTTCTGAACTTTATGTAAACTGATTCCATAAATTAATGTCTACAGCGGGCAAGTTCATGTCAGCGCTGGCGGATGATGGGGTCATAAGTGAGGAGACACTGTCATCCCAGGAGCTGGAGCGAGCATATGGACCACTTAGACAGCAGGTTGTTGATAGCTGTCAACGACAGGATGCTCTCCTTAACCGAATACAGGTTTGTTACATCTCTGATCTTTCACTGTGTTCTTTTTTTTCCCCCTCCAATCACATAGAAGTTCAGTTGAACCTTTGTTACTTCACATCTAGAATTTGCCTTATCTTTATCTTGGTGCTTCCAGACTGATAGTTATGTCTCTTGGAATTAAGGAACATTAAATTTATGTTATAATCTTATCATTGAATTTTACCATATTATCATAATAGCAAAGAATATAATAACCAAAGCACAATGTGCAGAAGGTGAGCTACATGTATTGTAATCAACCTGTGTCTGTCGTCATCTGTAGTGTTGTCATCTGTAGTGTGTCGTCATCTGTAGTGTGTCGTCCATCTATATGTATACATTCCATATAGAAAATTGTAAAATTCTTCTTTTATGAAACCAATTCTTAGAATTTATTTCTATTGGCACAAATGGTCACCTTATGGCTGTCTACCATAATTGCTTAAATAAAGTTGATCCCATGAAAAATGAGGCCTCCAGGTCATTGACTAACATAGGAATTTTTGAATCTGGTTGTTGCTGGAGGTAACCACATACAATTAAGTGACTTGAATGTTTTTTAATGAGCTTATGTACTCTGGTGAGTGATCTAGGGTCATATTTCCCTGTCTGCCCTATTTCTCAGCTACCTTTGGTTGGATTGATGAAACTTTACAAGATTGATCAGTACCAAGCCTATTTGCGCACATTGTTGGCACGTAATTTGCTTGATTTAAATGAGTTATGGTCCCTTGTTATATTAATCAAGACTGTCTGACATGGTTACAGTATCTGTGGCAAAGCAGTACCTGGGGGTATCTAATGTGAGCTTTTGTGATCACCCTGCGTCCTTCGTCGTGCATCGTCTGTCGTCAACGGACATCTCTGAAACTGTTGGACAGAATTTAATTAAACCTTGTAGGGATGATCCTTTGGTTAACCTTCACAAAAGTTGCTAAAATAAAATTGATCCATGTAGAACTCTGTTTGCCATGGCAATGGAAAGAAAAAAATGAAGACTTTAAAAATTATCTCCTTTAAAACTACTGGTCAGATATCAAAATGTTTTAGTACAGATGTTCTTTGGGTAACCCTATACTCAGGTTAGCGACCCAGGGTCTCTATGGCCCTCTTGTTTTTTGTTTAGCTTAGTGGTGATTTAAAAGGAAGCTTTTTCAATACTGTATTCAAGTCATTCATTGTTGCTATTAATTTGAGATGCATCCTGTACTGCACCACTCATCTTTTGTTTAACCCTTAACACAAAATTTTACTAACATAGGTGTAGAAGCAGCTTCAAGAATTTTTTTAATTATGGTTTCAAGAGAAATATTTTTTGAGCTCAAATCATCAAAATGATAACAACATGAAAAAAGTTTATACTGTAATTGTGATCCATATACATGTTTGTTTCTAGATGGCCTTGGCTTTTCAAGTACATGGTTGTTACATGACTTGGATACATATGTTGATGTCTACTTTTATACATAATATCCACAAGACTTTACTATATGCACTTTTATGCCCACATAAAACAATGGACATATTCTGGTTATACAATGCAATGATCACTTGCTGTAGACTGCCAACACCCAATTCTGTCAGTCGAAGGCTTCAAATCAGGGTGGGGCACAGAGGGAGACACTGTTGAAGGAGCTGCAATCAGGATATGATGCTTTCATGGATCTGAAGGGAAACCTAGAGGAAGGAACAAAGGTAAGGTACCACTTTGTGACAGTTGACCTTTGGTAACTTATCCAAATCAGTTAACTTTTACCGTGGGCAACACTTTGCACTGTGAAACAATTAGATAAGGAAATATTTTTTTGTTTAAGTTTCATGAGTTACGGCTCCTTCCTTACATTTTTATTTTGTCCCAAAACTTAAGAGCCGTAAAAAGTATTTTTCAAAAAGTGTCCTACACGCCATTTTTTTTTATAAGGTCAAGTATATCGTCAGTTTTCATTGTGTATATAAAACATCATACACATACCTATTATTATATATATATATTTCTTTTTGATTATAAAAAAGATTTATTGTGATTAAAGTTTAAATAAAATTTATCTTACATTGATTACAATGTTTGACACAGAAAGTTAATATTTTTGCTTTCTTCTGGCCAGTTGGAAAAGTGCATTTTACGGGACTTATAAATCAAACTAAAATTGCTAATTTAATATTATTATTTAGACAATTAAAAAAAAAGCGCATATACAGTCCCTAACTTTCAAAATTTTATTTCAATTACACATGCTTAGGATGATAAATATCATGCTCGACAAAAGCAAAACAGAAAATGTGCATGCAAAATACATGAACAGAACATTACTTACACGTGACACATCAGAAGCCTTATTCATCTGCTGTTAATTGGACTGTGTTATTTGTTATCGTCTGCTTATTGTCCTTGATTGCTAATAAAAAACACATGTACGCAAATATACAGTTCACACCCCTCCCACCCGACCCCATTCCGTTCCCTGAGGCAAGATAGTGTTTTGATATGTGACAGACAATGTGTCACAGGTAGGGGAAGAGCAAAGAGGATGGGAAAGATAAGCATTTGGGGTATCTGTCTGGTTTGTTAAATAGATAAATGATGATACTTCACCTACTTAAAGTAAATGTAAATTTCATGCATTGGCTTCTAAAAGCTATATGAAATTAGCATAATGGTATAGAGGAAAAAGCATTGGGTAAGCGGTAAGTATGGTGTGACGATGCATTGTCACAGGTATGAATACAATCTCTGACAACAGCGTCAGCGAGTCGACTCTTTGGCTCAGTGGTCAGAGCATTGGACTTGCATGCCAGCGGACTAGGTTCGATCCTGTGCCAGGTTGAGTTTGTTACATTGGTGGCAGCGTTGGGATAATGT
>CM037788.1:26070696-26120696 GCA_021229015.1 Solen grandis
CGGAGTTGCCTTACCCATATGTTTCCCAGGCCATGTGGAGATCTACTACTTATGCATATCACTGTTTTTTTTCCTCAGAACAAAATTCTGGTTGCTATGATTGCTATGATAACTGAAGAATAATGCACCTCACTGGTAGGGGACCCGTGTGTTGCATGCAATACCAGTTACTTGTTATCATTACTTTTCTTTTAATTTGTCACCTCCATTAGAAGCTCTTTTTGGCATAGTTTATCCAAAATGGTAAAGTATTACATATGAAATCTGTGTAATAAATTTTTTAAGATATTAAGTTCATATCTAAAAATGTATGACACCCCCACTTTACATTGTGAGTTGAATTATCAAGATCTTAAAATGATGAAAATAAATAATAGATTTATCTACTAAGCCATTTTTTCATTTCAGTTTTACAATGATTTAACACCCCTGCTTGTCAGACTACAAAGCAAGATTACCGATTTCTGTTTTGCGCGCAAAACAGAGAAAGAGGAATTGATGTCGGACCTACAAAGAACTATTGCAAGGCAACCATCTGGGCCCCCACCTCCACCCCCAACCTACCAGCAGCCTCAAACAAGTAAGTAGGTCAAGGTTGTGGTGTTCACTTCATTTAGTTGATGTTTACTCTTTACACTTGCATATGTAAATTTTGTTAACATGTTGTCTGTACTTCTGTTCAAAGAATTTTTGAATTTCTGTTCAAAAGAATTTTTGAGCATTAGGGGTAGGGGAATTTGCTACTACTTCTAATATGCAATCTTTATTTTTGTTTGCACAAATATTATGAAATGGTGCATCAAACTTAAGAAATGCAAACAAGTAAATGAATGATTAATTTTCTCAGTTGGTAGATAAACTTGAGAAAGCTAAATCTGTTAACAAAGAATACATTATGTGCTTTTGACACTTGGTTATCTGGTGGAGTTCATTGTTTTTTTATTTCATGATTATTTTGCCTTTTTAGCTCACCAGAGCACAAAGTGCTCAAGGAGAGTTATTATCATCACCCTCCTCCTGTTGTCATTTGTCAGTAACTTGCTTTTAAAGATATCTCCTATGAAACCACTGGATAGAAATTGATGAAATTTGGCATGAATGATTCTCGGATGACCCTTCACAACAGTAGCTAAAATAAACTTGATCCACGCAGAACTCTGGTTAAAGTGGTAACCAACAGGATTTTGACTATAAAACGTAAAACTTCCTTTAATTTGGCACAAATGCTGACCTCATGGCCCTCTTTCATAATTGCTACAATATAGTTAATTCTTGACAAAAAATTAGATCCCTAGGGAGTCTGCTAGTTTCCTTATATCCTCTTAATAGATATTTTCAAATTCTTCGTGTATGAAGCTAATTGTCTAAATTTAATTTAATTTGGCACAAATGATCACCTCATAACCCTGTACCATAACTGCTTAGATTAAGTTGATCCCTTGAAAAATGAGGCCTCCAGATGGTTGACTATTTTCTTAACTTAAGAATTCTTTGTATCTGAAATTTGAGTCTGGTTTACTAATTTAAATTATTTTAATAATGCTAATGTACTCTGGTGAGTTATCCAGGGCTTCTATGGCCCTTTTCTTACTTATAAAATGGACTGTGAAATCATTTTTCTTACTATATGTTTTATATCACTTTAACCCATTCCCTCATGGAGGACACCATGAAAAGACCTATGCGAACAGCATAAAACCAGATCAACCTGCGAGTAACTCGCAGGCTGTTCAGGTTTTATGCTGTTCGCTGCTCCTCAGTGGTCTGGAAATGAGGATTGTTAAATCTGGTAAGGTTTAACTGTGGTTTTCTGCAGATCAGGCTTTATGTGACACCTATTGAGTGCGTCAAAATGAGTCTATATGAGGGAAAGGGTTAAAACATAGATAGCATAATCTTTTTGTGTCATCTACTGCATCCAGCCCATCCAATACCGTCTTAGTCTGGAAATTAGATTAAATTAAATTACTATTCAAAAGGAAGACCGATTTTCAGTGTGATACTTTCTAGTACCATATTTATTTTTGAGAACATGGGGCCAGCTATCACAATCATAAGAGTAAAACAAGAGTTATTGTTCTTGAACCACTCTTTCAATATACTGTAGGAATGGGATACACAGTAATTTCTTAATTACAAAATAATGTAATTGTGTTTGTGCAAAAGAAGTCACTCATTAGATGCTGAAGATGAAATCCTGATACTTTGCATTCATTACTTATAAGGCCTTTCACCAGGGTCCTAATTCATCAACCTTTGTCTATATTTTAGACTCAGGATCATGTATACTCGATTTCTTCTTATAAATAAAGTTACAAAATCCCATTAATATCTGGACAGAATTCACTTTACTTTAAAATATCAAGAAATATAAGTAGAGTCATTAAAATATTCACAGAATTAGAATTCCCGGTGGCTAAGTGGTTAGAGCTGAACCCAGCCGCGACATACCAAAGTCGTAAAAAATGGTACTAATATTGATGCTCAGCATACAAGGATGGTTCCAGGACTGGTTGGTCCGGTTTTTAGCTCGACTATTCGTAGAATATGAGAGCTATTGTAGTCACCCTGGCGTCGGCGTTGGCGTTGCAGCTTTTGGTTAAAGTTTTGCGTGCAAGTTACTATCAACCTTATATCTCAATAACCATTTATGGTATTGACTTGAAAGTTTATAAATATGTTCAGGGGCATCAGACAACCAAGGTAGATAACTCTTGACTGAATTTAATATGAATTATGGCCCCTTTTTAACTTTGAAATTTTGGTTAAAGTTTTGCATGCAATAGAAAATTTGGTTAAAGTTTTGCGTGCAAGCTACTATCTAGTTTGTATCTCAATAACCATTCATGGTATTGACTTGAAAGTTTATAAATATGTTCAGGGGCATCAGACAACCAAGGTAGATAACTCTTGATGGAATATATTACAAATTATGGCCCCTTTTTAACTTAGAAATTTTGGTTAAAGTTTAAGATACCTCATGCTTATAATACAAGCATGATTGATTTGAAACATCTTTAATACGTTAAGGGGTATCATACTTTCATGGTAGATAACTTTTGATGGAATATATTACAAGTTATGGCCCCTTTTTTAACTTAGAAATTTTGGTTAAAGTTTTGCATGCAAGTTACTTTCATGCTAATATCTCAGTATCCAGGCATGGAATTGATTTGAAATATCTTTAATATGTTTAGGGGTATCATACTATAAAGGAAGATAACACTTGATGGAATAAATTAAAAATAATGACCCCCTTTTAACTTAGAATTGTGGTTAAATTTTTGCATTCAAGCTACTATCCAGCTTATATCTCAGAAATTGCTCGTGGAATTGACTAGAAAGTTAAGGTGTGTCTTCAAGGGCATCAGAAAACAGGAGGATAACTTTTGGACTGATGCAAATTATGGCCCTTTTCTAACATGGATTTTTGGTTTAAGTTTTGCATGCACAGTGTTATTGTGCTTATGTCTCAGTAACTAGGCATGGGATTGATTTTAGACATCATAAATATATTAAGGGGTATCAGACTATCAAGGTATATCATTTTTTACTATTACTATGAAGGGCAAGAATTGAAATAGATTTCATTTGATTTACCAACAAGCATTTTGAATAGTCGAGCGTGCTGTCCTCTGACAGCTCTTGTTATATAATGTGACTGGGTGTGGTATCATGTCATATGTCTACAGCATGATACTGCAGTGTGGCAGCACTCTATCTGTCTCAAGTAGACATCATCTTCAAATGAAAATACTGTCAGTGAGACGTCAAATCCAGTAAACAAACAAAATAATATCTGGTAAGGATTCCCTTTACTTAACAAGAAATATAATTAGTCATTGAAATATTTACAGAATTAGCAAAACTTCTTTTTAATTGGGGAAAAAAACAACAACACTTCTTGAGTTGGAGTCTAAAATATAGATTTAACCCTTTCCCTCATATAGACTCATTTTGACGCACTCAATAGGTACCACATAAAGCCTGATCTGCAGAAAACCACAATTAAACCTTACCAAATTTAATTACAAAATCCTCATTTCCAGACCACTGAGGAGCAGCGAACAGCAAAAAACCTGATCAGCCTGCGAGTTACTCGCAGGGTGATCTGGTTTTATGCTGTTCGCATAGGTCTTTTCATGGTTTCCTCTATGAGGGAAAGGGTTAAGTAACCAGAAAGGGACTGATATTCTGCTTGAGATACTTTAGCCACTTATGTAAAAAAAGAAAAAAAAGTAAAACATGCTTTTTTAAAGATAAAAAAGTAAAACATGTTTTTTAAAGATCAAAAAGAAAGAGTAAAACATGATTATTTAAGCCTTTCTTTGATATAGAATTGGTATGAGGCAGCAGTAAAGGAATTATCTCACTATTATGTGCTGTGCCAAAGTTCTTTATCTTGTATTTCCAGAACAGTTTTGCAGTTAGTCCACAATGTGGTTAGTTGTCACTGATTAATTAAAGTTACATTATTTAGGTTTATTCCCTTCAGAGATAGCCCTAGTTATTATTTTCAGACTGGCTAGGGATGGCTGTGTGGAATCAAACAACATGTATTTATATTACCAGTTTGTGTACATGTTTATTGATTATCACCTGCTGTGTTTTGGGCACACTTAGACTATTTTATTCATCTATTGTTTTTATTTTTTTTTTTTTTTTTTTTTTTTTATAATGTTTCATCTGTTTGTTTCTTTGTAGACTTTCTAGTTTCTTTGTAGACTTTCTAGTTTCTTGTAGACTGTCTAATTCCTTTGTAGACTTTAAGTTTCTTTGTAGACTTTCTAGTTTCTTGTAGACTGTCTAATTCCTTTGTAGACTTTAAGTTTCTTTGTAGATTTTCTAGTTTCTTGTAGACTTTCTAGTTTCTTTGTAGACTTTCTAGTTCCTTTGTAGACTTTTAGTGTTTTTTTTAGACTTTCTAGTTTCTTTGTAGACTTTCTAGGTTCTTTGTAGACTTTCTAGTTTCTTTGTAGACTTTCTAATTCCTTTGTAGACTTTAAATTTCTTTGTAGACTTTATAGTTTCTTTGTAGACTTTCTAGTTTCTTGTAGACTTTCTAGTTTCTTTGTAGACTTTCTAGTTCCTTTGTAGACTTTTAGTGTTTTTTTTTTGGCTTTTAAATTTCTTTGTAGACTTTCTAGGTTCTTTGTAGACTTTCTAGTTTCTTTGTAGACTTTCTAGGTTCTTTGTAGACTTTCTAGGTTCTTTGTAGACTTTCTAGTTCCTTTGTAGACTTTTAGTGTTTTTTTTTAGACTTTCTAGTTTCTTTGTAGACTTTCTAGTTTCTTTGTAGACTTTCTAGGTTCTTTGTAGACTTTCTAGTTTCTTTGTAGACTTTCTAGGTTCTTTGTAGACTTTCTAGGTTCTTTGTAGACTTTCTAGGTTCTTTGTAGACTTTCTAGGTTCTTTGTAGACTTTCTAGGTTCTTTGTAGACTTTCTAGTTTCTTTGCAGACTTTCTAGGTTCTTTGCAGACTTTCTAGGTTCTTTGTAGACTTTCTAATTCCTTTGTAGACTTTCTAGGTTCTTTGTAGACTTTCTAGGTTCTTTGTAGACTTTCTAGTTTCTTTGTAGACTTTCTAGGTTCTTTGTAGACTTTCTAATTTCTTTGTAGACTTTCTAGTTTCTTTGTAGACTTTCTAGTTTCTTTGTAGACTTTCTAGTTTCTTTTTAGATTTTCTAGGTTCTTTGTAGACTTTCTAGGTTCTTTGTAGACTTTCTAGTTTCTTTGTAGACTTTCTAGGTTCTTTGTAGACTTTCTAGTTTCTTTGTAGACTTTCTAGTTTCTTTGTAGAGTTCATAGATTAAGTCATAGTTCAATGGAAAGTAAAAAAAATGAATGTGACTCTGACCTAGAAAAGTTATCTCAATTTGAAATGTATATAACTAAACAACCTATTTTAATAGCATAATTGCAGTGGTTTATTGCTGAACACCATTTAAAGTTCAGTATATTAATATTCGTAAAGTCAAAATTTGTACATGAATATTCTTGCAGTAAATGGCCAGTATAAGTCACAGTTTCATGGTATGTTCTGTTCGTAGAAATGATTCCTTCTGCACTGTAGCCAAGTAACTGATAATCTTGAAGGCCCAGAATCACTTTCTAGAATAACTGTCCAGAATTTCTGCTTAGCCACTGACTCTTTGTTTACTTGAATCTCGTTAGGTTTCATTCAGATGAGAAATTTTGCATTTTGTTACCTATTAAAACCAGAAAGTAATGAAACTATAGTCTGTCCATCATAAGTAAATTATATGATTGCTTATGTTATCGAGTGAAGATGCTTTGGTGTTGGTATTACATTCAGTTATAGCCGTTCTTTTATTTGCTTTGCAAAGTTTAATTTTATTTTGATATACATTTCATTTCTTTGTTTTACGTTTAGTTTATTACTCAGCAGTGTCATGTTGTACAGTGTGATTTAGGTTGGAACATGTTGATAATGTTTTATTTCAGTGCAAAACCTGCCCCCAGTGCGACCTCCCCCTCCCAATTTTTCATCAGCGCCGTCTCAGCCACCCGGTTACACTACTGCCCAGTCACAAGCTCCCACTTCTCAGCCAGGTAGATAGGCTTTTGTGTTATGAAGCATGGGTAACGCCAGGCCCAGTTCTGAGCTGCTTTGCTCTAATCAGTGTGATATCATAGGGAGATGGGTTTCTGAAACACTCGCATACAAACTGTACAGTTTAAATCCTGGATAAAGACGTTGCTTTTTCTGTTGCTGAAAGATAGGTGGAGGTAACAGTTGACTACCACGCTATAATAATGCTCCTTTCAGGCAGTTGTAACTAAGCCTTTTATGCTAAATGTTTGTCAGTGTAACATACATAATCAATTTCTGACCCATGGTGCTATTTTTTTTTCTGATTTGTTACTTGTATATGTTTGATGTCATTGTTGTTGTTATTGTTTATCAAACAAATTACAGCTTTTAAATATTGTTTTCTGAGATCTTTAAGGCAAAATAAATATCTTTCAAAGATATTTAAGGCACTGGAATAAATAGAAGATTCATTCCTTGAATCAAATATGTATTATATTAAAAGACATTACTGGAGAGATTTGAAGTTGAACTTATTTACCTCAGTCAAGTGATAGTAATTTTTTTAATCTTTAGATAGATACAAATTGCTGACATTTTACATACCCAGTAGGTTTTAGCTTGATTATTCAAAGAATATGAGAGCTATTGCAGTTACCCTTGTGTTGGCATTAAAGTTTTGCATGCAAGCTACTTTCCAGCTTATATCTGATTCTCAATAACCATTCATGGTATTGACTTGAAAGTTTATGAATATGTCTAGGGGCATCAGACAACCAAGGTAGATAACTCTTGACTGAATTTAATACAAATTTTTAAGTTAAAGTTTTGCATGCAAGATACTCTCATGCTTATATCTCAGTATCCAGGTATGGGATTGATTTAAAACATCTTGAATATGTTAAGGGGTATCATACTATCAAGGTAGGCAACTCTTGATGTAATATATTGCAAATTATGGCCCCTTTTTAATTTAGAAATTTGGTTAAAGTTTTGCATGGAAGGAATTTAATCTTTATATTTCAGTAACCAGAAATAGGATTGATTTGAACTTATTTGATATGTTCACTGGTATCATACAATTTAGACTGATAGTTTTTGACAGAATATAATGCAGATTATGGCCTCTTTTTGACTTCAACATTTTGGTTAAAGTTTGCATGCAAAAGAAAATTTGTTTAAAGTTTTGCATGCATGCTACTATCCAGCTTATACCTCAGAAATCATTAACGGTATTAACTAGAAAGTTTATGAGTGTGTTCAAGGGTATCAGAAAACCAAGGAGGATACCTCTTTGACTCAATTTAATACAAATTATGGCCCTTTTTATTAGTTACTAGGCATGTGATTGATTTTAGACTTTATTAACATATTCATGGTTATCACACTACCAAGGTAGTGTATTATTATTAAGGTACTATTATTATATACAGGGTTTGTGGAGGGCAAGAATGAATTGAAATAGATTTGATTTACCAGCAAACATTTCGAATAGTTGAGCAGAGGACTGCACTTGTTTTATTGGAAGTTTCAGTTATATATTTTTTTTTTAAATTTCTTAGATAACAATTTAGCTAAATTTGTCTTATATACACATACATTATTTAAAATTTTAACAGTATTAGATATAAAGATAGTGTGTCAATATTTTTGTTGATGTTTCCTCAATATTCATCTAATTTGTATTTTAAGATATTGATTCTAGTTCTAGGTACAAAACTATGATAACTACATATAAATAAAGAGGCAGTTGCAAGTTTTTGTTTGCATCAAGCCCTCAATATATAAAAAAGGGTAATAAATAACAAAGAATTCATTTTGTAATGATTCATCGGTGTTATTCTTCTACGTACAATATTAAACTGCATATTTATTGAATTTAGGATTCTGAAGAATAGTTAACTTTACTTTCTGTAAGACTATCTTACATCTTAAAGAATATTAATTTCACTGATTTCATTACCAACTTTTAACTCACCCATGTGAACAAAAGCAAAATAACATGTTTTACACAGAGAACATTATGATATGTTGAAGTTTTAAGTTAACACAGTGGATAGCAAAAACAGAGATACAGTTACATTAATGCAGTTCATTATTTCAAGTGACATACCTTATAAGTTTAAGCATGATTTTTAAGTTGTTATTATGTACACTGTGTATTTCTATCTACTGTTACAGGTATGGCAAGTGCCCCTCCCCCCACTAGCAGTGCCCCAGGGCCAGCAGGTCAGCCCCCGGCACAGAACTATGGTAGGTCCAGTGACTCTCTCATTTTTGTAAATACTAATCCACATACACCTGCTGTAAGCAGAGGTGACACATAGGGATCACTTTTCCAATCTGATGAATGATTAAATGATGATGAAGTAGACATGAATTGCATGATTGTATATAATCAGTGAATTGTTACCGTTTCAATTTTAACATGTCACACAGTGTTGCTAAATTAAGCACAATTTGTCACATAGGATATTAAGTGTTAATACACTCCTGTTTTTGAAACCCGATTAATTCAGTGGTTTGATGATTAATAAGCCATGCCTTTGGGGTAAATAAATATTCATTATGTGTGATAAATACCTATATGTTTTACTCAAGAATTCATGGACTGAAAAGATTTGTGTATACTTTCTATACACCTGTTGAATGATTGTGTGTACATGAATATTCAAGAGTGGACATCTGTGGATGGTGTTCACTTAGTTTGTCCCCTCTCTAACTCTAACAAATGTGAACTAATCTTTACCAAACTTGGTGGCAATGTGTATGGGCACAATATTTAGGCCTAGTTTGATAGTTTAAGTCACTACAGGGTTATGGCCTTTGAATTGATAAAATTGCAGGATGGGCATGTTTTGTGATAACCAGAATCTTGTTCATGCTTCAGAACAAGTGTTTAAATGGTAAAAAAAAATCAGTATGAAATAAATATAACTGTGTAGTAGTAAGAATATTTTGATAAACTTTAAGAATAGAAGAAGTTTTATTTCATCTCTTTCAGAAAAAAAAATGACATATGTTTTGGAATTCACTTAAGAATGAAGTTAAATTTCAGGCAGCAGAAATACATGCACATCAAGTAGTGGATGCTCTTCCTCCGGTAAATTTTGTAATAATGAATATGAGACATGCCCCTTGGTCTCACCTGCCCTTCCCCCCCAGATTCCTCTTCAAGGACTTGGTACAAAAATACTGTAACTACATACAAATAAAGAAGCAGTCACAGTAGTTTGGCACCAAGTCCTTGAAATTTGTTCTGTACTCAAGCTCTCATCTATATTGTAATACCATTGATTTTTTTTGACAAATATTGACAAACAAAGAAATCCAATTTATAGACTTTCACATTCTTGAGAACATGAATCTTTGGGCATAATTATGTACCCACAAGATTATTCAGTCAGTGAAAAAAAATAATTTTACAATATTTTGTAAGCGTTTTAGTTATTGTTTTCTGAAGTTTAACCCTTTACCTCATGAATATTCATATATAAATCTATAACTTGATAATAATTATTTATATACTGAACTTAAAATTGGATATGAAACAATAGATATTTTTGCCATGCAAATTGTATAGAATCTTGAGCAAGCAGAGAAGACCCTGATCAGGTGTTCTTGACAATACTAAAGTACAGGTTCAGGCACAAATTTGAGTATCATACTCACAGCCCTTTTGAAACTAGTGGGCATAGTTTGAGTTTGAATGTGAAAATCATACTTAACCCTTTCCCTCATATAGACTCATTTTGACGCACTCAATAGGTACCATGTAAAGCCTGATCTGCAGAAAGCCAAACTCAAACCTTACCAAATTTATTTGTAAAATCCTCATTTCCAGACCACTGAGGAACAGCAAACAGCATAAAACCTGATCAGCCTGCGAGTTACTCGCAGGCTGATCTGGTTTTATGCTGTTCGCATAGGTCTTTTCATGGTATCCTCTATGAGGGAAAGGGTTAAGTATCGTTTTTATTTTGGAGAATATGGAGTGGACATTTCCTAAAGGAATTGTCTGATTAGGGTTTGCTCTGTTTGCCATTATGTGTATATGAGGTAAGGGGTTAGATTTCCTGATTGAACAAGACTGACTTGCAAAATTATTGATTATACTTGTAATTGAGAAAACAATCCTCATTGTAACCTGTATAGCACCGTTTATGTCATTATATCATCATGTTTTTTTCTGGTGTTTCTCAACACTTATGATCAGTAAATGTAATATTTCTAAGTCTTATGAGCATTTTCTCCTCTTATTTTACATGCTAAAGGCTACTTTGGTATGAATTTAAAGGTTCCTCTCTTTGCATGACATGATCTTTATATATTTATAACTGTATAGAAAAGAAATAGTACTGGTATATCTGAAGTAAGACAGTCTTGTGGAATATAGTTCAGAACATGTCTTAAAAGTTGCATGACTTGTGTATATTGATGTATTTATTGATGTAATCACTTAAATATCATCTATGATGAAAAACCATTCATTTCTAGTCTCAAAATAGATTTCGGAGTTATATATCAACAAATATATATATATGATTTTTTTTACACTTTGAGGTATTGAGTTATCAGTCATACATTTATTTTCTGTCATTTAAAGAATGGGTGTTCAGATGTATCCTTGAAATGATTGTATGCTTTACTTCTGCCCATGCATCAGAAATGGCTGTTCTAGTTCCAAATAGTTTGTTAAAGCGTGTGTAGTTATATATATACATGTACAGTCGGCACTCGTTATCTCGAATTTCATGGGACCAAAAATAAGACTTCGAGATGTCCATAATTTGACCAATCCGAAATGAGGTATTTTCGGCTTGTGATCAAGAAATCTTACCTGTATCATAACTCCTATAATATTGTGTCGATATCTTGAAGAAGATGACACGTATTTTTATAGAATATATAATTAATAAATGATAATCCATAAGTTGCATATTTTTCTTTATTTATTCAACCGCTTCTTTCTGTAAAGTTTCTATAAATACAGAAATGTAAACGAAATAAAAAAAATAGGTTTACAACAATAATAAAGATCGAAAACATGCGATCTGCATTACATTAATAAAGAGCACTTATATATATGCACAATATTCAAAGCACTTTGCACAACGCCAGATTACTCTTAGATGGACAAGTAGGTTCTAGAGACATTGTAAATTATGACCTGGGTTTATTCTTCGATGGTATTTAAAAAAAAAATCTGGCACATTTTGGGCAAAGATTGTCAAGCACAACGCCTTGTGTTTGGCCATATAATTGCCATGCAAATATTTCGTCAAAACATAATCTGGTAATTATTGAAAGCCTCAAATCACAGTTTGTCGTACAAGCTAGTGTCACCAGTTGACTGATAGGTGTGAAAAATATCAGCGGGCTCATTAGCATCTGTGGAATTTTAGATAAACAAACAAATATGCATTGTACTATAGGGCGAGGGTCCAAATTTTCACTTTGGGATAGCAGTAATTTGAAATAAATAAATTTTGAGACACACAAAGTTAATGTATATAGACAAAGAAGGGGAAAATCTGGACCAAGTCAATTAATTTGACATAGCCGAAATTTCGATATACATGTACGCAAATTGGAGATAACGAGTACCAACTGTATTTATATTTTTGTATGATGGACTATTTTGGTATATGAACATTTTAATGAATGGTCATTAGATTATGTATTGATTTTTTTGCAATACTGTTTCTAAGCATCAAAAATAGCAGTGGTCAGTGGTTCTTTTAACTATGTATTTTACAAGAAATAGTTATACAGCATACATGTGTTGATTTAAGTTGCTCTTTCTCTCCTCTTTGGGGTGGGAGGGGACATTGTTTGTCCTTGTGGTATGCATCATTCATAAAGTGAGGGCCTCCGTGGCGGAGAGGGTAAAGTCTCTGACTTTAACACTCACTCAGCCCCTCACCGCGTGTGTTTCGAATCCTGGCAGGGTCATTTTGATTTTCATGTGAGGAAGCCTTCCAGCTCGTTTGCGGTAGGTCGGTGGTTCTACCTGAATGCCTCCGTGCATTCGGGGTCTTCTTCCACCTGTAATTAGCTGGACGTCGCAATATGACTGAAATATTGTCGAAGCGACAGTAAACTCAAATAGTCAAGTCTAGTCAAGTCATTCATAAAGTATTTATATCTAGATTGGCAGAATTTAATGCGTAGATATGCTTTGTTGGTTTCGTTTTGAAAATATGTGCATTAAATTTACTGGTAGGCAGCCCCTGTCTTTGTGAAAATTTATTTCTTTCATTTTGTATTTGTGGCACACAACACTCAACAATTATGTCATCCCCCATATTTATATGGGGAAACAAATTGTTTTTGTCAGAGTTGCCTGTCTGTCCGTCTGTCTGTCCCACTTTTTGCCCAGAGCATAACTAAGAAAGTATCAAAGCTATTGGATAGATCTCATTGAGGAGAAGTGTTAAAACTTTCATGCACAAGAACCATAACTCTGCACATCATATCTTTGGAGTTATTGCTCATTGTTAAATTTCATACTTAATTTTTGTCCAGAGCATAACTCAAAAAGTATCAAAGCTATCAGCTTGAAACTTTACAGGTGGATAGATCTCATGGAGGAGAAGTGTCATGCACAAGAACCATAACTCTTCACATTATATCTTTGGAGTTATTGCTCATTGTTAAATTTCATACTTAATTTTTGTCCGGAGCGTAACTCAAAAAGTATCAAAGCAATTAAATTGAAACTTCACAGGTGATATATCACATAGAGGAGAAGTGCAATGCACAAGAACCGCAACTCTGCACATAATATTTTTGGAGTTACTGCCCTTTTCAATTTCAACTTTTGAGAGCATTACTCATGCACTATGAGATATATAACCTTGAAGCTTCATAGGTTGGTAGACGTTATGGATGAGAATTGCAGTACACAGAAGCATAATTCATTTTCAAGGTTTCTTGTTGGAGTTTTTCCCCATTTATACAATTTCGTGTCCTTCAGATATCTCCTGTTCGTTTCATGCTATTGAAATTAAATTTCATTAATGGAAAGAAATGAGTAAAAGAAAGTGTCATGCTGTTGAAACAAAATTTCAGTTATGGAAAGAAATTGATAAGAAGTGTCAAACTCAAGGTACACAACTCTGGGCGGAGCTTGATCAATATAGTTAGCCCTTTTACTATTTACTTCATGAATACTGATGACATGATTATCATGAAAATTCAATGAATATTACACAACATGAATTAAAACAATCAGACTTTTGGCATAAATGTACTCAATTACCGCAAGCATCTGCAAACATTTTGTACCCAAGCCACATAGGGCTTACCTGTTGCTTGTCATCCTAATTATTCTTTTACATGTGAAAAATAATAATGTAATCCTATTTCAAGTCACTGTTTTCAAAAGTGAGCTAATGTTTTGGTAACTGAAATCATGGCAGATCTACTTTTTCAAACCAAATAAAGCATGTGTCACTGTGTGCCTCAGTGTATGTGTGTTTTAGGGGATCGAGGTGGGGGTGGGGGAGACATCAATTTGCTATGAAAACAAATCTCTAGTTAACTCCTTAATTATTTATTCTAGAATGATAAAACTACATAGCTATGTTTACCTTTCCCAATATTTATACTCTTAAGGTTTTATTGAAATAAACAGGATAGAGGTATGGCCCAAAGTTTTGTAAAAACATAGCACTAATTAAAAGTGAAGCACATCATTATATTACAGAGTTCTTATGGAATTGAACTTATGTTCTATATACACCATGAAGTTGTTCACATGAAGTTTCATATCAAATTTAATTCATAACAGGTTTGGCCTCTGACTTTGTAAAAATAACTGAAAGTGGGGGTGGGGTAGAAAAACAGGGATACAGGTATTCAACAATGTTAGGTTAACAAAACCATGACAGAAAATAAACCTATCCACATCACTGCACTGTTATCCTCTTGTGTCAGACTGCAATACCTGCTGTAACTGTTCACATATTTACCCTAAAAGACAATACCAAAACATATATACCAAAGTATGCAATGACTTGTTAACCTTCCTGTTCCAAATACTCAAGAATTCATGGTGGTATTGGTTTCACATTGTTTTTTTTTAATAAAAACAACAACAACAACAAAAAAAAAAACCCGGATCACCAGCTTTTTATCTGTCCTTGCCTACCTTATAAAATGGTTTAATCTAAAAATGAAATTTGATAATAACATAACTGTAATACATTTGGAAATTGTAGTGTAAAAAAACCCCTAAAATTTACAAATACTTTCATTGAGGATGTATGTTACCTGATGAAAAATGCATTTATCTGCATCAGTCAAACTGCTCTTTTGAAGTACACATGTACATGTACATTTAATATAACAAGGACTTGGTTCATTCTTCTTCTATACTGTTTACTTATTGGGTTTGCTGATTTGAAATAAACATGTAAATCAACCTTGAAACACCATACTGTAATGTTGTTTATGCCCTATAGGTACTGGTCAAGTATGGAACCAACCCTACTCCCAACAGCAGGCCCCACAGTACCCCCAGCCCCCCATGCCGGGAGGTGGATACAGCGCTTACAACCCATACATGGGTGGATACCCTCAGATACCCCAAGGTAAGGCCATGGTCCCATTTCTATATGATGTCCATACAGTTTGAAAATTTGTTTGATTTTGATTTTAACAATTTGTATGTTAGTACAATCCTAGCTTCTTGACACATGCCTGTGGGTCCCGTACAAGTTTCTGGAGGATGCAACAGTAAGATATCCATGTTGACATCATAAACAAGTCATGCGGATTTCAAGAAACTCTGATTTGCCTCTTCAGATACAAATGTGCTGGTACATTACATTTTTGAACCAACCATGTAATTCATGATCTTGGTATGTCAGTGATGTTGGACAGAATCTGTAAATTGTAAATCATTTAAAGTTCCAGTACAGTTCAATACAGATTTGTATATAGGATTATAAGTACAGCATTGAAATGATACTGGAGTTGGCATAAAACATACCGTAGCTCTGGAATTAACAATGTATCTGTTACACATTCATGTCTTCCATTCATCTGACCTATGGTTATCTTCATTCTGTATAATTTTAATGAAATTTTGACCTTGCAGGTTACCCAGGGTCACAGCCCTACCCAACTCAAGGTCAGCCAGGGCAGTATCCAGGTCAAGGTCAACAGCCTCCCTACCCTGGAGCACCCCAGGGCTACCCCTACCCCCAGCAACAGCAGTATCCATACCCATCAGCTCCTGGGTATCCACAGCAACAGTGGAGATAGGCTCCCAACCCTGGATCTTGATCGAATGTACTGACACTTTGTAACCATCATTTGTAGACGTTGATTGCTGTTCTATGGCATCAGTTATAGATCACTGTTGATTGATTGTCAAGTCGGATTTTGCACTGTTAATTTTTCTGTAAGATTCAACTATTGTTGACTTAAATATTTATTTAGATATTTTAGATAGATGACTGTTTTTGACCAATAGTGATGTGATAAAACAAAACTTTTATATGTGTTTTGTATTATGGATGATTTATGTCATGATACTTTGTTAATTCAACATGATTTTCAAGTTCTGTATTAAGTGTGTCATGGATTAGACAGGTTTTGTTATAACAGTATACGTGTAGTTATATTCATATGGATTTACAATGTATATGTTAAAATGATTCAAATTAAAAAAGAAAAAGTTAGTTGCCATGGTTTAAAGTACCGTAGTGTTTGTCCAGTATGGATTTGATGGTTGCTCACTTGCTTGTCTTTTGGGGGTTTGAAATGTTCACAATCTTTCCAAGACTCAAAGTACTGGTACAACCCAGGAATCACAGAAGGGAATGTGTTAAAACTTGTTTCCCATTTGTTGTAAAAAGAACAAGTTTAGAAAATATATAAATATCTGACCACCTTTATTCTTGCACTTACCTTTTTCTTAAGTTCAACAATACTACAAAGGACTGAAGGTCCAAATCAATCAGTAAGTCAGCTTAAGTAGTGATTCAACTTTTGAATTATTCGTTTTTTATACTGTAAAAATCTATGTATCTTTTTTTATGGAATATTTGAAATATTGTTGTGATGTTATCTCCTTTTTGTACACATTTTCCTTTTAACAGATTAACATTACGCCATCTGATTTGTTTTTGTCATTTTTTTAGCTCACCTGAGCCTGAAGTGCTCATGGTGAGCTATTAGGATCACTCTGCGTCCGTCGTTCGTCGTCAGCAAATCGCTTTAAACGACATCTCCTCTGAAACTGCTTGACAGTATTTGATTAAACTTGGCAGGGATGATCCTTGAGTGAACCTTCACAAAAATTGCTAAAATAAACTTGATCCATGCAGAACTCTGGTTACCATGGCAACAGAAAGAAAAAAAAAATGAAAACTTTAAAAATCATCTCTTTAAAAACTACTGGCCAGATTTCCAAATGCTTTTGTGCAGATGTTCCTTGGGTAACCCTCTACCAAGATTGCTAAAATTATTCCGATCCGAAAAAAAACATGGCCACCAGGGGCGGGGCTAATTTGCCTTAAATGTATGTTGTGAAATCTTTAAATGACATCTCTCAACCACTGACGAATTTATTAAATTTGGCAAGGATGATCCTTTGGTGAAGCTTCACAAAAGTTGCTAAAATTATTCCTATCCATAAAAAATATGGCTGCCAGGGGCAGGGCTAATTTGCCTTTTATGTTCATATTGAAATTTTTAAACAACATCTTCTCTGAAACCGCTTGACAGAATTTGATTTTATTTAGCAAGGATGATCCTTTGGTGAAGCTTCACAAAAATTGCTAAATTTTTTTCGATCCATAAAGAAACATGGCAGCATGGGGCAGGACTTATTTGCCTTAAATGTATATATTGAAAACTTAAAATGACCTCTGAAACTGCTGGACAGAGTTTGATAAAACATTGCAGGGATCATTTCCTTCAAAACTACTGGCCAGATTTCAAAATGTTTTAATACAGACTGATGTTCCTTGGGTAACTGTATACTCAGGTGAGCGATCCAGGGCCATCATGGCCCTCTTGTTTTCTTTTCTTTTTACTTTATTGCATTTTGCAAGGTAAGCATTGTAGTCTTTTCTTGGTGACGTGTTGCATGCGGATAATATTATTTTCTTCAGCAAAGAAAGTATAGATTTATCATGAAGTTTTCTCACACAACAGAAATTCACATAGATTGAAGACAGATGGGTTTGAGCAACCTGTGAAAAAAAAAAATTGTCTCCAGTTTTCTGTTTTTCACTTCTAAAAATGCTTTTCGTTGGCACAAAATATGAATCATACGACACAGATGAGTTGTGAGGATGAGTTGTTAAGGTATGGGCTATTCAATAAAGGGGAGATCATTGACATGGTTGGAGGAATTGGTTGGGCGCTAATCAGTTGCCTCCCTTCACTTATTGCTTCATAATAATATTGCACTTTGCCTAAAGCAAACGTAGTGTAGTATGAGAAAGTAGGGCATATGTCAGCTATCTCTAGGTGGAAAATTACAGATTTCTCCCGGGGATATAGATTATGATGACAGAAGACTTGCTTTTAACTCCTTAACATCATTGATAGTTCCCTTGATATCAAATTAGAATCAGTAAGAGAAAGATATGACAAAAAAATCATGTTTCATTAAAAGCAGTCAATCTTAAAACAAGGAAAATGTTGCTCATTACTATATTAACCATATGTGCATGTGTATTTTTGATGCTTTTCTCATTGATTAATATTAACAGATATTTGCAATTTTCACAAGGACTCTCTTTTCTTGAAAAATAAAATGGAAAATATCTTTAGGGATAATGTTGAACTGCATATCCACTGAACAAACTGTCTTAAAAGGCCTAATTTCCAGTATTCACTTATAAGAATTTTATGTTCATGCATGTAAATACATTGATTTTTTTACTGCTTTATTAAATTGGTAGTACAGATTTTACTTTATTTAGTGCTATTAATTGAAGGTTACTAAAATTGCAGAATAGATTAAGTTACAGTAGCCTTGGAAATGCTGCACAATCCCATTTTTGTTTACAGTAAATCACAAATCTATAATGTTGCCATGGAAACAAACACACCTTAGAGCTTAATTTGTTCCCACACAGTTCAAAAGACATTTTATCTTTGAAATGTTGTGTCTAACTTCCTATTTCCTGATATATAGTTTCCTCCTCAATTATAAGACAAATTTTATTATAAATCTCTTAGCTCTCTTTTACTAGAAGAGAGTTTACTATTATGATGTGGAAGTCCAAGCTTTACAACCTATTCTGAAAACAGTGAACAGAATCAAACCAGATCAGCCTGGAAGAACCAATATGAGCTATTGTCGTCGTATACTAGTAAGTACCTTGAGAAAAAAATGGTGTTAAACCTGTCCAGACTGAAAGTTTCTTTCACTTTGATTTGGCTTTTTGCTAAGAGTCCTATTTTCTGGTCCTATAAAAAGTTGTGCCAAATGTGTGCTTATGTATGCAACAGGTCCATATTCTGTAGTGAATATACCTTCATTGGTCATCCATTCTATATTGAACACAATGTAAATATATTAGGAATTTATATCTGAAATGTTTTCTATGAAATTAAAATAAAGTCTGAATGAGTTTTACTGTAGGTTTGTTAGAAGAAAAGAAAGTGGAATGAGGATTGAGAGAGAGTTTTTTTAGCTCGACTATTCAAAGAATAGTGAGAGCTATCCTAGTCACCCTAGTGATGGCGTCCGCGTTAAACACCACTTACCAAGACCCATAACTCTTAGCATGAATTTTTACTGAATTATTTCCCTAAGTGAACTTAGAAATTCCTTGCTAAGGTTATACATGCAAATTCAATCCCCACAACCACCAAAGATATTCACTTTTAACTCAACAATTGTCTTCAGGGTCATAATTGTACATTACTTACCAAGACCCACTTTAGCATGGATTTTAACGGAATTGTTCCCCTTTGTGACCACATAAATATTTCAAAGTCTTGTTATTGCTTTGATATCTTGTATACTTGTTCTTTAACATAAATGCAATTAGTAGAAAAAAGCAGACACTATAATGTATTTTGACAGATACATGGCCCTTGAAAGATTCAGCTTGGCTTTTTTTATACTATGAGAATAGTTGAGCATGCTGTCTCCCTGACAACTCTTGTTTTTTTTTGTGTTTTTTTTTCTTCAGTTTTTATCAGAAATAGATAACTCTGCAGAGTTTATTTTTTTCCCATGGCTGCTATTCTCAGCATAGAAGATTTACACATCAGTGTATATAATGTTTATCTTAAAAAAATAGGAAAGTTTTTTTGTTTACTTTGTTTTTCTAAGTTTAAATCTTGCATATTTGATTATTATTGCATACAAACTGACAGCTAATTCACTTTTTATCGTTTATGATAATTACTTATTATTTTGTTTACAGTAAAACCTGTGTGATAAATCACATTTTAAGCAGTTTCTTGTTTAAAGTTTTTAAATATTCAACTGTTACATTATAAAATGTGTATGTTACAGCTGTCTGGGAAAAACAGCCATTTTTTCTTTCTCTGATTGGTTGCTGTGGGTAGATTAGATAGATAGATTTTTATTTGGCAGATATGCATTGGCATGGACAATTTATAAAACAAGCACATATAAAATTGTTACATGTTGATAAATTATATCCATGTCAAGCACACCAACACCAAGGACGACACAAAAAAGAGTAAATAACTCTTATTTCCATTGTGGTCCTTTTTAGCTCACCTGAGCACAAAGTGCTCAAGGTGAGCTTCTGTGATCGCCCTTCGTCTGGCGTCCGTCGTCGTGCGTCGTCCGTCGTCAACAATTTGCAAAAGACATCTCCTCTGAAACCGCTGGATAGAATATAATGAAACTTGGCAGGAATGTTCCTTGGGTGAGGCTCTACAAAAGTTGTGAAAATAAAGTTGATCCATGAAGAACTCTGGTTGCCATGGCTACAAAAAGAAAAATAATTTGAAAACTTTAAAAATCATCTCCTTCAAAACTACTGGCCAGATTTCAAAATAATTTGGTACAGATGTTCCTTGGGTCAACCTCTACCAAAGTTGCTAAAATTATTCCGATCCGTAAAAAAACATGGCCGCCAGGGGCGGGGCTTATTTGCCTTATATGTATATAGAGAAACCTTTAAACAACATCTCCTCTGAAACCGCTGGACAGAATTTGATTAAACTTGGCATTAATGATCCTTGGGTCAACCTTCACAAAAGTTGCTAAAATAAACTTGATCCATGTAGAACTCTGGTTGCCATGGCTACAAAAAGAAAAATAATTTGAAAACTTTAAAAATCATCTCCTTCAAAACTACTGGCCAGATTTCAAAATAATTTGGTACAGATGTTCCTTGGGTCAACCTCTACCAAAGTTGCTAAAATTATTCCGATCCGTAAAAAAACATGGCCGCCAGGGGCGGGGCTTATTTGCCTTATATGTATATAGAGAAACCTTTAAACAACATCTCCTCTGAAACCACTGGACAGAATTTGATTAAACTTGACAGGAATGATCCTTGGGTCAACCTTCACAAAAGTTGCTAAAATAAACTTGATCCATGTAGAACTCTGGTTGCCATGGCAACAAAAAGAGAAAAAAAATATGAAAACTTTAAAAATCATCTTCAAAGCTACTGGCCAGATTTTAAAATAAATTGATACAGATGTTCCTTGGGTCAACCTCTACCAAAGTTGCTAAAATTATTCCAATCCGTAAAAAAACATGGCCACCAGGGGCGGGGCTTATTTGCCTTATATGTATATAGAGAAACCTTTAAACATCTCCTCTGAAACCACTAGACAGAATTTGATTAAACTTGGCAGGGGATGATCCTTGGGTCAACCTTCACAAAAGTTGCTAAAATAAACTTGATCCATGTAGAACTCTGGTTGCCATGGCAACAAAAAGAAAAAAAAATATGAAAACTTTAAAAATCATCTTCTTCAAAACTACTGGCCAGATTTTAAAATAAATTGGTACAGATGTTCCTTGGGTTAACCTCTACCAAAGTTGCTAAAAAATTTCCGATCCGTAAAAAACATTGCCGCCAGGGGCGGGGCTTATTTGCCTTTTATGTATATAACTTTAATCAACATTTCCTCTGAAACCACTGGAGAAACCACTGGACAGAATTTGATTAAACTTGGCATTAATGATCCTTGGGTCAACCTTCACAAAAGTTCCTAAAATAAACTTGATCCATATAGAACTCTGGTTGCCATGGCAACAAAAAGAAAAAAAATCTTAAAACTTTAAAAATCATCTGCTTCAAAACTACTGGCCAGATTTTAAAATAAATTGGTACAGATGTTCCTTGGGTCAACCTATTTATCTCAGGTGAGCGATTTAGGGCCATCATGGGCCTCTTGTTTTGTATTTTGGCTCTGTGCACTAACAACATTTTTACTGTGTATACTGGCAAAGTGTGACTGTGTGCATGTGACATTGTAATGTGTACACTCTCATGTTATTTCAGTTACATGTCTGTCTTTGTAGGCTCTTGTTCTAGAATGTGATCATAATTTTCTCTCACTCTTTTGATGCTGACCTGCAATATAATTGTTGAAATCTCTCAGCCATCTTGTTTTATCTATCTCCACTGAAATTGCAGATCAGGTGATTTATTGTGATCATTGTGTCTGGTGTAGGTTGATTGCCTAGTATTCAAAATGATTAAGAAAGAAAAAAAAACTTAATATTTTCTTGGCTGAAACTGATTAAAGTTTGATTTTTCTTGACACAGATTATCAGCCCATGGCCTCTTGCATAATTGTTTAAATCAAATTGACGAACCACCATGTCATAGTGATTATCGTCAGTGAGTTTACTGTTACAGTAAAAAATGAAAAATGATCATTTGGTTCATTTGATTGTACAAAGTTTTATATGGGAAAAAAATAGAAATAGCTTATTTAAGAAACCACATTGCCAGGAGTTAAGATATTTGGTATGTAACATGGCCTAATGGAATCTACCAGTTTTCAAACATGGCCCGGGAGTCAAAATTGATACCATCCGAAGGGTCACTTGATTTTATAGCTATGACTGAAAATTTGGACCACAGGTACAGTTTTTGTGTGGAATTATGATTTTCTTGCTGTTCTCCTACATGGATTATGTATCCAGTATGACAGTTACAAAAGACAATGAAGGTAGTATTCCCCAGTCGAGCCATTCAGGGCCATATTGGCTCTCTTGTTGTTAAAGCTGATTGGTTAAAGCGTCCGCCTCTGGAGCGGGGATCGTGGTTTCGATCACCGACCACGATGAACCAGTCGTTAAGAATGGTACACCTTTGTGCTCAGCATAGACACAGTGAAATTCCAATACTGGTTGGCTCGGTGTCCGGATAATGTGACTGGATGCGGCATCATGCCACATGTCGCCGTTGTGATTCTGTCACACTTGTAGACGTAGACTCCAGATGACTGAAATACTATTAGTGGGACGTTAAAACCCAACCCAACAAACACACACCACTGTGATTTTAGAGTCCCTGGTTGGTGTCTCGAAATTTCCATGTAAGGAAGCCTTTTAAGTGGCTTGCGGTAAATATCTGGCACGACCGGTCCCGGTGACCAAACGTTTAGAGCGTCCGCCCCTAACCGGTAGGTCGAATGTTCGATTCCTTTCCCTCATATAGGAAACCATGAAAAGACCTATGCGAAAAACATAAAACCAGATCAGCCTGCGAGTAACTCGCAGGCTGATCAGGTTTTATGCTGTTCGCTGCTCCTCAGTGGTCTGGAAATGAGGACTTTATAACTAAATTTGGTAAGGTTTAACTGCGGTTTTCTGCAGATCAGGCTTTATGTGGTACCTATTGAGTGCGTCAAAATGAGTCTATATGAGGGAAAGGGTTAAACATAAGCAAAATAAACCTACCACTCGGCTGCCTCTTGTGCTTTACCAGGTGGATAGACAATCGTAATGCATGCATTTGATTGAGGATAATCTTAATCAAAATGAATATACCTGTTTCATATATGTGAAATATAAAATGACCCGATATATTTATGTAATCAGCAGTTTCAAATAGGATTTATATTAAATACATGTAATTATTTAAAAAAAAAAGTCAAAACACAAAAATAACAAAAATCCCTTTGGTTGTCACGAGCTAAATGAACTGGATAAGCAACCCAATTACATTGATCAGTTCTGTTGAAAATCTATGGAAACTCATTTTTGACCATTAACCTGAATTTTGGAATAACGTCATGGCGACCAATGATCAAATATAAGACTCGCACTTTGGTCAGACATATCCTCCTCGGTTAATTGCAAGCTAAATGGGTGGATTACAAATCTCTCAGCCCCTTACCGCTGCGGGTTCGAATCCCGGTAGGGACTTCGGATTTTTCATGTGAGGAAGCCTTCCAGCTGGCTTGCGGTAGGTCGGTGGTTCTACCCGGGTACCTCTGTGTACTCGGGGTCTTCCTCCACCTGTAATTAGCTGAACGTCGCTATATGATTGAAATACTATCGCAGCGACGGAAATCTTCAAAACAACAACAAAAAAGCAAGCTAAATGGATATAGTTTGAAAAATATGTGTCTTTAAATTCTTTTTGTGCAATAAATACGCAAGGAGTGAAATGTATGCAAGCTTGGTGTTTGCCTTCCCAGTCGCAACATCCCAGTCAGAACGTGGATCCAGTCACGTGATATTTATGAATATATCCACAAGTTATGTAACATAATTTTGCATTCCTTTCGTCTATTTATACATGTAATTACAAAAATTCCGCGGGAGATAAAAAATGCCTTTATAGGGAGGGTCCGTTTTAGAGAATCGCCGCTAATGGAGGGAGCTGTGTAGTCTCAATATAACAGTTAATACGAGATAACTGATGTAGCATGTAGTGAATGTATTTTTTTTCGCTCGTAAAAATCCTGTAAATCCATTTTTATTTTATTATTTTTATTTCAGTATGTTTTTATCCTTTTTTTTATTTATTTGTTTATTAATTTATTTTTGAGAAAACAATTACCACCTTCTTATGAAATCATCATTGCTTAAAATTCGATAATTCGATTTTTAGCAGATAATGATTTTTGTCTAGGAACAGAATTGCACACATTTGAAACGTAGTAAATAGCAGACGAGATTTCACAATTTGATCTTGCAGACAAGCTATTTTCAGACATTCTCATAAAGGACTTAATGTATCACTGCTACAGTATCGATCCGAGGTTACTTACTCTGCATAAAGCCAGGCTCGAATTCTACCAACACTTAACGTTAAGTAAAACTTAAAATATTAACAGTAAAAACACATTCAACAATTCTTTTTGACAAACTATTAAAGAACATGACTATGCTAACATACGTTGTTAACTTTATAACTTACAATATAAGTATTATGTTGAAAAATTACTATTTTTTAATAAACAAGGACGAAATTCCCGCCCAAGTTTTTAGATATTACTTAACGCTATGTATAATTGATGGCGGCCATGTTTTTACGGATCGGGATAATTTTATCATGTTGGAGGAACATCTGTACTAAGAAATCTGATCAGTAGTTTTGAAGGGGATGATTTTTAAAGTTTTCATTTTTTTTTTTTTTTTTGCCACGGCAACATGAGTTCTATATGGATCGAGTTTATTTTTAGCAACTTTTGTGAAGGCTCACTCAAGGATCATTCCTGCCAAGTTCAATCAAATTCTGTCCAGCGGTTTCAGAGGAGATGTCGTTTAAAGCAAATTGTTGACGACGGACGCAGAGTAATTAGTATTAGCACGCGACACATGTAACCGTTCTTACATAACCTGGACAAAATACGAAATTGGACTGAAAAGCTTTATCAGGGACAGAAAATTGGAACAAACGGTAAGATGTAATTGTATGTATACAGTATTCAGTTATCACGGTGCCGGATCATCGTACACCGGATATAGGTGGCCATAGGAGAAGAAAACAAAGACTGCGCTTGTACAGGCACGTCAATATTTGTACATGTTATTATAGAACAGAACAAACTTTTATTTCGACTTAAGCATAGCAGCCCATCGTCATACATATAAATAAATAAATACATGTTAATATATGCGCCGTTCAAACATGACCCCCATTATATTTGCAGGACGTTTTAATATTAAGAAGAGTATCAGTTCGTCAACTATTGACAAATCCAGATATGCTGGCATCTTCATTACATACAATGTTACTTTTAAAATAGAAAATAAAGGCCGTGTTTTGGACGATAACTTGATGATTTCTCTTGAAAAAAAAAAAAAACGTACGGGATATAGCTTTTTATGCGTATCAGAGATAGCTATTTCTGAAGTCTAGATGGGGTCCATTATTATTTAAACGGTGCATGAAATAGATATATAAATATACACGCTTATATGTAAAAGGTAAGATATGTGGTTTGATAAAATCATTAAATGGTTTGTTGCTGATGTATATAGGTTTAAATATGGAAATTACAACTTTAAGCTCGACTTCTCCACGCCTAATATAATTTCCATTAACAATGTTTTTCTCATACGTGCAGTCATCTTTTAGAAGCCGTTTATTTGAAACTACAAAATTTATCTTCGAATTGTCTGACAGAAATCGACCACGAACTCCTCCATCTGTTGCATAATCTTTATCCTTTGGTACGCCAATAAACCTTTTCATCTGCAAAGCTTGTTCCCAGAATCCTAAAACAAGTTACACTGTACCGAAAATGGTAAGTTTATTGTTCTAAAGCAAACAATCTTACGACAACGATGAATAACACACATGTCATATTGTCCAGTGGAAACCTTTCTTTAGAAACGAGTTTTGTAAATTCAACAAAGTGTTCCAATTTTCCACCTTTAATCAGAGCCTGAAAAACATCAGGTGCTATCTGCACTAGTTCTTGCGGTACTTCATTCCTTCAAAATTTCACTACACATGTCTGAACAGCAGGTTTCAGTCCTGATACCTTTTTTCAACAGATTTTTTTTACCCTAGGGATCACTTTTCCGTCGTTGTCTGTCACACTTTTCCCGTCGTTTCAGCAGTTGACACATGTGTTCCAAAGAACACTTTTATTTATTTTTTTTTCATTTTGAATGATCAGTTTTACTTTTATTTCGTTTCTAGGATGTTTCTCTATAATGTGCTGAATTTGATTTTGAATTCGTCCTTGTCTTGAGAACAGTAATAACATTCTTATTTCACGTATATGAAATGTAAAAGTCCATTCTGAAATTATTGGACTCGTCAATGAGAAACAATGAAAGCAAAGAAAATCGGTTCGACAGAATGCTATCATGAACAGTGGTGAACATTGCAACCAAGTACGAACTTGATTTATTAATGTATTTAATTTTTCGAATCTCATTGATCTCGAAGAAGCAGAAAGTATAATATGCTGACATATTTCTGCCGGCCACTTATTCACCAAGCTGTGTCGAAACTTTCCTGAAAAAAAAAAAAAAAAAGCCACATGTTCAGTATTATCTGGCATGTAGCAAAATTTATACACTTGGGTATTTTAACGGGACAAAACTGGCTATAAGTGGCAACTTTTCACTTAGGTTAAACAGTAGGAAAGATCGACGTCATATAAAAAGAAGTCAATTTATTGGTATATAAAACAATCTTTGTAATCATTTTATTCACCAATACATTTGATGACGACCGTTTAAAACATCAACGACTACCAGGAATTAATTTTCGTATCCCCGGGGCAAAAAAATGCATTTTGTCAATTGGCCTAAACGGTACCTTTCTGCGCCATTTAAGCACTTTTCGATGCGATCCCAAAAGTCGTCATTGGTGGTTTTATGCTAGTTGGGACTAGTACAATTGGAAACCATCGCAATTTCACGCCCTAACATCCCCGGGGATCCCCAGTACACTTATTTTTCGCTAATAAGATAATTACTATACCCAGTGTACTCTGAAAAAATATCCTTTTATGGATACATCTTTTTAATTAGTCAATTTTGATGGACCATAATTGGCACATAATACAGGCTGAAGAAAAGGAACGAATCATACGATTCCTTTTTTTATATACTGTGCAGATAAAGTTATATCTTAAACAAATTGGTATACTAGTAAACATTTTCAGCGAGCAGTGGCGCTTGAAGAATTTTTTCCCCTTCTTTCAAGCACAGTTGGAAGCATCTACACATTAACAGGATAAATAAAATACTTGCTAATATCAGTCATTGTTAAATATTAATGTCTTTACTTACTTAATAACAAAAATATTGTCTTAGATTTAGTCAAAGAATCGACCTAGTGTGTTGGTTTCTGCTCATTCGGGGTGCTATATCAGGTGTGCGGTGATCCACCGTGGTTTTATAAAAAAGTTATATATTGTCCAGAATTCCCATTTATTTATTAACAAGAAAACTTTTGACGCAAGCGTCAAAAATCGAACCGAAAGACTATTGTGTTGACGTGATTCTCCGTCAAAGCGGGAAAATGATTTGATATCTGTTTCGATGCTCTAATACAGTGGGAACCAGTATGTAAAAAGATTGCATTTTGACATAGTCCCTGTACATGACGTTCGTACCTATTGGTTTTCGTACAGGCTGGTGAAGGTAATTTCAGAATAATTACAATAGCACTTAATCAAAGATCTAATTTTCTAGAGAGTAATTAATAATACGAAAAATTTGTTTAATATTTTACAACCTGTGTTCCCAAAGTCAAATGTTATTACTTTTGTTTGCAGAAAAAGTGTAAGTACGAAAACGGAATGTACGTATACTTGATTTTGTGTAAGTACAATATAACACTCCGCAGATAAAACATAAAAAAATCTTTCAAAATGTTTTAGTACATATGTTCCTTTGGTATCCTATACTCAGGTGAGCGATCCATGGCCTCTATGGCCCTCTTGTTTAGTTTATCGTCGCTGCGACAGTATTTCAGTCATATAGTAACGTCCGGCTTAATACAGATAGATGAAGGCCCCGAATGCACTGAGGAATCCGGGTAGAACCACCGACCAGCTGGAAGGCTTCCTCATATGAAAATCCAAACGACCCTGCCGGGACTCGAACAAATGCGGAGAGGGGCTGAGTGAGTGATAAAGTCAGCGACTTTACCCTCTCGGACACGGAGGCCCAACATATTTTTTAAACAGAATGTGTGAGTATGATGCATACTAATTACACAACGTAACACCCTCTTTGTGTTTATATAACAATATCTGCTATATTAGATTTTTTTTAAATCATAATGATATTTATTTTTTCTCATACTCTTTGAAATTAAGGATTATTTCTTCCTAGTACGTCAATCGGTAAATCTGTTCATACTTCTACTAACAATCCTCCACAGTCGGCTTCAGAGTTGGACCAGTACGTTGCGCATAGGAAGGCATATAATAACTTGTCCCAATATTGGTTTACATGTCAATATTCGAGATTCACTGTGTTATAGGACCCGTCTGTGATATACTACTCAAAATTTGATAGGGAACACTTATTCGATTGTATATATTTTATGGGTATACAACAATTTATTAGTTCAAAGTGATATTTTGATAATTTTGATATAAAATAAAAAGATCGGTCTTCCCCTGCATGCTGACCCCTGCCCAAACCATAACCGAGCCCCCACCATACCTTTCACTGATGAGTCAAGGTTCTGTATTGACTTTACAGACAGGCGTGCCCGGGTGTGGAGAACGACCAACGAACGGTTTGCACCAGTATACATAGCTAATCATGATCGGTATGGTGGGGGCTCGGTTATGGTTTGGGCAGGGGTCAGCATGCAGGGGAAGACCGATCTCCATATCGTCGACAACGGCACACTGACGGCTCAACGATACGTCAATGAGGTCTTGGATGTATACATGCGTCCATACGCTGGTCCAGTGGGCCCAAATTTCGTTTTAATGGACGACAATGCCAGACCCACAGAGCCAGAGTGACAAATGAGTATCTTGAAAATGAAACGATTGTCAGGATGGATTGGCCTGCAAGATCTCCAGACCTAAACCCAATTGAACATGTCTTGGACATTCTTCAGAGAGCGATTTCAGCTCGCCCTGTTAATCCAACCACCATCCAGGAGCTTAGAGGAGTGGGTTCGAATCTCACAAAGACGCCATACGCGGGCTTATCAGTAGCATGAGGAGACGGTGTCAGGTCGTAAGCAGCGCAAATGGGCACGACACTCGATAATGACAACATCTTTACACTTTTGGCTCACTTTCAAATTCATTCCATTTGTATCCCTCATGCACAAAAACCTAAAAAGCCACCCTTATCCAGAATACACCGTTGTCACGCTTCAGTGATTAATCAGAACATAACAAAAACAACACATTAATACACGTTAATATCAAAATTATCAGAATATCACTTTGAACTAATTAATTGTTGTATACCCATAAAAATATAAACAATCGAATAAGTGTTCCATATCAAATTTTGAGTAGTATATTTAGCGGTCATGTTACAATTGAATGCGGACACTGACCAGTTGATCGACCGCAGTAGGTCTAAACCACACCGATAATGACAATAATATTTAATTAAGTAATATACGGGACATGGCACTCGTTCAATTCTTCACGCGGTCACTATCCCAGTAAGTCAAGTCAAGTCAACAAGTTTATTGGTAAATAAGGCCTCCGGCCCATAATACAAAGTACAGTACAGAAGACGATGTTGTATATAAGTAGTTGTCTTACGATAATTTGTTTTAGGTTTCATTTAAAGCATTCATAAGATGATAAATATAAATTGATACTTTCTTAACAATATCTGGGTTCTGAGAGGATAATAAAGTATAAAAATCTTGAACATATGTTCCATGTCTGTACCAGTTAAATAAGTAAACTTGCCTAATATCATTATATCTACTACAATGGAAAAAGGCGTGATATTAGTAAATGACAGGACAATGGCCCTTGCTGGAATATTACGCCATTGGCCATTTATACATGCAGACATTTTTTTTCAAGACTTTTGACATGAAAGGTATATATGGACAGAAAATACGAGATAAAAATTGAAAAACGTGAAGAATATGTACTTATATAAAAACAAATGAACATTGTGTGTTTGTTGTACCTACCGTCGATGCTACTACACATAGTAGACCCCGTGCACTGGTACCTGAGTACAGAACATGATGCACCAATTTACAAAAAACAATAAAAACACACACAATTTTCTGACAAACTCCCGTGTATACATTGTATTGTACTATAGTACAGAAAATATGGGTGTGTTGGGGAAGTGGTCAGAATATATATGTATATATTTATTCCATAAAATCTTATTTAAATTTATTTATTTATTTATTTATTTAGGGTATCAGGTTCAGTATTTTGGTGCTACTAGAATCAAGCGAGCTAGATTAAGGTTCCTTAAATGAGAGATCCGAGTGACTCTCTCGAGACTTTCTAGAAACAAATAGCTAGGTTGCGTTCCCCATAAGAGATCCGAGTACCTCTCAATACTTACTAGTATTAAGCTAGCTAAATTGATTTCCTCATTTAAGAGATCCGAGTGACTCTCGAGAGACTAACTGGAATCAAGCAAGCTACGTTCCTCAAATAATAGATGCGAGTGACTCTTTCCTGACTTACTAGAATCAAGCTTGCTAGATAACAGTTACTCACATAAGAGATCAAATGAGCTAGATTAAGGTTCCTGACATTAGAGATCCGATGAGAGATCTGAGTGACTCTCTCTCTCAAGACTTTCTGGAATCAAGCGAGCTAAATTAAGGTTCCTCACATGATAGATCCGAGTCACTCTCTCTTCTCTCTCTCTTTCTCTCTCTCAAGACTTTCTGGAATCAAGCGAGCTAGATTAAGGTTCCTCACATGATAGATCCGAGTCACTCTCTCTCTCTCTCTCTCTCTTTCTCTCTCTCAAGACTTTCTGGAATCAAGTTAGGTAGATTAAGGTTCCTCAAATGATAGATCGAGTCCTCTCTCTCTCTAACTCTCTTCTTTCTCTCTCTCAAGATTTGAATTTCCTATCATTACTTTAAAATGAAAAAGAAATATGTCATAAAATATTAAATTATTCAATAAACGATTTCAAACCTGCGTAAGATGTTTCTTGGTCTGTTTTACCCAGGTATCATAGTTACACAGATCAGTCCTACGTACTTCAATAGCAAAAATAAATAAAGAAATGAGACAATACAAAACAACTTCTTTTATTTTATGAATACTGGTAAATCTCATGCTGTCCACGCCCTAGTTTAGCGGTTTTCCCATCACCATAATACATACCATCAAAAACCGAGTCTGTCCGGAAAAGGCCGATAGTGTACGATTGGTTTTTGCATATAGTACATATCGATTGCTCAACAATGTTGCATGCTATCACGAACGGCAAGCCTAGTTTATTTGTTTATAAGAATCGACACTGAAATGAAAAACACATTTTGTTTTCCTCTTTACTACAACATCCGCAGCATCTTACAATCTGTTCATATACCTGAAAGGCTACAGATACTCCATTGCGTTTACCAAAAGCAATTTAAATAGGTCCAAATATGGGTGGTTCATAAAAAAAAAAAGAAAAAAAAAAAGACGCCAATATCTGAATAACTTCAAGTTCCTTTGTGTGGATGTAAAGGTCTCCGTCTTCAATAATAATAATAATAATAATAACAATAATAATAATAATAATAATAATAATCATAATAATAATATTTTTGGGGGATAACATATTTGGCAATGCCTATCCTCCATATGGTCCTCTAAACACTACTATAATACAATTTGTAGTTATAAAATGGGGGAAATGTTTTATATCACAAACATATGATAAATTATTCAAACTATCTTCAACCTATGGATGGATGTTATCAAAATGGTATTATCATTGTTTTTTGTTTGTTGTTGCAGAATCATATTTAAACAATTTATTCAAAGAATCAATGATTTTGATGAAAAAGCTGAATAAATTACTCTAAAACAATACTGTCGAAAATGGAAATGTATTCAAATAAACAACAAGAGACGTTGAACAACAGTTGCCTATAAAAGGCATACATACTTGACAATGCACAACTATATGTCAGTTTAATATGTACATTTTCTAACATCTTTTGAAAGACACAAGTCTTTTTCTTTATTTTAAATCAAAGGGGTCTGGCACGAGAGGCGAGTCATGTCTGTCTGTCTGTCTATCTATCGATCGATCGATCGATACGTACGGCCGTCTGTCTATTCTGTCTTACCTATCTTCCTATCTTTCATTGATTCATTTTTTTTCTATATACATACATCTTTGATCAGCTGTATATACAAGTAACTGACCTTGACATAATGCTTGAGGTTACGTTCGTAGTCACGTGAGCACATCCCCCCCCCACCACCACACACACACTTGCTATATGCAATTTTTAGCTACAAGAAGCCGATTATGGCCACAGAGTTACATGGTTATATTTATACTTTTTTACTCTCTACTCTCATTAACACATATGTTTTCTTACTATATACCATAAAGATCTTATTAACAGAGTATGACATACTTTCTAAATTGTGTAACCACCTCACACAAGGACCTCATAGCAGAAGGAATTAATGAACCATTCATTTGACATGTACACTAAAGCTTGTTTCAATGTTTTTTGTGGGGGTGCGGACGAGTCCATTACTGCATCGATTACGGAAACAGAGTATAATTCATGTGACCGATATATTTGTTTGTACACACACTCGACCGAGCAAGTTAAGATCATATCGGAGGGACAGCTGAGTTGGGGTCTGCCGTATGTATAGAGAGAAATATTCATATTCAGCTTTATGAAAAGTGCAAATCCTGAACATATTAATGTCAACACATATGGTATTTCCTCATTGACATTGTCAAATAAGATTCTATACCTGTGTATATTGCGCACGTGACTGTGTGCACAAACGTGCACAGGCAATATGTTTTTGTGATCCCGTATTAAACAAACAACACACACGTGTACACATAATTAATAATAAAAGAATCTGTCACTTCTTATCTCTCTCTGCTATTCTCTTCACAATGAGCATCAAGCCGTCTTTATTTATATATCTAAATCTACTGGAATTTTAATGAAGTGGATGACACCCATTGTAAGACTCAAAATATGCCAAAATATTTACAGAGAGAGAGAGTTTACAATTGGCTTAGCTGACATACGTAGGGTATATCGTGTATTAATTATGATAAAGCAGATGCTATATAATGTATGACTATTTAAGAGTTGTTTGTATTTCTAATCAAATCTAAAACAGGGTAAAAAGTTACCGACCTGTAAACCACAGAGTGACTGCATATACAATGGTGAAAAATAATCCCTATTATAAAATAAGAGTATATATCAAGATAACTATATTACAAATACATTCTAAATGCGAGAGAGAGAGAGAGAGACAGAGAGAGGGAGGGGGGCTAATTGATCGATATGTAGAAAGACGTTCGTGAAGAAAAACGAGAAGGGAACCTATGCACAACCCGGCAATTAACAGACAATATGTAGAAAGTATTATCAATAAGAAGAAGAAAAAGAAGGTAATTAGCAGATAATTATGAAGGAAAACTGAATGACACCAGATTCTTTGTATATTAAAGAGACCCTGATGACACAGAGGTCTTGGAACTTTGGAGGCTCAATATGTGTGTTTATATTTACTGTTTACGTCACAATTTGCCGCCTCTTGTTTGTATAACTATAATCAATGAAAACTGTATTAACCGAGCCCCTACCTCGGACCTCAATGCAATGTTCAACAAGATAGATTTAGTATGTTATTAATGGTTTTGGTGAGAAAGTAAGGGGGCGGGGCGTGGAATTCGTGTCAGATCAGGTCTAACGTTAGTGCTGCCATAAGGCGCTATTTTGGTTATTAGGTCACCATATGGATTGGAGTGGTGGTATACGGGGCGTAGATGTAAACAGCATAATGTAAACCTTAAATCGTGTAATTAAAACAAATCGACACATACACACTGTCGAACAGAGAGAGAGAGAGAGAGAGAGAGAGAGAGAGATAATTTTGTTTAATTTGTTTATCAATTTGAATATCTCTTTAGTTCTTTGACAAATGATTATACATAGTTTGCAGAAATTGGCTCAAGACAGATCTACCTCTACGTGGTACTTCCTGTCTTAATTATGACTCGATCCTGACTGATGTACAGAGAAGCACTGTCGTACTACAACCCCTGCACTTCCTGCAATAGAAACACCTACGTCCAGCATTCCAGAAAAGTATTCGAAGTTCTAAAGAAACTTCGGTGTCCACCGGTGTTGGATGGTCTTTATTTGATTTTTAGTGACAGTAGGTTCATGCAATTTATAAAGGCTGCGGCCGGTAGAAAACATCTTGATAATATATTGTGCATGCACGTAAAAAATATTTTAGATCTGAGAATAACCTTGAGAATTTCTTGAGATACTCTCCGAAATGTTCTTTTTAGTTCAGTAGAATTATATAATATCTAGAGTTATCAATTTGTTTATACCCAAGGTCAATGAACTCTTTTGCTCCGCTAATGGATGGCTGATGAACGTGTGCACGTGATATACCTAGTAGATCTATGCTCTAGGGGTATATGCTATACATAGGTCTACATGCATCAATATCTATATACATGCATAAGCGTAAGGTATGGTAAATTGAGTATGCGAATGGGACTCGAACCTCCATCGGTGAAAAACAGGAATTGCATAAAATTATGATCCAAAATATACGACTCTAAAATCCACAATTCCGTCGTGTACTTGTGCGTAAACAACATTTTATTATAAGGAATATCCTCAGTCTTTTATTCATATGATGGTCTATAAATCTTCTATTTATATCGTTTTAGGTCAATGATTTCGTCAGCAGAGCGAACAGAAATAGTCCACGAGTACATAGACCTAGATCAGATTTATTTGTGTATTCTGAGATGTCGCGGAGTGCGCATAAATGTACTAAGTGTTATGCAATCTATACTAGAATTACAACTGTAATAATTGCATGTGTGTTAAGTATGTGTTACTACTCTATGCTGTGTAGGCCAATGCATCTAGTTCAAGGCTGTAGAGTATGCTTGACTGTGTACAAATGTACACACGCCTGCAGTTTATAATCATTAGAATGATACATGTAACAAACCGTATGTAAAACATTAAATAGGCCGTGGTGGTACCCCTCACAGGCTCAGTGATAATCCGGACAATGATGAATACCCCGCCACACCCCACACCTTGGTAACGGCACGGGCGTGCTATATTTAAAAAACGTAACGTCGACAACAGTCGAACCATTGCGACAAATCGTGTCATTCCATAAAATTGTGTTATACAAGGAACATTTCGATGGATTATTGGGAACTATCTGTGAATTTAAAATGAAAATATCCACTGTTAACGTTATTACCAATTCTATAATTTCCACTGTTTTGTAACGCCCAAAAGTGGCAGAAAAAACATTTAAGTGAAAATTGTTGGTTTCAGTGGAGTATCATTTTATTTCATATCTCGTGATTACACTGATTTTCCTCCTCACTCGACTGGTTAAAAATAACATTCCGCTGAAATCAGCAATGCCCCCCGGTTTATAAGTTGGACTTCAGAAAAGTCTAAATGGTATTTATTGTAAACAAGTTATTAGATTTTTTTATCCATTGCATATTCTCTCTATACTCGTCTAACACGTTTCAAGACTTCCTGATAATGTCATTCATAAGCTATTGTAAACGTATTTTTTTAAATTTTTTTTAGGTTCCTTTATATTTCAATCCATGGAATGGTATTGTTCAATTTAGTATGGTTTTGGAGTTGCCATGAATTTCGAGTCTGATCTGTTCGCTACAGGAGAAACCTCAACAAATATCAAAATATTTACCGTTGGCAATGAAGATAATAAATATCAAAAGGACCCTAAATTTAACTCAGAAAA
This sequence comes from Solen grandis, assembly GCA_021229015.1. NCBI lineage: Eukaryota > Metazoa > Mollusca > Bivalvia > Adapedonta > Solenidae > Solen > Solen grandis. The sequence continues at coordinate 26,107,109 of CM037788.1, forward strand.
ATAATTCTTTTTATGTGATGCCTATTTACTAGTTCAACACATGTTTTTTTTCTATTACTTCATATGAATTTCACAAAATGATGTCGACGTTATCCATACTAAATTGATTGGCCAAATGGCTTATTCCGTCGTAACTTTCAGTCATATTTCATTCAAATTCAAGATAAGTAAGACGTTAACAGGACCAGCAGTTTGTCAGCAGGACACTTTATATGTAGGCTTTGAGAATGTCAACTTTATTTTACGCAATACTAGTTAGAAATATAACAAGAGTGCGATAGAGGCCCTGGTCGCTCACCTGAGTACAGGGTTACCCAAGGAACATCTATACTAAATCATTTTGAAATCTGATCAGTAGTTTTGAAGGCAGGAGATGATATTTAAAGTTTTCATATTCTTTTCTTTCCGTTGCCATGGCAACTATAGTTCTACATGGATCAAGTTTATTTTAGCAACTTTTGTGAAAGTTCACCTAAGGATCATCCCTGCCAAGTTTAATCAAATTCTGTCCATCGGTTTCATAGGATATGTCGTTTAAAGTTTTAACTACATACATTTATGGCAAATTACCCCGCCCCTGGCGCACATGTTTTTTTTTTTTTTTTTTTTTTTTTTTTTACGGATCAGAAAATTTTAAGAAACATCTGTACTGCAACATTTTGAGATCTAGCCAGTAGTTTTGAGGTAGATGATTTTCATATTTAGAGTTTTCATTTTTTTCCCCCTTCCGTTGCCTTATCAATCAGAAATCTACATGGTACAGTACATGGATCAAGTTATTTTAGCAACTTTTGTGGAGGTTTACCCAAGGATCATCCTTGCAAAGTTAAATCAAATTCTGTCCATCGGTTTCAGAGGAGATGTCATTTAAAGATGTCACTATATACATATAGGGCATCTGGCGGATATCGGAATAATTTTAGCAATCTTGGTAGAGGATTAATCGAGGAATATTTGTACAAAAACATTTTTTGAAATACGGCCAGTAGTTTTAAGGGGAATGATTTTTAAAGTTTTCATATCGAGGGATAAGAGCGAAACTAGCCTAAGTGCATATAAGTGTATAAGGACATAGCCTAGTTTCGCTCTCATCCCTCGATATTTTTTATATTTCTGTTGCCAAACCAGAGTTCTACATGGATCAAGTTGATTTTAGAACCTTTTTGAAGGTTCACCCAGAGGGGCTCGAAGTTGCATGGGGCGAATCTTTTCGTACTTAGTTACAATTCGCCCCATGCATCTTCACCCAAGGATTATCACTGTCAGGTTTAATCAAATTTTGTCCATCGGTTTCAGAGATTTCGTTTAAAGCAAATTGTGACGACGCACGACGGGTGATCACAAAAGCTCACCTTGAGCATATTGTGCGCATGTGAGGTAACAAGAGGGCCAAGATTGCCCTAAATCGCTCACTTGATTTTGGTTTGTTGTAGAAAGGCTGGAACCGCGAGAGGATACTATATACCAAATAACAAAGCTGTAGGTCTGTTTGTTTTAAGAGAAGGCATTTTATAGTGCATTCTGGTTGCCATGGCAACAAAAGTTCTTCATGATCCAACCAATGGTTTCAGATTTTTTTTGTTTTCCTTATATAGTTCCATTCAAAATCTGGGTGTGGTCCCAGGAGTGTCCTCATGTTAACCCTAATGCATATATTTGTTGATAGTGTTGAGGCACCAGAGGCTGATGCTATGTACCAAATATCAAAACTGAAAGTCTGTATGTTTATGAGAAAATGTATTTTGAAGTTATGCTTTCTTGTTGCCATGGCAACCAAAATTCTTCATGAAATTCAAGAAAAATTAGGAATTAGCCTAAGGCTAACATAAGTATCATTTTATTTAATATGGTGAAAACCATGGACTAGTTTTGAAAGAGAAGTTTCTTTCAAGAATTCCTATATAATTCTATATAAAATTCCGGGTGTGGCCATGGGTGTGACCCCGGGTGCACAAATTTTGCACTGATGTTGAGATAACATGAGCTGATGCTATGTTCCAAATATCAAATCTGTAGGTCTTTATATTTCTGAGAAAAGGTAATTTAAAGATTTTCGCATCTGGTTGCCGTGGCAACCAGAGTTTTCATGGAAAAACAAATAAAACAAAATTAAGAATTTGCATAAGGCTATCATAAATATCATTTTGGTAAAATTTGATGAAAATTCATTAGTTAGTTTCAGAGCTAGGAGAAGATTGTTGAAATTGTGGAAACACAACAAAAGTTATGTCTTCTGGTTGGCATGGCAACCAAAGTTCTTCATGAAATTCAATTAAAATTAGGAATTAGCCTCAGGCTTACATAAGTATCATTTTTGTGAAATTTGGTGAAAATCCACTGAGTGGTTTCGGAAGAAAAGATTTTTCAAGAATTCCCAATATAGTTCTAACAAGGCAGTCCAATGGACAGCTATATCCCACGCCGCTGGCAAAATATTAGAATTTGTTTGGTCATAGGATTATGTTCACCTTAACCTGGCATGGTTGTAGCAGACATAGAAGATCAGTTTAAGACAATTTAACTTTCCAGAGTTATGTATGAATCTCAGAATTCGGAGGCACATATATTAAAAGTTTACTGACAAGTTTTACATGGGAAACAGTACAAAAAGTGAACATCATTGAAGTATAGGATGTGTTAGGTAACCACAAAATACATGTGTAACTCAATTAAAAACTTTATATATCATGACATAATTTGTATGATTGTGAACATGACACGAGATATCGAGATGACATGAAAAAGTGGAGGCTTAAACATTTGACCTTCAAGTATGACCTTGACCTTGAGCCAGTGTGACTGCCTCATGCCTTCTGCACATCAGCTCAATGAGGTTGACATTTTAGCCCAGTTTGAAGAAAATGTGTCCAAGCGTTCATGAGATATGGAGTGGACACGAAAATAACATTTGACCTTCAAGTATGACCTTGACCTTGAGCCAGCGTGACCGCCACATGCCTTCTGCACATCAGCTCAATGAGGTTAACACTTTAGCTGAGTTTGAAGAAAATGTGTCCAAGCGTTCATGAGATATGGAGCGGACACGAAAATGTTTCGGACACACTGACGGACGGACGGACGAAGGGCATTCCTATAACCCCCCTCCCGCTTCGCGGCGGGGGATTAATAATATCCGGGTGTGGTCCTTGGGCGTGGCCCATTGGGACCCCAGGGATTTAAATTTTGCACTGCTGTTGAGGCAATATGAGCTGATGCTATTTACCAAAGATCAAATTTTTAGGTCTACATATTTCTGAGAAAAGGCATTTTAAAGATTTCCCATTCTGGTTGCCGTGGCAACCAGCGTTTTTCATGGAATTGAAAAAAAAGTATAGGAATTGCATTAGGCTATCATAAGTATCATTTTGGTAAAATTTGATGAAAATCCATTTGGTAGTTTCAGAGGAGAATTTTTCTGAAATTGTTGATGCGCGACAGACAATTAGGTGATCACAAATGCTCAACCTGAGCTTTGCTCAGGTGAGCTAAAAACCGGACAAATACGCACATTGCACATCCACTGCGTCTCGCTCTGCATGTATATTGTGCGATTGTTGCCGTCGAACTTTTTGATTTGACCAAGGTTAACATGACAGGGGCGTGGCAGAACGCTGCTGTATAAGCTAGATGCCCAAGAGCAACATGCCGAGCCCATGCCTCAGGTGTACTTTTCACCTCTAAGTGTGACCTTAACCATGGAGATTGGGATCAAACTCTTGCGTGCGACTCTTTTTTTTTTATTGAGACCAATCTTACTGCTAATATCATTTGAGGTAAGGTACAACACGGACAAGCTTGGACAGGTCTATGTCTTACTGTCCGGACAAGCCACCTTTGACTCCAAAAGAATGTCAGATACCGGGTTAAACAGTCCCTGAACTACACCGTGTTAATCCTACGACCTCCTGCTTCTGACATAGCATTTTAAAGGCAAGACAAAAAATTAACTACAAAGAGCTGCATAGTAGACCATATACACAGTTAGGCCTTTACCTTGTGCAAATAACATTTGGTTGAGGTCAAGACATATCCTTAAGTAAGCAAAAATAAGTGTGATAAAGTATGGGCATATATGGTAAAGGGGTCATGCAGTCATTGAATGGTAAAGGGGTCATGCAGTCATTGAATGGTAAAGGGGTCATGCAGTCATTGAGGCAATTTAATGTTACCCTGGATGAAGGTAAGATACCTGTAATGATTCCGCTACATTTCGGACCTCATGGTCTTTCACGGAGATAACCAAGGTTTCCTAATGTTTCATTGGTAGAGGTTAAGTGGCCCGAAATGTAGCGGAACCATTACAGGTTATATTACCTTAAGGTTGTCAAAACCCTATTCATACGAAGTGTGAACTTCTACGGTCAAGGATTAACAGAGTCCCAGACAAGGATGTAGGACTGATGTACGCATGGCGATTCCAATATACTGCCACCCCAAAACACTCAAACAAAACCCATTGTTTGTTTTAGTAGACTAATTAAATATAAGACGATGTTGAATATTTAATAATTTTATTATCAATATCAACAATATAAATGTCATGATATTTTGATGCATATGTCGGGGCAGTAAGACAACTACAAACAATTCTGGTGTTCGTATATAAATCCATTACCTCAGCCATAACTAAGGCCAGTATTAACCCTTATAATAATGTATCCCTTTGTGACAAATGTTAACCATGATCAGCCTGCACATTTGTTTGCTATTCAGTCAATAAGTTTTCTGCAAGCACCCCCCATAAACAACTAATGGAACAGTACCAAACATAGATCTATTGCTGCATAAATCTATGTACCAAAAGAAGAAAGGAAAAGTCCAATCAAGAAATTTTGCATAGCAAGGATCAAGCTGAACATGCTCTGTTTCTGTTTCCTATCGGCAGCTCACCAATACCCTAGATGACCTTCAGATAAAACCTGCCTGAACCGAAAATATAGTGCTCTGGTGAGCTAAAAAATGCTATCAAATAATCAAATCATAGAATCGTTACTTTTTTAAATTTACACACTCAGATTTGATGATGCAGTCTGTAGATCTTTTTCTACTTCCTGTTCAGTGGCAGTCCTAGATGAAAACAAACATTTAAACACCAGAATTGTTTGAGCAGAACATTATAAAAGTGACCTACATGATGATAATTACTCATTCATCTCGGTCATACAGTAATCTAGTGTTGGATATTCTAGTGTATCAATCAATTCTGAAAACTCAATAGTTTCAATGTCACCCAATTGATCTTAATGTATAAATTAGACATTAGAAAAAAGTTTAAGTTATTTGATTTTAAACACAAATACTAAGTTTCACTCTAATAAAATGCCTATTTCTTAATATGACAAAAAGATACTGTAGACCAATCAAACAAGAGGACCATGATGACCCTGGGATCGCTCACCTGAGAACCAGGTATTAGTGGAGGGAAAAGAAACAGCAAATTTCTTATATTATGAATAATGGGCTTTACCACCTGCCAGCCATAAATCCAATAATTACTTTTGGCCAAAAGAACTATAACATATCAGGAAAATGGGCTCCCTGACAGCCATGTTTTTGACCAATCCTAATAATTTGAAAAATTTTGGTAGAGTGACCCAAGAAACATCTGTGATTTGAAATCCAGGCCTACTTTTGGACAACAAGATTTTTGAAGTTTTCAAATTACTCCCACCCTTAGCTGCCATGGCAACCAGATTTTGGCATGGAATTCTTTGAACTTTGGAAGAGGACCATCCAAGGAGTATTCCTGTAAAATTTTTATTAAAAATGGCCCAGTAGTTTAGGAGAAATGCCGTTCAAGATAAATGTTGATGCTGACATTCATCGGTCACAATGGCTCACCTTGAGCATGTTGTGCTCACCTGAGCTAAAAATAATCCAGTTTTACTGTTGTTTTTTTGCAATGCAAGTACACTTCTTTTTCTGCAAACATACACCTTAATTCTACAGTGTATGCTATATAACTGCATTTTTACATATGCATATGAATGTCTCAATGAGCATGCTGAATAATGAAATATGAACAATTGGTGGACTGGAACCTTTTGACTCAAGTCTTTTATTTCAAAATGCTTTTAGCTCATTGAAAGAACTAAACCTACCTCCAGGTACCAGTCCACCAAATCTTTACACGATAAAATAATTAGAAAGACTAGGTGTTTGTAATGCTTAACAAATGAATGTGCTCTTGGAGTAAACAATAGCGAGAAAAAGGTCTCGCATGTAAATATAATTAAAGTACAAAAATAATGTTTCATAACACAACAAAATGGTTTAATTTTTTAACTGATTTTTTTTTTTTTTCCTATTTTCTTTTTTTGCAAGTATATACATATATCAGAAAATATACATATATACTATAACCAAAAAAGTTTTCATTCCCAAACAAAAAATTTGGGAAGTTTTCCTCCATACTGGCACTTTCTTGTTTCACATTGATACCACCTGTAAAATAAAACTTCTGGAAAAATATAAAAAAAAAAATGGTGAAAAGCTCATGACCATTTATACCATCCAGAAAACATTAAATCTCTGTCAAAGGTTTTTCACAATCAGTTTTATCCATGAAAAAATCCATGAAACAGAGAAAGACTTAACGATCAATGTTGTCTGCATAATGATCATGAGCTTTCACCTTGATGACCCAAGCCATTTGATTTGACCTTGCAAAACCTAAAAGTAATTACAATAGTTCATTCAATTTTTTGATGTTTTTTTTTTTCTTTTTCTTTTTTTTTTATAAAGCACCACCCTTGTATAAAATAAGTTTTCAAATAACATTTGAATAACTTTGAATGATTTAAACTTGAAACTTAGACTAGAGTATTTAAGTGAGCTCCAAGGTTTGTAATCTAATGGCCTGGTTCTTACAAAGTTTACACAATTGTTGATCTCCAACACATACATGTATACATTTACAATACTGCATAGCAATCAATAAAAGTAGGTCTTCACAATTTTAAAACAACCCATAATTCCATGTATCTTTAACACACCATCCAAAATCTTCTGAGTAAAATCGGCCAGTTCTAACTGTCAATCATGGGCAAAATTGTCAATAACACTTTACCATACAATTGCCAGGCAACGAACAAAAAACTTGACTACCTTATGAAGGCAGATGTAAAATGTTTGCTAAATATACGTTTTGCTAAGGTAACATGAAAACCAAATGAGACTTAATATTTCTTTGTTTAAAATGACATTATTTTACATAGCAACATCAAAGTAGTCAGGAGTTAACTGCAATCCTTCATTAAAACTTAGTTAAAACCATCAGGGTTCAAATTTAAGCATGCATACTAGCTTCATGCGAATGGAAATTTATAAATACAAGATACAATTTTATGTACTTGCTTTTTTTTTTAGTGGAAATAGAGTAGCTAAAGTTGAGTTACAGAACTATGAACCAAAGCTTGCAGTTATAATGGTGGATGTCTGGAGAGAGATCGAAAAAGACCAAACACTTTGCCTCATGGGGCCCAAAAGGAAAATTACATGCTCAACTTGCTGTCACTGTATACTATGTTTCATAGTTTTGCACTGTGTTGGTTAAACTGACACTTGACTCTTTGCAAATAAAGATTTGAAACTTTAAAATTGAAAGTTAATTTTTCATTTCACAAATAAAACAAGGGTCAGGACTGCCACAAAATACGCCCATCATAGTATGGGGACTCTCAGAAATAGCTCAGAGAAACAAGCTACTCCCATAAATAAGCAAAATAATTCCAAAATCCCATTAGTTAATGAATGTTAATCATAAAAAAAACAAACTGTTGATACATTTCCATTAATTAACTGCAAGATCTGACAACACATCATAGGGTCTTAGGACTAGGGACAAGCAAATTTTCAAGTATTTTGTGTATGTCAAGGGCCATAACTTCTAAGTTACTCACGCAATAATGCTGAATATCGAACTCATCCGCGATTTTATGGCCATGCACATGTGTGGAAAGTTTGAAAAGGATTGGGCAAACGGTATTGAAGTTAGAGCCCGGACAATCACAATTTCAAGTATTTTGTGTACGTCAAGGGCCATAACTTCTAAGTCATTCATGTGATAATGCTGGATATCGAACTCATCCGAGATATTATGGCCATGCACATGTGTGGAAAGTTTGAAAAGGATTGAGCAAACGGTATTGAAGTCAGAGCCCGGACAACAAATGTTCCACGCCCGCCCACCAACCCGCCCGCCCGCCGTGAGTGTTCACATAATACGCCCCATCTTAAGATGGGCGTATAAAAATTACTACTTGATAAAAATTGCATGTGCAAAATTAGGTTAAATTCAAACCCTGTCCATGCACATATTGCTCCAAGGAACTCCATACCAGCTAAATACACAACTTAAAATATGAACTCCCACATTTTAGAAATTCTTCTCTTAAACCTTTTATGGTATCAAAATACTTTTTTTATCTTGTAGAAATTTGTAGTTTTCAATGCAAGAAGAATAATTTTGAATGAGTACTAGATTTGTCAGTAGAATACATATGCCCCCACCCACAAGTGGCCTTTGCAGAATCATGATTATTTACACAGTAACATATTGAAGACCTCACATACATTATTAAACACGCTGATCATCAGCTCAGGTTTGTTTCAAATAAATGTGAGCTGGATAAAATGACAAATCACAAACTATCAACAAAGAAAAAAAGTTTGCGATGTTTGTGAAACAAAATGCCCATTTATATTAGTTGCACGAAAAGATCAATGTTGTCTGTATATGAACACAAAAAAGGTCATCTGTATCATAAAAATGTCAACACAATTCAGCCTTTTCCTTAGTCAAATTTCAACATTTTAGTCAAAAACAAATAAAAATCTTTGCACATTTTCCCCCCTAAATTATAATTCTTAATGTCGACTGATGAATATATATAAAAAAAAAAAAAAAAAAAATGAATAATCAAAAAGAATCTCAATTACTAAAGATACAGTAAACCTGCAATAACCTGAGGGTGGATGGGAAAATTAAAATGCTTGGATAATCAAGAGGCTTGGAAAACAGTATTTTTTTGTCTTTATTTTCCCATCTGTTCATGTGGAGTTAATCAGCGTAATCCATTCTGAGACTGGCAGTAAGCCTCTACCTGGAAGACTTATCCTCAGTCTACTGCATCTTTGCTGTATAACTTTCTATTCTTTTGCTGACTTTAGATATCAAATTGTACAAGGTTTGTCAACATCAAAAGATGCGGTAAGTATAATTAAAGGGACAATTAAAGATCACAAGCAAATTAAATAACCGACAACGAAAGGGTATATAATCTTGACCAATCCATCAGTCATCCCAGTCTCAATCATGAGTTCAAAGCGTAAGCTTGACCTGGTCAATTTGCAAACGCCTCCTTCTAAGTTGGCAAAGTTAGCTCCATCGCCCTCCAGAAATTTTAAGGAGGCATGGAAAGTTGGTCACACATGGCTTAAATATGATGCTAAAGCTAGGGCAATGTTCTGCAATGTATGCATTAAGGCAAATAATCATAATTCCTTCACTTCTGGTTGTACTGCCTTGAAGAAAGAGAATGTGACCAGACACGCAACTACCAAAGGTATAAAGGCGAACTGGTTTTGATAAAAGCTAAAAAAAAACAACACAATGTAACTGCTTTTTTTCTTTAAGAAAATTCAAATAATTAGATATCAAACAAGTTTTAAATTTTCTTTGTCTGCTCAATTTCAGACAATACAACAAAGGTAGATAAAACTTTTTATAGTTTTGTTTTTTGTATTGTATGTTTCAGAACATCTCTTGGCCCAAACAGCAGAGAAACAAAGTCTCAACATGGACAAAGCCAGGGAATCAGCATTGAGCAAGAGCGAGGAAGCTGTCATCTCTGCGATGAAGAATGCATACTTTGCTGCAAAACACAACCTGGCGTCCACAATCATCCCGTCCCTGAATGAGCTGGTCATAAGTCAGGTGTGTATATGCCAAAGAAGCAACAAAGAAAAAAAAAAAGAAAACAATTTAAACCAAAAAATATCACAATCTTTCATATGAAGATGATAAATTAATAAAAAAAAAATTATATCATCATATCCAAGAAAAAATATTAAATATTTATTAATTTCTCCATTGCTGAAAAAATCATATGGGTTCACTGATGTTGTTATGTTAAATGCTGTATTTTCAGGGAGGCCATCAGCTGTCTAACCTCAAAGTTGACGACCATACCAACTACCAGCACAACTCCTCAATCGGCGAGATGCAGGAAGCCATGTGCAGTGTGTTAGAGGACTCACTGAGGGATAAGGTATTGAGGTCCAGTAAGTTCAGTCTGATGCTTGATGAGTCTACGGACACATCGGTGCATCAGAACATGATTGCATACATTAGGTTTCTTGAGTCAAATGCCCATGGTTATCTGGAATCCCACACTCGTTTCTTAGGAATTGCACAGTTAGAAAGAGCAAATTCTGACAGCATCTTCACTGCTGTGGTCACCATGTTAAGAGATAAGGGTGTAGATATTTCTGGTTTGTGTGGGGTCTGCACCGATGGTGCAGCGGTTATGATTGGTTGCAAGTCTGGTGTTGTTAAGAAATTAAGGTCAGAAACAACAGGTCTTCTAGCCACCCACTGTATTGCTCATCGAGTTGCTCTCAGTTGTTGTAGTGGTGCTGATGTCATTCCATATATGGTCAAAGTGCAAGAAATTCTGAATTCTGTATACAAGTATTTTCATTACTCTCCAAAGAACATGGCTATGTTGGAAAAGGTTCAGTCATTGATACCTGGTCAAAGTTCTCGTTTCAAGCAGGTGTTTCACACTAGATGGCTGAGCTTTGAAGGCTCAGTTTCTGCAATGGTTAATAATTATGGAAGTCTTCTCTCTGTGTTTATGGAAGAAAAGTCAGGGAAATGTCTCAGTCTTCACAAGTCAATCAGCTGTTACAAGTTCTTGTATGTGGTCAATTTCCTTTGTGATGTTCTGAAACCCTTGGTCATTCTATCCAAAATGTTTCAAAAGTCAGATTTGGATTTCTCCCAGGTTAACCCTCTCCTTAGTTCCACAATCAGTTGCTTGGAAGAATTACGTGACAGGAGAAATGGTCTGAATCTGGCAAAGTTCTTGTCTGCTGTTCCGACAGAGACACAGGTCACTTTTGAGTTTGAGGGTCACGACATCAGGGACAGTGACAAACAAAGGGATGATGCTGTTAAAGTCTGTGATAGGTTTGTTTCTGAGATGGTTAAAAGCTTGAATGATAGGTTTTCTGATAATCATGACAGTGTCATCCTGTCTGCTCTGAGCAACTTCTTCAATCCAGGTTTAGATCTGTCGGTTAAGGAGGGAGATACTGACACTGTGTCAGATTATCTTAGTGATGTTGGATTCATTGGTTATCGGGATGAACTGAGAACTTTCTCTCATTTTGCTCAGAATCAGAAATCCATGACTTCAACCATGGATGTTGCCAATCTTGCTGTTAGATATGAAGAGGTTTACCCTGCAACTGCTGAGGCAGCAAAAAGGTTACTAGTGGCCCCCGTCTCAACAGCTGATTGTGAGCGTGGGTTTAGCAGGCAAAATTTGGTTAAGACTAGCCTTAGGAATTCCCTCAATGTAAGGTCACTTGAACGTCTGCTTATGATTTCTATTGATGGGCCTGCTTTGGAGGAGTTTGATTTTAAACAGTCATTTAAGAAATGGGCAAATCAGAAGACTCGTAGAATCTTAATGTAACTTCATGGGAAATGAAACACTGAACACTGACTCTTACCGAAAATGCAACAGGCTTAATGTATATATGTGTAATATAAGAATGTAAATATGAAATATAAAACTTAATATATATATAATCTGTCTTTTACTTTACTGCTTCCCTATGTTACAAAATGGATATAGAAAAATGGGAGAAAGAGAGTGAGAGAGAGAAAGATAGAGAAGGGTATGTAAAACAAACAATAAAAAAATATAAAAAACACAAAATGCACACATACAAATAAAATAAACCAAAGATTTCTGAACAATAATACCACTAGTAGCACATATAATCATTATAAATGCCCATATTTTGTCGCATTCTCATTAAATTATTGGCTCATCCTGGCTCCAAAATTTGGCTCAAAGAAAAAAAAAGTGGCCCCAATTTTGGACCATTTGGCTCATGCCTTGGCTCATAAAAAATAATTCCCAGCGTGAGCCCTGACAGTGTCTGGATACAAAATGAAAGTAAAACAGCAAACCTGGGGAGAGTGCACAATACACTTGAACATGTAAAGCAATGTCTGCAATAAGCACATTATCATCATATTAACAGTAAACTCTAGTTGAGATCAACAACAGCAAGTATTGTATATTTGAAAAACAAAATGCCATTTACAGCATAAAGTATGTACAACACCCTTTCTTCTAACTAGAGCGATCACATAAGGTGATTAATACCCCCCCATTCCTGTATCCTACCTTGTCGACATGTAATACGAGTGTAAGGATAGGACGTAACAAATGTGATTCCAATATAGCCCCTCCACTTATAAGATACAGGATTTAATATTCAGGATTGGATACATTAAAACCTAAACAGTTCTGCATTCTTAACAAGGATTAAACAAGAGGGCCAAAATGGACCTATCACTCACCTGAGTACCAGTGCACTTAACACCAATATTATACCAAAGTTGTTCAACCCCATATTACTGACAAGTGTATACAACATTTTATTATACACTGACTTTAATTTCAAACCAGCTTATCTTTTTCAAAACTGCTAAGCAAATGCAAACACTATAATGTCAACAAAGTAACACCTTTTATTTTCATGCTTAAAGGGACATAAACCCTTACCTAAAGGCCATATATCTGCCATAATAGTTTACATGCTTGGGTTTAACATCCCAAAGCCAGACATAACCGAACAGTGCTGCTTACTATGTAAGATGCCACAACCAGTCACCTTATCAATACTGATGTTAACTGAAAAATGTTAACTTGTATAGTTTCAATGTCTTGCACAATATCAAAGTTTGACTACAATTGCAAACAATTGCAAATGTAAAATTGGACATTCTTCATAAGTACAGGACCTACTTGTTCAATACTAGCAAAAAGCTAACTTGGACGAGATCTCGTTATTTTTAACACAGGATCCATATTTTGGATATTAGTATGTCTGTGGAGTTAAAATTATTGCTTATTTTGAAATAGGAACATCACTGAAACTACAAATATCTGAACCAATACATTATCTACAGGCCATAAGCACAGTATTCTTTTCGTATATTTTATTCCAATTGTAGATGACAGACAATCATCATCTATCCAACATGACCCTTTGGACTCGTCCATTGAAAGCCAGAAGGGGCTATCAGCCTTCTTTTTACATATGCTAATAGCCCCTTCTGGCTTTCAATGGACGTGGTGTTCAGGTGAGCTAAAAAAGTCCTCAACTTCATTTTAATCTTATACCCCCAGTCACTACAAAGAAATTGATTACATTTTCATAGTCATAAAATAATCTTAATGAAATTGATTTCATTTTTTCCACAATTTAATTGTTATTAAACTACATAGGGTAATTCATTATGATTATTAAACCGCTTTTGAGAGTGCCTTTAAATGGCAGG
>CM037788.1:26120796-26170796 GCA_021229015.1 Solen grandis
AAATCAAACTCCATTAAAATCAGTATCTATTCAGACATGCTCTAGACAAGTTATAACATGCAATTAGTTCTTGTTTATCACAATAAATGTCATAAAATCATAAATATATTGTATATATTTCACTTAAAAAAAACAAAAACAAAAACCAATCACTTGATTGCAGTAAATTCATGCAGTTTTATATTTTAGCACATAACAATGGACACATTTTGGTAAGGTTAATGAACTGGTTACCTTTGTATTCAACCATATTCTCAGTTAAAATTTACCAATTCTATAAAGTCTTACAAGTTCTTTGGTGAATTTTGTTTGTGTACCTGAATTTTTTTCGAATGTTCAACAAATTCTTAATCACTCTGGAAATCTGGCTGTGGCTAAGTGCTGATCAGACAACTGACATATTTTCCATGTTTATAAACTGATTCATCTCCTCCATCATGCTTATTCACAGTTCAGGGATTATTGTTGTTCCAACTCAAGCGATTTGCTGTTAACAGCCAAATTACTCCTACAGCATGCCTGGACCATATTTCCCCCTTGGCAGACATTGACAAATGTCTATGGGTTCCCTTATACAAAACTTTAATTCCCTCCCCTTTCAATTGTTTTTAACAATGATTAAACTCATTAAATTGAAAGTTATGAAACAGAATGCATTATCAAAGGAATAACATATAGTTAATTACAAAGTATACAATGTTGTTTCAAGTTTATATAGGCCATTTCCAACATAATGTTCAATTCAAAATAGGTCTTAAAAGTTTCTGCACATCAAAACAATAGCACAAGAAACATAAGCATATTTAATGTGTCAAAAAGCGCATTCAGAAAAGCATTCTTATTCGTGCTGAATGTCAGGTGTCACTTCTTCCAAATCATCCAACTTCTGAGCTGCTTTTAGCTGTGCCTGTAACTTAGAGTTTGTCTGTTTCAGCCGGTCATTTTCAGCCTTCAACCTTAAGTACTCTTCCAAATCCACCTCCTTTTCTCCGTTGCTACTCACTGAATTTCCATCTGAGCTATCTCGTGAACATCGCTCATTCCTACACGATGTCAAATCTTTTTCTAACTCTTCAAGCTTCATCTCCATATCAACGTAGTCTCTTACTAGTTCCTCTTTTGATCGGTTCAAAAGTTCTTGTTTGCGGAAATCATTAAAGGTGTCCATGAAATTCTTTTCTTGGAATCCCTGGTTTTCATCATCATAGAAGTCAGAAGACGAATCCGAAGAGTTGGAGGCATTGGATTCTTTTGAATTGTATCGATGCAAATCCGGTGATATGGCCTCGGTTTTAAAATGGTCGTCCATCAGAAACTGGGTAGTGTTGTATGGTGCAACTGGATGTCCAGACTGGAAAGCAGCTTCACGTTTCTTGGTTGCCCTTCGGGTTTCTTTTTCCTCTAGCTCTTTCTTTTCTGACCAGCTCATTTTATCGTAGGGCTTCCAGCGCCTGTGGTTCTTGCCACCACGATTACGTCTGCGATGCTTCTTTTTCATTTTCTTTCCATCCTGGTTGTTTTCCGAGTCACTCTGGCTCTCAGCAGCACCACTGTTTTTGGCTACGATATGAAAAAAATGAAACAATGGAGTTCAAAATGTTATTTACGTAATAAGAACCGAAAACAAAAATTTGATTTTTTTTCATACTGGTGAAAAATGGTACAGAACTAATAGACAACAAGAAGGCCAAGATGGCCCTGAATCGCTCACCTGAGAAACATTGCATTCATTACCTTTTATAGTATTATGAGTGAATACAGCAAGATCATTTAAATTCCACACAAAAACTGTACCTGCCATCCAAATTTTGAAAGTAATAGCTCTAATAAGTCTGTATAAAATCAAGTTACTCCTGACCTTATGTTCTCGAAAATACGATATTAAGATTAAAGGCTCAAATTTGAGTATTATCCTGAAATCCCTATTGAAACTAATGGGCATTATATATATGCCATATTTTGGGTCTGAGTATGATAATCATACTTTAGTACCATTTTACTTTCGAGAAAACAAGAGTCTGGGGTGGGGCCAATTTTGACACAAGAGCCATGAGTTGAACTGACTTGGTTGAGGTCCATTAGTAAACATCTTAACTCCAGGCCTTGTGGTTTCTAAGATCATTTGAGGGTTTCCCTATATAAGTCTATGTAAAATCAAGTGAAACCTAGGGCATGGCCAATTTTTACCCAAGTGCCATGATTTGAACCAATCTGGTAGAGGTCCACTAGGCCATGTTGCAAATCATATATCTAAACTCTAGGCATTACTTATCCTATCTATTATGTAATAATTAAACTACTTTATATAATTACAAGCTCAATAAAGAGGACATGAAATGTGCAATGTCCAGACCAACGAGCGAATCGATAAGTAGATCATGACCTATATGTATGTAAACATCATTAAAATACATACATCTACTGACTAACAATCTATTAGATATGATAAATTACACTGGAAACTATTTAAAACAAACACAAATCACGTATTTAAAACCCCTAAACAATCACATATAAAAATATCGGTCACTGAAAACTATTACAATCACAACTTTACATTCGACTGCAATACCAATTTTGCACATGCGCAAATGGAAGTGTAAACTCATTTTAATTGGACATACTAATATATATACACTACTTAATAACATAAATGTATATACAGTACTGAATACCGTCCAGAAAAAAAATCACTGGTATGTGTTGCTGAGCAAAAAAAAAAAGGGGGAAATAATCAATGTTTGTAATATAAATATAAAGCAAGAGTGAACTCCCTGTAAAAAGTATGCTTACTCTGAGATTAAGGATAAAGCACAGGGGTTTTGCACAGAAGGCCTCTTAAGCATAACGTGTTTGTAGTAGATGATCTTGAATTGATATTTTTAATCAGCTTTCAGCTGATTAAGTTTTGAAGGGTTTGCAAATCAGAAAAAGGTTTCTTTGGAACATGTTTAACCTGCTGAAATGTGATGGAAAAAGACTGACGGACAAATGAGGGTTCGATTCCTAGGAGTTATCACTGCTTAAAGCAGGTAACACAAAAATATAGTTTGTTCAATAACATACAAGAAATCTACTGAAACTTGCATACCAATGGGTTCCGAGTTTGATTCCAGCTTGGGGCAGTAGGATTTTACTTGTTTACACTCCTTCTTAGGGCTAGTATCAAAACCTATTTTGAAACATGTATTTCTTCTGATTAAGCAACTGTGATGAACAAATCATGTCACATCAGAACAGCATGTCTTGAAGTTGTTGGTTAGACTTTCCGATATGGTCTTCTTTGGACAAATAAAAAAATATTCAATATAATTTTTAACAGCAGTGGCTAAGGATTGTGGGATCAGGACCCTAGACCATCTGTTGAGGCCCTTTTCATTTCTCGTAGGTCTCATCTCAAACTGCTGGCTTTAGTGCCTGTCTCTACAGTTTCTATTTGGTCATATTGTGGAAATGTTGCATGGTAATTTCTCAAACAAAAAAACAAAGGCAGGTTTTCGGTTAACAAAAACCTCCATCATAGCAAAAATTAGCATCCACTCAACTACAGATTGATCATAGCCAATGCTAAGTTTTTAATAGGAAGTGATAAACCACATATTACAGGACAAGACATACATGCTGTTTTAAAAAATCTGGCTGCTGAGACTTGTAAGGTAATGAATGTGCTGCACAGTGCAATAAAAACAACAACAACTGTGCTACAGTCTCCAGTCTCTGCAGCAACTTGTACGCTTGTGGATGGGCCGTAAAATAACCCAGTCTCATTATGCATAATATTTTTATAGCAACAATGAGGATTATTGTTTTGTTAAAGTTTAGAGATCAAAATGAAGCTAATTTAGCAATGCGACAACAAATCGCACTCACCAAGATCCGTGTCGCGCAGAGGTTCATCTCGGTCTTGTTTATAGTCGACCATCATTTGTGACTTGGACTCGTCCGAAAAGGGGGAGTCGGTCAATTCGTTTTCTTTCCCATCTGCTGCTTTAATAACGTCACCCGGTGAATAACCCGCTTCCATCATCGCTTCCTCTTTGTTTTTCATCGACATACGTAGTTACTGTAAAAATTAAAAAGTGTAAAACGGAGCTAATTTGCATGATAGATTGACGTGGTCCCACTAGCTGCCGTTCGACAACTGTTTCTGAGTAGTTGGAATGCGGTCATATTTATATATGCCGACAAACACTACACTACGCGATCAAAAAGAGTCCTGTACTGTGCAATGTGTACCTATCCGGGGAGAGATAGCGAACGATCGTCTAAACGATTTCGATATTCGACTTAAATTGAACGCTAGGAATCATAATCACTAGACTTTGGGTGTATATAATCACACACATGAAAAATCATTATGCCATCATGACTGAAGCGTATGAATATATATATGTGTATTCAGAGAGCGAAGGACAACGGGGGGAAAACTCTTAAAACAAGAAAGTCAGAAAAAGTGACTTACCTCCCTTCCATTGGTTTTCAAAATACACTTTTTAGCTCACCTGAGCCAGAGGCTCAAGGTGAGCTATTGTGACCGGTCTTCGTCCGTCGTCCGTCCGTCCGTCGTCCGTCCGTCCGTCGTCCGTCCGTCGTCCGTCCGTCCGTCGTCCGTCAACATTTTGCTTCAAACGACATCTCCTTCTAAACTACTCACTGGATTTTGATAAAACTTCACTGGAATGTTCATTATGGGGCCCTTTTCCAAAGTTGTTAAAATTATTTTGATTGGTCAAAAATCTAGGTCACAGGAGCTAAAAATAGATTTTAAAAATGAAAATTTTAAAAATCTTCTTCTCCGAAACCACAAGGCCTAGCCTTTTGATTTTTGGTATGTAGCATGATCTTATGACTCACTACGAAGTTTGTTCAAATCATGGCCCTAGGGTCAAAATTGGTCCCGCCCCAGGGGTCACCTGATTTTACATAGGCTAATATAGGAAATACTTGAAAAAATCTTCTTCTCAGAAACCACAAGGCCTGGAGTTTAGATATTTGGTATGTAGCATGATCTTATGACTCTCTACCAAGATTGTTCAAATTATGATCCTGGGGTCAAAACTGGCCCAACCCAGGGTCACTTGATTTAACATAGGCTAATATAGGAAAAACTTGAAAAATCTTCTTCTCAGAAACCACAAGGCCTAGGGTTTAGATATTTGGTGTGCAGCATTGTCTAGTAGATCACTACCAAGTTTGTTCAAATCATGGCCCTGGGGTCAAATTTGGCCCCGCCCCAGGGGTCACCTGATTTTACATAGGCTAATATAGGAAATACTTGAAAAAATCTTCTTTTCAGAAACCACAAGTCCTAGCCTTTAGATATTTGGTGTGCAGCATGATCTTATGACTCTCTACCAAAATTGTTCAAATTATGACCCTGGGGTCAAAATTGGCCCCACCCCAGGGGTCACTTGATTTAACATAGCTAATATAGGAAAAACTTGAAAAATCTTTTCTCAGAAACCACAAGGCCTAGGGTTTAGATATTTGGTGTGCAGCATTGTCTAGTAGATCACTACCAAGTTTGTTCAAATCATGCCCCTGGGGTCAAATTTGGCCCCGCCCCAGGGGTCACCTGATTTTACATAGGCTAATATAGAAATAACTTGAAAATTCTTCTTTTTAGGAAACTAGAAAACACATGGCCTGGCATTTAGATATTTGGTGAAAATATTGGCCCCTCCCCAGGGATCACTTGATTTTACATAGACTTATTTTGGAAAAAAATCTAGAAAAATTTCTTCTCAAAAACCACAAGGTCTGGAGTTTAGATATTTGGTATGTAACATGGGCTAATAGACCTCTACCCAGTTTGTTCAAATCATGACCCTGGGGTCAAAATTGGCTCTGCCCCAGGGGTCACTTGATTTTACATAACCTAATGATATCAGGTGAGCGATCTAGGGCCATCATGGCCCTCTTGTTGTACATTTATCTTTTCTATCTAAAGATTTTGCAACAGTGTTTACAAAAAGAGGAGAGGCTCCCAGTGGTTTAGATCTTTGGATATATTAACATATAAATATAAAGGTTGTGTCTGAAAATCTCGGTTCGTAACGATACTTTAAACATGAAATGTGCTTTAGAGTCAGGTATTATTTGTAATAACACCAAATTTTATGTTTGTGTACGGTATTAAATATTTTTTTCTTTGATATGTGTCACAACTATAACAATTTGTTAGATAACTGTCAAAATGTATACAATTTAACAAGAAAAATAACCCTTGCATGCACTTAATGTAGTTAGCTATACAGAGTTGTCCGTCTTTGCAAAATTCTCTAGTTCAGTCAATATTTCGAGACCTTGATGTTTTTTGATTCACAAATAAGTTGAAAAACTTAATGGGTTAACCTGTGCAATATATATGCCTCAAAATTCATGGGCTCAATCCATGTTCAAACCAAAATATGTGTAATTGTAATATTTGATATTTGTTATTATTAACTTGTGTGCTAGATTTCTGTGATTCTATTATATAATCTGTGATATCTATAATTATGACATATGTATTCACGAATAAATTTATCTATCTAACACATAAAACAGTTTCAAATGTAGCCGACACTTATCTGCAATATTTTCTCAACTCATTCATACAATTGTGCGATGGATATATTATATAAAATAATATGTAAAGGTAAAGGCTTGGAGCGAGCACAGGTTTATATTTTGTCTTGACTTGGCATGGGTTTATTACTGCCTCCAGTAGACGTGCCCTTCCTGTTTCTTCTAATGGTACTACTGGACTATCCTAGAGTATCCAGTTCTCACCACCATAAAAAGATGAGACAACATTCCCCCCCCCCCCTTTCTCGAATGTACCATTTTATTTCCTCCAAATGTAATAAATTGTCAATGGTAATTGAATACAAATTTAAAAAAAATAACTGTTCAAAACCAACAACAGTCAAACATACCATTTCCAAATGGCGTCTTAACTTACTCAAAATGAGTCTGACACGGGTATGGTGGCTATAAAGAGACAATATCTATATAAACAAAAACGCCTATTGAGTTTTGAGTTTCTGACAAAACTCTCCTATATAAGTCTATGTAAAATCAAGTGACCCCTGGGGCGGGACCAATTTTGACACCAGGGCCATGATTTTAGCAAACTTTGTACATGTATGTAAGGCCACGAAATACACCAAATATCTAAACTACAGGCCGTGTGGTTTCTGACAAGAAATTTTTTCTAGATTTTCCTGTATATGCCTATGTAAGATAAAGTGACCCAAGGGCCATGATGTGAACAAAGTTGGTAGATGTCCACTAGGCCATATTATGTACCAAATATCTTAACTCCAGGCCTTTTAGTTTCTGACAAGAAAGTTTTTCTAGTTTTCCTATTTAAGTCTATGTAAATACAAGTGACCCCTGGCGCGGGACCAATTTTGACCCCGGGGACATGATTTAAACAAACTTGGTAGAGGTCCACTAGACAATGCTACACACTCAATATCTGAACTCCAGACCTTGTGGTTTCTGACTAGAAGATTTTTCTAAATTTTCCTATATAAGCCTATGTAAAATAAAGTGACCCCTGGGGAGGGGCCAATTTTGACCCCAGAGTCATGATTTGTACAATCTTTGTAGAGGTTCATAAGACAATAACACACCAAATATCTAAGCTCTAGGCCTTGCGGTTTCGGGGAAGATTTTTAGATTTCATTTTAAAAATCTATTTTTAGCTCCTGTGACCCAGATATGCAACGGACTGGAACCATTTAAACAACTTTTATAGAGCTTCATGCAAGGAACATCACAGGCGAATTTCATCAAATTTGGCCCAGTGGTTTCAGAAGAGATGTTTTAAAGAAAATTGTTGACGCCGGACGCATGGACATTCTCACTGAAGTGACGTTGTGGGATTTTTCCTTTGATCTTTGACCCCTTTTGCACCCCGTAATTTGCAACCCCACAAGCAACAAATCAGCCCACAAGTGCCAATTGTACTCCCGAAACCCCATAAAACTAACCCTAACCCAATTTCCTTAACCCGGAGCGTCACTTGAGGGAGAGCAGACGCACGCACGGACGCCGGACAAAAGGCGATCACTATAGCTCACCATCAGCATGTTGTGCTCAGGTGAGCTAAAAATCGATTAAGTCTTACAGAATTCTATGGTCGATGCCATTAGGACTACCTGAGCTGCCGCTTTTTTTTGGTCAAGTAATGAAGCTTTTATTACATGATGCTTGGTAACTATGTCATTATGTTTAAGGTTTGGTGGTATCCTTGTGCGCTTGTTGTTATCGATTGATTAGTTTGCATTATGTGTAGTGACATTCGCATTCTGCTTGATGTCAATGTGCTTTGATGCCTTCCATTGTCCTTGGTACCAAGTAAATCATGCTTTCTGATATTCAACCACCACCATGCTTGCTGATGTCGCTCACTGCTTCTTGACAGTTGCATCGTGCTTGGTGACAATGACATTCCACTTCGTTTCAAACCGTCGTTTGGCAAGCAGTTTCACTGACTGGTTAGATCACAGAGCCTTGTAAAGTAACCCGTTAATACTGAAATGGTATGTTGTTCGAATATCGGTGTAAGCACACCTTTTCCGCTTCTGTTATACATATTTTATGATGAAAAATCCCCCTGTAGTTGGTGCTGTTGCATGTAATTTGATATTTACCGCTTCCAGTTGGCGATTAATTAGAGCATCCGCCCCAGAATCGGGGGGTCGTGGGTTCGATCCCCGGCCGCAACATACCAAAGTCGTAAAACTGTATTGGCATAGCTCTTTTGTTTTGTGCTCAGGGTAGTTCCAGGAGTGGTTGGTAATGTGACTGAATACAACTGTACGGTAGCGCTATATCTGTCTCATACAAACATAGTCTAAATGACTGAAATTCTGTCGGCGGGACAAACCCTATAAATAAACACATCTATATATTGAAATATAACTAAATATACCAATGGAATTAAACATATACAGGTATACAGTCGAGACTGTCACATGTGACCTTCAATTGGACTTTCAAGAAAAGATCACATATGACAGGGAGTCTTTAAAACAGTCTCAAAGTTTTAAAGAATTTTTTGAACTGGTGTTCTATACATAGAATGACTTAAAACAGAGTTCTATGTTTAATACATGGATATACAAAAAACTTGTTACATATATAGATGAATACAACTATTAAGTGTCTATTGCACAATTTTAACTTTTTATAAAATATGCTTTACATATGTTTTAAAAGGCAAATTTCAAGATAGAAACATACTAATATACATAGAAAATTAGATGTACATGCATGTGATAAAATGCAGTGGTCTTAAAACAAATCATTTTATAAATGAATCCCATGAATGTAATAATGATAAAATAATGATATAATTATACAAATAAAACTGAATAAACATGTTAATGTATTAAGACTGTTTAAAATACTATTTTTGCATTTACTGTTCATCTGTTCGTTGAATGAAATTTATTGCACATCACTGCGGTCGTCCAAAAAAAGTATGTAATTTTTGTTTGTTTTTAGTTGTGTGTGACGTCAGTCACACCAACTATAGTACTACGTTTTCAACTCCCGTTCTCTTAGATTTAAAACCGAATAACCTCTCAATAGTGTAAATATGATCGAACAGTTGTATATATCTCTACAAAGTAAGTATACTAGAATTAAGCAAAATGCTGAAAATTTCAACGCTGTGTCAAAAATAAATACTTACAGACTACAAAAATCGGCTGTGACATGAAAACATTATAGGACTTATTTTTCTATGCTGATGTAACTGCAATCGAATGATGTAACTGTTTTTACCACGTGATCACTTTACCAAGCGCACGAATATAGTTTGTTTCGATGCAAAGGTGGCTCGCAAA
Organism: Solen grandis; assembly: GCA_021229015.1. Classification (NCBI taxonomy): domain Eukaryota; kingdom Metazoa; phylum Mollusca; class Bivalvia; order Adapedonta; family Solenidae; genus Solen; species Solen grandis. Next base: position 26,130,642 of record CM037788.1, read on the forward strand.
TAAATTTGATAGTAAGTGTGCAGAGTTTGGTCATTTTAGGCTGTTACAATAACCCATGTGAAGTCCAAAACAAATCATTGTAACATACAAATAATCACATTAATCTATCTACCTCAAATATCAATAAGGGTTATTTCTTACACTAAAAAAAGACCGAACCCTGTATATCTACTATCCGAAATGAGTTCGGAGCCTTCGACCTGTGCAGAAAATTTGCATAATTACTTCAATATAGAAATAGAGTCTGTTGTAGATAAGGTACTACATGAATACAAATCAAAGCTCTGATAGTGCTGAGAGAACATGAATACCGCCTTTTTTGTTTATCAAAGTGAATTTAATTATTTGTGATCGACTTGCAGCTCTTCAAACACTCTTTCATTTGAGACACACACAACTTCAGTGCCTTCAGCGCGCTCGCGCGCGCGCACACACACACACACACACACACACACACACACACATCAGCCGGCACATGTGAAGGTTATTTTTTGATTGAACGTTAAGTGACTTTGAACCAAAGACTTAAACCAAAGAAGAGCTACTCAGCGAAATATCGTATATTCTCGGTGCGAATTCTCGGGAGGTGCACCAGACCGAGAGTTCATTGTTACCAAGCGATAGCAAAACAACGATCAATAGAACGATTCATTAATTCTGTATATTTTGTATAGTTGTATAATACTTATCATGGTGTTTTTTTATTCTATTCTTTAATCCATTTATCATAAATCTGCGCAATAATAGGGTGTATCTAGTTATTACATGCATGTATTTCAATAATTAATAGTAATAAGATTGTCCGATATCTCATTGTTTGAAATAGAATATGTAGGTATAATGCAAAAGGATTTTTCTTTATCAGATTTAAAAAAAGCAAATATATCTATCAATCAAAATAATCCACTTTGATGTAAGTGAATTTTTATTCTAAAATTTGTATTATAATATACTAACGAGACTTAATACGCCATTAATTTTGTGAAATAATATTTTGACTGTTGTTGGTTTTTGACAGTTTTTTTTTTTAAATTTGTATTCAATTACCATTGGCAATTTATTACAGTTGAAGGAATATATTGATGAATTCGGGAATATATTTGAAATTAATGTCCTAGTGTGAGAAAAATGTGCCGCCTATCCGCGACTCGAACCAGGGACCTTTCGCTTAGAGGGCGTTGCTCTACCGACTAAGCTACCCGGCCGCATACACATCTTACATCCCTTTTGTGAGTAATCATCCAAGATGGGCTAAAAGTGAAAAGGTTTTGTTAAAAATTGTGAAGTCATGACTGACTGAAATCTCATCCTCCTAAGAAATAAGTTGTTATAATTATATATCGTGCAGTGTTGCATGTTTTTAAATTGAGAGTAAAACTATACAAACGCTTTCGCATTTTTAATTAATGTTTTACGGTTTTAAACTGCATATCCTTAATGGATAAAAAAAGACAGAAAGTTGTCTATCAGTTTCGAATGGCATCGGAACACAACAGCGTGCAGTAGTTACTTCCCTATTCGACAATATCGCGTTCGCACCGGGAGTAAACGAGATTTCCTTCACAGGCTTATTTGAGTGGCGTATCTTTTGGTTTACGTCTTTGATCTAACATAGTAATTAAAAACTAGTTGAGGTAGATGTCTTTTGTTTAAGGGTCGCCGAGCCGCTTACTCACCTCGGTGCCTGAAGTCTGCTGCCAACTTGTGCTCTCTCAGTTATAAATTTTGGGATTCGCCACTTTTTTGTGAATTGAAATGGTATTTATTTATCACATACAAAATCTTTCGGCCATCACATATTTACAAAATAGGTAAGTGCTGTCACGTGAACACGAGACTAACCTCCTTATTGATTTACATCACAACAGCTAGAAAGCTTTATTTATGTATTTTTTCAGCATTTTTCGTTTTCTCGTTTATATCTATACTATAATGGTATGGTACGTCTCCTGATCCAAGAGTTGCATGGTTGCAAGTTCAAAACCCGCATTTTTTTGTGACTGTAAGATTACTGGTGTTTGGTGTTATAATTACACGCCGTAATAACTGGTTAATATATAAGTATGTGTTGTTCCTTCTGAATTATGGAGGGGTGGTGTGGGGTCTTTTACGTAACTGAGGCACTGCCGCACTGAAGCAATGGACAACAACCTCTACTCAGTGCAGTTAAAACGCATATTTTTTTTTCTTCTAGAAAATTATCCGGTTTTCGGTACCTTTATGTAGTTTCATATAAAGATTATAATGCTTCTTGAAATAGGAAAATGCGATATCAAAAAATTTGAAATCGTGTTTCGAATGAAATCTTTTACAAAGGTTTTAATGAACTAGGGTCTACTGAAGTACAATGTAAACAGTTTATTTATTTATTCTCACAAAATGATAGGATCGCCAAGCAACTGTGCAGGTGCAGAGGACGGTATAGTGTAGCAACTCGCGGTTTCAGTTCTCATCTCACTTTTTAATACTAGTAAACCGTGATCTAGTGATAGTGTTAATCAACTGCGTATCCAGAGGTTGCGAGTATGATCTCCAGTGGAGACAGGAACCCCTTTTAAAACCATCCCAGGTGCAAAGTACTAGTAACATCCAGGAACATCCGAGTGGGTTTTTAGTTAAAATTACTTTCCCAATCGAGGTAATATGCCGGTTAGTGTGCTTTATATCACTTAAGTCTTCTCTTAACCCTTTCCCTCATAGAGGACACCATGAAAAGACCTATGCGAACAGCATAAAACCAGATCAGCCTGCGAGTAACTCGCAGGCTGATCAGGTTTTATGCTGTTCGCTGCTCCTCAGTGGTCTGGAAATGAGGATTTTATAATTAAATTTGGTAAGGTTTAACTGTGTTTTTCTGCAGATCAGGCTTAATGTGGTACTTATTGAGTGCGTCAAAATGAGTCTATATGAGGGAAAGGGTTAAAATAATAAAATACCAAGAATACTGCTACCAATATAACTATATGCAATGTATACATGTAATGAGCTAGACACGGAATACCCCCTCCCCCCTCTCAATGAATCTAAATCTTAATTCCCAAGCTAGTAGCGATACGTATAAATATTTAAGACTATAACTGACCTAGAGAACGCAATAAGCTGAGCAAGATATCAATATGCAACTGCATTTATACCAATTTTTAAACAGTACTTCTACATACAAATGAACAACTCATTCGGTTATTAAACTTATTTCATAAAATACAAAATACATTGATTTTACACACACATATATATACAAATAGGAATTCTATTGAGCATTTAGATCATGATAGCAGAAATAATCTCTCATAAGCATCATACATGAGTATCATAAAACTCCGTATGTCTGAGAATTTAAATTGCACGTGGTTATAATATTTTCATAAATACATTTTCATATCAAATTATTTATTTATGACATAACACAATTTTATTGGCTTTAAGAATTTTACCAAGGGAGATCATGGACTCTGGATTATAAACCTTGAAATAGATCTTAAATATCATTTTTGAAATGTATGAAAATAGCAATAACCACGTGATATAAGCAATAACAATAACAATATCTAAAACAATATTACTAGATCTCATCATAAGTATTCCTTAATTTCTTCGAGGTCTGACCGCCAAACTATCCTAAGTGCATTTAGAAATAGAATGTGATAGAACAGTATGCCAGTCAGCCCTCGAATTAATGGAACATATATGTATACATGTACTAAAATATAATCAACTAAAGATTACAAAATTCTCACCTTTCTGATATATTATGATAAAATATGCAAAATGATAATTATTAATTAATAATAAAAGTTATTAACATGCGGGACTAAGTGGGGTGTTAACATCGGGACATCCTGTGAGATCGCGTAGGATATAACCAACACTAAAGCTTGAAAAAGAAAAAACAACAACAACATTTAAACCTTAAACTTGGTAAGTTTTGTTGAAGTAATCATTCATTTTAGTTTCATTAATTTAACCCTTTACCTCATATAGACTCATCTTACACATTGGCAAATAGAGCAAACATATATCCATTGTCTTATGTACCATTTTAGATTTTAGGTTCTGTTTATTGATATTGATATGTTTTGGTTAGGAGTGAAATTGAGTCTTTTATTGTTACGGTGTTTAAAGACGTAGACATTACTTTTATTCACTCGTTTTGTTTACTACAAGTGTTAGAAGTTAATTCTGTATTATTTTTGCAATCGTACCTTGATTAATTTATGCTAAATAATCCATTTTCTTATGTGAAACAATTCATTTGTTGTCAGGCATGTGCTTCAACTTTGGTTACTGGCAGCCATTTTTACTATTGATTTCTGGGAATTTCTCCTGGGAATACAACAACAAGACCGTGGGAAAATTTTAATCGTGGGTAATCTTATAGTAAAATTGTTACTACGGTGTGTAAAAATGTTCAAATCATATATTTTATATAGCAGTCATTGTATATCTTTGTAGTTTACAACTTGGTCTCCAGCATGACGTTATTTTATCGGCTGATCGTTCTTGATCAACATTTGATCAATTCTCGAACATCTTCGAGCCCCACTTTCAACACCCAGAGAGAGAGAGAGAGAGAGAAGGAAAAGGAGTGAGAGAGAGAAACAATCGGGCGTTATCTTAAAAGGGCCCCTTTTACTGGGACGTAACAATATTCACCATGTTATACATTTGCTCATGAATATTTACGAGGTAAGGGTTTAAATGTGCATCAATAAATACAAACAGTGCAATGAAAATATTAAATATATTAATCATATTATAATTATATCACATGCTTATGTACTAATGTTAAAACATCAGTATTTTGTTAAAAATATTTTGCATATTGATATGCTACGTTTTTTTAAAACAGATTTGATTACAAGCAACAAAAATATATATTTTAAATTCATTTTTTTTTATTATTACATTAAATATATATTATTTACTGAATATCTTATTAATGCTTTTCCCCTCATAAAGACCCCCTCAACAACAACAAAACGATATAACATCAATAAAATAATATTTTTAGTCATATGAAGTCGAAAAGAAAACTATAGACAATATCATGAGTTGTGCTGCCTTGTAAAGATTTTTATATTAACGTCTGGATATTACAACTTACATAAATTAACCCTTTCCCTCCTATAGACTCATTTTGACGCACTCAGTAGGTACCACATAAAGCCTGATCTGCAGAAAACCACAGTCAAACCTTACCAAATTTAATTATAAAATCCTTATTTCCAGAGCACTGAGGAGCAGCGAACAGCATAAAACCTGATCAGCCTGCGAGTTACTCGCAGGCTGATCTGGTTTTATGCTGTTCGCATTGGTCTTTTCATGGTTTCCTCTATGAGGGAAAGGGTTAAACAACTATTCTGATCAGTGTAATGGATAAAAATAGTCGAAGTTCAAACACTTTATCGATTGTAATGACCTACAATTTTCCAAATTTTTGACTGATCCCCTCCCCCCTAAATGGTTTAGAACAACAAAAACATCACTGTATTAATTTCGTTTACATCATCACACTCAATCAAAATTACACAAACACACAATTATGTATTTCCTTTATATGCATCAGTGCTTCAATGAAGTTAAACTATTATGAAGAATGAAAAGTGCATACATGGTTATAATGAATATTAATAATATTTGAATATGATCACATCAGCATTATATTGTTTGGACTTCTTGTTGCATCACTTGTATGGTCATGACTAAGGAAAGACAAAAAGGTCCTACGAGAAATTCAAGATCTATTAAGATTGAAATAACTCAAGAAAGAAGAGCTTAGAGACAGGATATTACATAAAACAGAGAAATATTTATTCTCTCTCATCATTTGTATGAATTCTGCATATTAAGCTCGACTCAATGATCAATTATTTTCACGTGGGTGACCCATTTACAAAGAGGTTTTATAAAATTATAAACATGTATAATTATATTAAGGTTAAGCTACGGTTAAAATCAGATTTGTTGAGAGATCAGGCTAAAATAAGACCAGCTTTGTTTATTTTAAGACCTTTAGGATTAGACTTGTATAAGACCAGGCTTGTTAATTTAAAGACCTTTGTGAAGGATCAGACTTGTATAAGACCAGGTATGTACGAGACCAACCTTGTATTAGAATTATTTAAGTTATAAAATTATACATCAGACTTGTATACATCAGACTACCGGCTACAGCTTAAAGTGCATTATTTCCCACATCATATGAAATAAGGAATGTTCTATCATTCAGGAAGTCATTCGTGCTCAAAGGGCGAAAATCTTTATAACACAAATACAAGTACATTTAATTAAAACAGTTAATGTTACTATATAGCTTATTTAAAACATAAGTATAACTAAACCTAAATATGTTTACCTGCATTTTGTTTAAAACGAAACACAAAATATGAATGATATAAATCGCCTCTGAATATTAACCGAAATCGATGAGCAATAATGAAATAATGTATAAGCAAGAGCTAACTGAGGGCACGCTAAATGTATGTATACACATAAACAATGTCACAAAGTTGAATTGTATTTTCACAAAATATTGGATTTCAGTACATAAGTGGATTTTTAATAAATGATGATCCCCTTTGAAGTTCACCTCCTGTGCAGCCCATGCTCAAATCAAAGATTGTATGGAATGCTCGGCTGACACACAAACCGAAATTCTGTGTACACACTCTGGAGTTGTCACCAGTTGTTCTCAAAACAAAAGTCCCATTCATGGCATTCTGACAAACGGAAACTTCATTCTTTCAAGGTTTACACACGGTTATTTACTGCCTTGCGTTGAGGGTAGAAGATTAAACTAAACCTTTTAATGACTTGTCTATTAGTAAAGATACTCAGACAATGGTGAAAAGTATCAACATAAGGTATAAACACATGTTTTCCATAACATAAGAAGATATATCTAAACCACAATAAGCATAAAGAGAATACATTTGGTCAAACTACACACTGGGTAGTGCTTATTGCTCACAGGAGATTCAATAATTTAGGAAACTGAAAAATCAGTTATACTGAATGTCCCTCTTGACTCGGCTTTATGTAACCACTGCTCCCACTGTTGGAACTCACTGTCCTGGTTGCCGGACCTTCAGCACTTGCAACCGTCTCATTTGTGACATAACTTCCGTCTTCTAAGTATCGCACTCCTGTCGGATTCTGTTGTACAGCCCCATCATTTTCAAAAGTGTCATTTGAGTATTGGTGCGAAATGTTTCTTCTGATTGGAGCCGAAACATTAGTAAAGTCTCCTCCACGTGGTGTTTCGCCACTACTTCCGGAACTTGGGCAAGCAGATGGAGATTTCCCGATTGACATACTTCCGGTTCCGCTTTCTCCTTTCATAGATGGTATTGTGTCATAACTTTCGTCTGGAATGTATCTTAGTTGACTGGCGTTATGGTTGCCATTTCGATAAACTGGCGTGATGTAATCATTGATAAACTTAGGTCTTCCATTTTCTGAAGGAATAGAAGATGAGGTAAACATACACAGTACAAATGTAATTCAGAATTCTGAAGAGGGTCGGTTTTTCATGTGTAAATACATAAACGACCTTGTATAAAAAGTTCTGTTCTTGTAAACAAATATATGTAACACTTGTATTTATCTATATGTGCCTTTTCTTGGAACATAATTGGTAAATGTTTTAAATAAAGAACATAGGCATAAATGCAAGCAGACTATTTGAAATGCAATATACGCTACCCATTTTGAGGCAACATCCGTGTCGGTTGCAGACGAAAAGCAGGATCCCGACGAGCACGCAGCAAACGAACCCAAGAACCACAATGAGAACAATGATTCCAGTCGACAAATTCTCGCTTACTTCTTTGAGTCTGATGAAATAAAAGATGGGAATTAGATACATGTATAACATATTAAAATAAACCGGCATTAGGCGGTCTAGCCCTCATCCACCAAAATAGCAAATACAAAAACAACAAAAACTCATCAACAGCAAGAAAGAACTTGATACTAGTATAAGCTGATTTCCCGATATTTTAGCCATATGCAATACTATTTATGTGATATTGTTAATTTTGAAATATATCTTGATTGTATTAAAAGTTAAACATAGGGACTAAATGTTACGGGCCTTGTACGGAAACTATTGTAGGCAGCATAAAAGTGTTGCCCAAATGCATTGCATTTGTCGTCATATAGTAGTACACGTTTATAATGACTACATATACTTAATTTTACTTGTTTTTGAAGCTGCATGACATATCCCAAACGTAACACACATACAAACTGGTACTGGTTTATCTCCCTTGCTTGCAAACTAAGTATATAATGGTGCTTCCGGAATAGTTTGGCCATGTGTCAAGATGATGTGACTTTGTGAGGTATCATGCCACTTGTCTACGGCACGACATCACAGAAAGGAAGCACTTTATCTCGCACATGTAGACAAAGTCTCCTAAATGACAGAAATAGTCTCTTGTGGCGCATTAAACCCAAACAAACAGACAAACAAACAACTCACGGAAGAGCTGGCCTGCAGGCTGTACAGTACTCCTGACTGCCGCAGGTTGAATTCAGTAATGTTGGATTGATGCTCTTATAAGCCTGTGTAAGGAAGTTGAATGGAGAACCAGACCCGATCTGAAGAAAAAACAGAACAGCATTTCTTCATATATTAACGTCTGCGCTTCTTACTGATCTAATAAGCACGCTAATTTGATGCTAAGCAAATTGATATAACGACTTAATCATAATTATTCATTATATTCGTATTCTTTAAATGTAGTGGAAAAAAACAACACCACTAAAACAAAAACAAAAAAGAAAAACACTGCGATTTTAGTTGTAGTGCTAGAGGAATATACAAGTACCTTTTCGTATTGGCCACTCGAGTCGAGGGACACAGTATAGATCTCGAAGCCCGCCTTCCCGTCCCCTTTGTCATCATAGACGCGAATCAACCGGTTGTTGATCTGTAGCTTGACATTCGAGATGATTTTGACGAACTGCAAGTAAGAATCATGTAAACGTACACAGATAACGCATCGAGGTTTTGAAACTTGTACACATGCCATGATGTGACCTCGGATGGTAACACCAAGGTCCACGATCGTATAATTGTGCATGTTTCAAGATCATTATCATTATCACGCTGCTTTTTTGAGACGTAAGGCATCATCACGTTGTCTAAAGAGACAGGAAGGCATTTCATAATCATTATTGTCACCATCACCACCACCACCATCATCTTAATGAATATACTGATACGTTTCATGCAATACAACTAAATACAGTCAAGCCTACACATTTGTACGGGCAACAATTTTAGCCAGATTTAGTAAATAGTACATGTTATTGAAAATTTTGGAAACGATTATTATTGCCAGAAGACGCTTCAAGCAATAGGTATTGAAGTTTTGGTTCAATGTATTTTTTTTTCTTCAAATTAATGTTGCTAATCCTATACATATTATTAATTTAGTTTTAAGATGTAGCAATTAGTAAGTGTATAAACTTATTAACTAAATCGACAATCTCATAATATAAAAACACATATTTCATTTACATCTTCTGTGTTGTTTCTCAGTTCTTCGCAGACAGTCTTGGTTTGGTCGCAGTACTTGTCTAAAGCAGTCTTCGCACCTATCAGTAAAGAAATGGTTCCTCTTTCTGCAAACGCGGCCCAATTGTCTATGACATATCCTTCAAGGGTGTTTAATCTTTTATCATTTCTGAAAAGATAAATATAAACTGCCATTGCAGATGATGAGGACGTATATATACCACTCTGACACGCACACATTTCCACCATGTCTACCACACGTAAGTTACTGCTGTGACACAGTCATGTTACTTTTTATGTTAGATTTATCACAAGAAAAATTCTAGAACTTCTGAAAGGAAATCTAGAAATATGACAAACAGATACGGTCAGGGGCCACAACTCTGTTATGACAAGGTGAAACTCCATGAGCGCAACATTCCCATGCTGATGATCATTCTTCTCTGTCAGTTTTGGAGATGTGCGACACTTAAGTTTGTGGCGGACGGAGGGACGGATATATAAGTCCCCATACAAAGGGGTAGCACACAAAGGTAGAACACACACCACACACACACACACACACACACACACACACACTTGATAAAAACAAGTTGCACCTATCTCCTCGGTTGTCTTCCCGACTATGGTAAACAAGTAGACCAAAGTGGCCTTAGAAATCTTACCAGTTTATGATAAGCCTAATTAGAACAATTCAGGTCGCATGAATTTATCTGGTTACCTTCAGCAGCAATCAAATTCAAATTTCAGATGCAAAGAATTCTTAAAATTCTATAGAATGATTTTGGGGAATTAGCCGACCATCTGGAGGCCCCATCTTCCAAAGGATCGACAATGCATATCCAAAGGTTATGAGAATCCGATGAATTCTAACCATTGGTTTAATAGATAAGGAATTCTGAAAATTTCTGTATACCGACCCCTGGAAACGTCAGGGCAGGGGATTACGAGGTGACCAACTAAACTGAAATTGAAAGCATTGGGTTTCAGAGGATTTTATTGCATTTTATAGGATTGTGTTGGTTGTAATAGCAACCAGGGGTCTGCATAGATAACGTTTATATAAGCAGATTCATAACAAATTCCATCTATATCTATCCAGCGGTTTCAGAAAAGATGCCTTCAAAAGACGACGGACACAGGGTGACAGTATAGCTCACACTGGGCACTCTTTTGTCCTGTGAGCTACATATGCATGATAAATAGTGAAGAATCTTAGCACAATATGTTGTCTTCCCGGTTTTGAGTTGTGACAAGAATTCACGAAGAATAAAAATGGGCATTAATCTAAAAGTTTATCTAAATGATATAGAACATGCACAAATAAATGATTTTGTACTAATAAAGTTTGCATTTTTTTTTATGAAATCCCACCAAGGCAACCCGAGAAGAATTTTTAAAGGGAATAATAACAGTTAGATAAAACCTTTTCCTGTAAAGTACCTGCATTTTTGTCCGGAAGTTTTATTGTAGCTCCGCTCATAGTAACATTTAAAATATGATTCCATGTATGGTTGTATCCAAGGGTTACTGTCTTCGAAATCTGGAGAAAGATTTTTCATATGATCTTTGAATTTATCGTTTATCGGTAATTCTGAGGTTAATGTAATCATTCCTTTCAGGTTGTTAAGACCCTCAATGTTATTCCTCGTCCCGGTTCCATCAGAATTGATGAACAAAAATTCGTCTGGCCTAATAGCATCATTTATCGCTTTCAATTTTCCCCTTATCTCGAACGACCCAACAAAAAATAAAACAAGTTTTGCATCTTTGTACAGTCTTAAAGAATCTATAAGTTGTTCAGGAGTAGTCTCCTCCGCCAATTGAAATACGTTAGCAATACAGATATCCTTTTCATTTGCATATTTTATAATGCCATCTCTCCCGCCTTCCCCATATGAAGTAGGGCTGAACACAATTTGGATCAAGTCAGCGTCAAAGGTCTCAACGATTTGCATCATAGTTTCAACTTGTTGATCGTCTGTGCTGGTCACGCGCATGAAAAACGGATAAATATCTCTCCTACTCAAAACAGATGCTGTGGAGGCGTAACTGATTTGAGGAAATCCTAGCCTTGTTGTAACGGCTGCAATGGCTTTGCTTGTATCGCTTGACCAACCACCAATGTATCCAATAATTCTGTCACTGATTGCTCGGTACGCTCCGTTCACGATAACGCCTCGCCTATGTAAAGTCAAGATTTTCTCTTGAATAACCTGCGGGTCATTGCAGCTGTCGATTATAACGATTCCTATTTTGCCCCCTGGAACGAAATCCTCATATGTAGTCTTGGCTTCATTGACAGCAAAACGGATAGCTTCGACAACATCAAGACCGCCATATTTGATGTCCCCACATTGCAATGGCGTATATCCACTGTTGTGAACTGGAGCAACTCCCACAATATACAAATCCCCCTCCATGAAGAAGGTATCGTCTTGTGAGGAAACACATTCAGAGCAAATAAATCCATCCGGACACTGTGCCTTCCGGATATTAGGCCAGGTGAGTATGTTACCCAAAGAATCGTAATCTCGTATCTTACTGGTTGAGACCTGCAAGTTTTTCCCTTCCGAGAGCGTGGCAATCTGGAAAGAAAATCAAAACCTGAATTTTCATCAATCTCATACTTAAATTATTGCCAAACGTTCGTCATATTCAAAAGATAACATCAGATATTAACTATCAGATACCGACCAGAGACGATTTTATTTACCGCCTCTACCAAATATACCGGTATAAACAGAAACTTTATTTTAGCCAGAGTTTTTTTTTTTTTTTTTTTTTTTTTTTTCATACCATATAAATGCTGGATCCTCAAAATAGCGACAACTCTGTTATTTATCTCTTGTGTATTGTTTATTGTATGATGACTTGGCATATCTTGTTAGTGTACATGTCACCAACGTCGAAACCCACGCCCTCTTAGACGCTTCGCTCTTAACAAGAGCGAAGCGTCTAAGAGGGCGTGGGTTTCGACGTTGACATGTCACGAGCCAGGCCCGGATCCAGACATTTTCAACTAGGGGGCACACAATCTGTGATGTCAGTGTTAGTGGGGTCCGGGGACATTCTCTCTCAAAATTCTCTCTCAAAATAATTGTTCTAGTGTGACTGAGACACATTCTGAAGGGTTTCTAGGGGAAAAGTGATGATATTTTTAAGATAGTCGTACACCCTTATGCATCACCCCCAGTTGAAGAACATCAATAAATAGTCAAACACTACAATCGACTGCTTTGAAACTTAGGATTGTGGGTTCGATCCCAGTAGGTTAAACCATTTCTTTCTATTCTCCTCTTTGGTCATTATATCTGTATCAGTCATATCAGATTTATAAGAAAATATCTTTATTTTATTTTTATAATTTAAAAAGGAATTTATTGGATAAATCATGCTTGGTTAAATTTGTTAAATAACAAATACGATACCTAGTATATCGAAGAATAAAATAAAAAATTAAAACCTCGTGGTAAAGGTCTTTTTCATTTGGTAACATCAACCAAATTCTGGAATGTGTCTCAGTTAATTAGATACTTGAAAAAGCCCTGTTTTCAATATAAAAAGGGGTTAGATCAGTGTGTAAAATGGGTTTGGTATTGCAAGAATTAATTATATGTTTCAAGTATTTTAGTGGAAACAACCACTAACAATGGCAAAACATTTTTCGTAAAGAAGATGTGACATAATATTCAGTCGATTTTTATTTCTAAAAATGTTACAGGGCGGTAAATTGTTTTTAGGTATACAACACAACAATTTAGTTTCCTTCATAGTGTCATTTAGGGTGCGACTCCCTGAAACTTAGATGATATATTTTGAAACTTGATGACAATGGAGCTAAGTTTTGAGCGGTTTATGAATATTGCTGGGGTTGAATATTTACTTTAGCGGATAGCAAATGTTATTTTCACAGTTGTTTTTACCAATGTAAAAACATATGTGTTCATGTTTTTTTTAAGTGGGTTTAATGTTCCGCAGACAGTATTTCAGTCATTTGGAGACTATGCTTTTCTTGAGACAGATAAAGTGCCACACTGCAGTACCATTTACGTATGTTGCGGCCAGGGATCAAACCCACAACCTCTCGCTCCCGAGGCGGACGATCTAACCACTAAGCTACCGGGGACGGTCCATGTTTCATATGGTGTTACCGACACTGTCATATATAACACGTTGCACTCTATCGGTAGGGAACTGGGAAACAGCAGGGGCCTGGTAACTGGTCGGGTGAGGAACTATCAGATTTCAGAAAGGGACTCACAATGAAGATTTCCACTACTGAGAATAAAAATTAACCTAATCAAGGCCAATCATCGAAATATAGTCTAGAAAATTGTATAACAAGGTCATGAGGATCCAGCATTATCCGGGCCTGAGAGCGTAGTTAACCGAACTTAAACTAGTAAAACGTAAAGACTAACATGAAGGCAAAGGTGGCTTTATTTCGTACACATGATAAGGATCGTACTTGGATTAACTTAAACAGGCGCAAACATGGTTCAGGGACCTTGCATTTATGTAAGACCAGTATTGTTAAATAAATGGGAATGCTAGAGTGAATACATCGTGAAAAATGGTTTATCTTCACCCCAAACTAATTGATTTCATATCAGTCATAAGATTTCTTATGGACCCTAAGGTATGACTTGACTTGACTATTTGAGTTTACCATCGCTTCGACAGTATTTCAGTCAAATAGCGATTACAGCTAATTACAGGTGGAGGAAGACCCCGAATGAACGGAGGCATCAGGGTAAAACCACCCACCTACCGCAAGCCAGCTGGAAGGCTTCCTCACATGAAAATCCGAATGACCCTGCCGGGATTCGAACCCATGCGGCGAGGGACTTTACCCTCTCGGCCACGGAGGCTCCTAAGGTATGACTAATAACTGACTATGGCTGTATAAGTAAGAACACTCACGATTGATTAATGAATGCAGATACTAGAATTTAAAAGATGATTATAATTACTTTGTTCAGACGGATGCAAGGATGTAAGCAAAGAAACATCTGGAATATTTGGGTAACTCTGAGATTTTCGTGCGATATCACCAATAATATGATAAGAGATTAAAATCCAAGTTTGGCTAAGATTGGTGGTTATTGCGGATGCTAGTGAGTAAAAAAGTGAAATCGGTAAATTCTAAAATTCAAAGGCCATGACGTATGCCTTAATGGTGCGAGAAATTATAACCATAAACAATGTCTCTGAATTTCAATACTATTTTTTAGAAACTGAAGATTGTAGAATTTATTTTTGATATTTTATGCGCCATATCTAATAACATATCGGTTATATATTAGTCATAACTGAATTTCACAAAGGTATCTTATCATTTATATTGTTATAAAGTTTGATCCATGTTGCTTGATTTATGTAAATTCTAGTCAGAGATATTTTTCATCAAAACACCTGAAATTACCTCTAATTGTCAAATATAAACCATAATCGAACTTGATTGAGAAATTATGGCCATAAATACTATCTGCAAGTTTAAAAAAATGGTCAAGAAATGAAGATGCTATAGTTGTTGGAAACGCACGGACGGACGGCAAATATCCAGTCATCAAGTGAAGTCAATTCACGGTCATCCTACCTGTTGGCTACAAACAGTCCCATTAGGACAGTCTTGGACATTGTATACTTCGTATGAAGCGTCTGACCCGCCGAACTGTATCTCTGCTGAACCATTGAAAGAAATTATCAAATCCGGTTGGCGGAATTCGGGGATTCTAAAAATGCCAAAGTCAATATCGAAATGAACGCTTAGATTGTCAAATGTATCAGCCAATGTGTTTCGTGGCGCGGTCAGTAAAGCCTGACATGCCCCTGTTGTAGACGGACATAGATCACTATGAACATTTCTAATGGCCTTTACCATGGTCAGAGCTGCTTGTATCGCATATTGATTGTACAACGACGGGACTATGGCCGATCTGATCTCCTTTTGTGCTTTAATTGTACATGTGTGTCCGAACACTAGCTCACATCCGAATTCCTGATAGTAGTAATCTCTCAACCACTTATTGCTGGAGTACTCTGTGTCACTCTGAAGACTGAACAAACGGGCAGCAAAGTCCGTTTCATAATTTTCTACAGTTCGCCTTGTGGGGCTTAGGATGTAGGCGCCTTTCAGAACTGGTGAATTACTCCTTTCGATTGAACCACTTGCCTCGGAGAATAGAAAAGTTGGTCTGACAACATTTGGCACATCTTGAACAATGCTTTCTGTTGCATTTATCACAACTTCAGCTAGTGTTGATCCACCGAATACAAGTATTCCAGATATAGGAACGGAAGCATTTATAATATCATCTCTTATTTTTTCTTTAATTCCATCGAACTGCCACGATGCAACTCCTATCCTCGTTGAAATACAAATGTCCGAGGATTTAGCCGTGTCGAGAAAGCCCTCCAGAACCCCAAGTCCGTAGGCATTGTTTTCGTATACCACTGCCACATACGTCCAGTTGAACTTCAGTAACAACTCATGCATGGTCTGAAAGAAGAAAAATGAAGATTTAATTGGTAAAAAATAGTTTGATATAAAATTTTGCTGGTTTTGTACTGTAAATATGTACATACAAAGTTTGTAGTATGATATTCCTATAAGAACACATGACACGTTCGTTATAACGTGTGACCTATAGAAAGGCATGCACTGTCTTAGGGTTTTTAATCACCGACCCCCCCCCCCCCCCCCCCCCCCCCCCCCCACCCTCCGATAACAACAACTTAACTTTAGAGGTATTTGTTAGTGATGGACGAAAGCTCTTACGGTTAGAATCGAAAATATGACCACTTCTTACATAATTTCTGTGTTTCATTTTCCGTGATACTGACCATGTGTGTTGTATTCAAGAACGGTATTTTCAGACATAGTATGACTGTGCATGTTATTGTCTTCAGTGGAAATCATAAACTGTAACGTGACGGGTTTATTTTAGCTACGTAAACATGAAATAAAATAAAGTATTTGTAAAAAGATAACAATTAAAAATAGAAATCAACAACACAAATCCCGCACGATAATGTGTGACGTGGAACAGTAAAAAAGAAAATGCGGTAAGTAGGTTTTTTGTCCGTTAAAGAAAGTGCCACACACTGTTCGCTACATGACGTAGGTGCACATTATATATACTTGTATATACAATATACACTGTAATTAATAACTATATATGTATAACGTGACGTCACTATGTTAGTAACTAAAAATAATCATAAATATCAAGTATTATATCGAACACATATGTTATCTGCTGAAAAAAAAAAAACATGACGGAAAAAAGTGTGACAGACAAAAGACAGATATACAAGACAGATGGACAGATGACGGATTCCATGTGTCACCTCTGCTTACAGCACGTGGCACAAAAAAAACAACGTTAGTTAATAGAAAAAAATCCAAATACGATTTAAGAATAATCACCGCATATATAACGCCGGCGCGATGAAGACTTACCGTGACTTGGATATCATCCGGGGGGATAACTCTGAAGAAATTTCTGTACACATCTTTATTTCTGAGCGAGACAGCTGTTGCCGAGAAAGAAATCATTGGCAGACGATATTGCCTGGGCAACGAGCTCAGCAGACGAGAAATAGCTTCTGCTTCGGAACTACTTTCACCTCCTATAACACCTTTAGAAAAAGAAACACCCAATTTTTATTAAATTATATCTAGTTGTCCTTTTTTGGTTAACAATGAGGCATAATAAAAAAGCTACTTGTTTCCACTAATCCGACCGACTCTATTTTTATTGTTCCGACCCTAAATTATTTTTCGTAGCATTCGGGCTATAACGGTTCAAAACACTGTTTTTCGTCACTTCCTCTTAAGAAATAAATTAAAAAGGGGAAAAAGTTAAAAAAAAAAAAATCAGCCCATCTACCGACCCTAATTTTTCCGGAGATTTTAGTAGAAACAAACAGCCTGATATAACATTTACATGTACAAACAAAAGACAGAAGGGCACACGCCCTTTACTACTACATGTCAGTTTGTATTTATAAATTATACAAATTGACAAAAAAAATGTAATATACGAAAACACCTAATTAATATTTAAAACCTGCTTTATTAATGGGAGAGGAAGTGTCCTTTTCTTAATAATAAAATAAGCAACAAAATTTATCATTCGCATCCTGTAACAGTTTAAGAGTTATCACAAAAAGTCCGGGCCATTTGAAAATGTAAACTAGGTGTTTGTGTCAGCTGTTCATTACAGTAAGTATACTCGTACTGTATATGGTGAGGGAGAAAACGAATGAATAGGTTAATACTTAATGATAAGAAAGTAATTCCGGATAGAGCGATATTGTGATTGTTTGTTCACATAAATTCGTGTTAAAAAATAAATAAATAAAATAAAAAACATAATTATATAACAGGCGTGTGTTTTCAAAGTTCTTGAATGTAAATTTCAAAGTATTTTATGCATTTCGTGAACATTTTCTGTTTATGTAATTTATTTCAGCTTACATGTACTTGAATAGTTTAATAAAAGGATAACGTTTCTACCGACTTAGAATGTGTATAACTTTGCACAAGAATAGTTGGTGAAATTCGAGTATAATTTATTAAACTATCTTGAAATATATTCTGTAATTCGTCCATACAATCAAAGTGTCAAATTTAGCAAAAATGCATGGCAAAAGGAAGGCAATAGCTTCTTTAACATTACTGAATAAAAAAGTTGAGAAAGACATTATTTCACAAATGGCCCGTATGTATGGATGTCACTAAGGCTCTATCAAAACACATGTATACCAATATGTAATGGAAGTAGCGAATACATCATTTGAGTTTTGAACAGTATAGCCTGCAATTATTACTCGAGTTCTAGTTTTAGATCCGGTCGTGCTATTCCGCCTTTCTCCGGAATATTCGTGGACTATTGATGATGACGTCCACGTGACCTAGACACTGAATACAAGGGGTCTAATTGTTTTTAACAGCAACCTATAACCGTCGATAAACAAATGGGCACGTTTCGTTGTTTTTATATTACTGTAAAGTCATTTATTTTCGTTGAAATTAAATTTCGTGATAATGCCAAATTCGTTGGTACATTATGTTCTAGAAAATGAGAGGTCTATGAAATGAACAGTTTTCGTGGGGATCAATATACCAAGATAAAGACGTCCAAGAAATCACGAAAATTAGTCCCCCACGAATATAAGTGATTCTACAGTATATGAGTACTAACCAGACAACAATCCAGCTAAATAATGAATGAAATAAAGTTTTCCCACATCCAATACTGGTCTATATGTTTGTCTGCGGACAACTTTAATCGTTGTCATAACTTGAAAACTCTTCAAGGTATTAACTTTAAACTACATATAGATGGTGACTAGGAGAAAACCATAACTCTACTTAGTCCCATTCTTTAAAATTAACATCATAATGATTTTTTACAGAGCATTACTTATTTACTAAATGAGATAAGTCTTGATATTGCCATACTTATTCCACTTATGAACGACCTTTTATTTGATCTCACTTTTTTTTTGTTTCTGAACCCCAGTGAATTAGACACAGAATGGTTTGGCTCGGACAGGGCATAGTGTTTTACATACACATCTTTTCTCTTTGCTTCGTACAGATATATTATTTAAACAACGCAAGGTGTCTGCTGATCATACTCGTGAAGCAACAGGGGAAGCAATTAATTCAAGTTTATCAGAAAATAAACAATGCTGACTGACTCCATACTGATCACGGAAGTTTGAATCATTCCAAACTAAAATGGTTCGACACAATTTGCGCACTTCGGGATAGCCAAAAAATCAGTTTCTATAAGCTTAATTCTCTGTAATTAATTTAATTAATTTGTGTGCATGTTAGAGAGAGAGAGAGTCCTTTCTAAACCTTTCCGTTCACATGATTAGAAACCAGGAAGTCCAGTCAAACCCTGGCTTGATATACATGACTCATTTTCTGAATTGGGCAAATTTCTACCATTCTTTGAATACTCTACGTTTATCTAGCAAATTACCAATGCATATTGGATAGTAAATTCACATTCAGAAGTTTGAACTTACCAACAGTTGGTGGATCAGTAATATTCTTTCGCATTTCAGCAGCCAGATCAAGTGTTTTCTCCTTGGCTTTTTCAGAAGAAAAGCATGTTTGTACTACACTTAATCCTGAAAACTCACAAGGTAGATATCACAAATTATATTCTAGTAGTATTTTTCGGAACAACATACTTTTGGTATCTCTTAATCTATTACCAGATTATCATATCATACATAAAGTCACACAGTGCGAGATACTAGTCCTGAACCTTGTGTCACGCTTGTTAGTTGGAAATATCGACAATCCGAAAGTAGCACGGGTGATCAAATTTGGACATGTTTTGCAGCCTATTAAACTCCTGTCGATGGCGAAATGAAAAAAAAAAAAAAAAAAAAAATATGTTTCGTGCTTGCGGAGGGCACAAAGCGAAACAAGACGTTATCCTAAATTTGTGGTAAACATAATCTCTGAAAATTCAAATGTATAAGCGATTTATAAAAAAAACAAACACCTTTCCTATTTTTTTTCATATCATGTACAAAATATATCGATTTATTTGACAAACTCGTGTGTTTAACAAAATTAAGGGTTCATTTTAAGTTGGATATTATGTATTCAGTAGGACATTTCTCCAGACAAAAGTAGTCTGTGACCGCTACTCTTGCTTTGGTCCTCAATTGTCTATACTCGTGCTTATTTTCTAATTTCGCTTTTAACACGCCGTGCTATAATTACAGGTGTATTTATTTATTTATTTGTTTATTTGAAAAGATGAAGAAGATCTAATAATTATAATTTCAATCATTTCAACTGCTGGATGGACTAATTGACTCTCGGAGAAAATGACCCTTGCGACCAGAATGAAACTAAAGTTGCTACCGCGTAATCGTTAGGCAAAGAAAAGTTCCCTTTCTGGTCGCCCCACCGACCCTCTTTTTTAACGACCGACCCTAATGGCTTTTTTTTTTTTTATCTTTCTGCAATTAAAAGAATATTTCCTTATTGTTTTACCTTTCGCTTCATGTAAAAAAAATCATGACCTACCGACCTTTTTTTTTTGGCTTTATACATCAGTACATCTACACATTATTGGTGAAAAAAAGTTTACACTGAGGATTTCTTATATATTTTTTCTGGTTTAATATCTTGCAAAAAGTATCAACATTTGCTCACCCGTGCTACTTTCGGGTTGTCGATATTCCGTACTAAGAAGCGTGACAACCGGTTCAAAACTTGTATTTCGCGCTGTGAGACTCATGTATAGTTCTTAAGGGGAACAATTAATGCAGATTTAAAGCTAAAAACAACAATCACGGAAGTAATATATCACAGAAAGTACCAATTACCTATTTTCAGTTCGCTCTCTTTATTTATAGACTCTAGTGTCCATCTGACAGCTTCCACGGCCTTGATGGACTCGTGGTCAATTTCAGAGCAATTTCCTCCAGCATCGACCTTCCTATACAACGAGGCGAACATCTGGATGTTGACGTCACCGGGCACCATGGTTATTCCTAAGGCCCAGACTGCCGGCAGGCCAGCAATGAGGAGGCACGTGATGTGGAGGAACATTATGATCAGTCAAGGTGTAGCTGTCTGGAATTCAAAATGCAAAACTGATAGGTTAAAAAGTGTGACTTGCATCTAGTCTTACAAGTCATACAAACGTGAGAACGAAATCTTTTCTCCCATTTACTTGTACCTTTTTCTGGAGTTGGTTCATTTTAGTATGTCTATGGGATTTCTCATATGACCTTTTTGCCCAACTAAAATCCTATGCTACGCCCCTTTAAGATTTAGTACCTAAACCACATATATCCGGAGAACGACTATCATGCTATGAGGTACTGTACGTGTTTCTCACAAACCGCAGAAACCTCTACACGAAAAACAATGTTCATCTAAAATCAAAACCAAACACGATGAAACAATATCAGCAATCAACCATCAATTAGATAATTATGTGGTTCGAACTAAACTGCCGAACGCTACTACTGTAGTTTGCCATCAACACTAACCACGTATGCTGAACACAAACATTTATGTAAATGGAGCCACCTTTCAGATATATCTATGCAACTGCTCAAAACCAAATTATAAAAATATTGTGTTCAGCAAAACAGAAGAAAAAATGAAAAATAGCGAAAATTCGAAGCCAAACTTTTCGAACAAACGGTTGCATCTGTGTATTCGAATTCTTAGGCCAGTGCTTGTGAATGGCGCTTTCGGAGTTCGTTTTTCGTGTTGTCTTTTTTCGGTGTTTGAGCTATGCTAAAGTTTACGTTTGCGTTGAAATAATAGTTACCGGTAGTAAATATAAGGACTCAACTATGTTAACATTCTGAATACTAATTGAGATACAAACTTTATTAAGAGAGACAACACATACTCACGTCCTTGCGCCAAATTTAAGGCTGTACAATATATTTCGGACAAAAATCGGCATCCGAATAGGAAAAATATACCTTGTTGTTTTAAATATATATTGTATCAAAATATTCGCATTCAATAAATTGTATAATAAATTGTATATATATAACGAATAAGAATTGATAAAACGCTATATTTAAACTTTATGGTATGAGCGCTTCATGTGTGTGTGTGGGGGGGGGGGGGGCACCAAACAGGGTCCTGTCCTCAAATACCTAAACTAATACTAACTGCATAATAATGGTGATATGGTGTACATTTACAGACACACAATTATATATGTCTATGTATACGTTCAGGTTTATCAAACACATAAAGTGTAAGTATGGGTTACTTAGTATAGCCTTTTTTGAGGTACATCGGTATTTACTGCATACACTGTATGAATAACACACACGCACATATACATTTACCCACATACATTCATACTACCTTGCTTGAACAAGCACATTACAAAATATTATCACAATTGTGGTTTAACGGGTGTGTTACGCGTGACGTATAGGCAATATTCGGTAAAACCGGAACATGCATATTTCGTAACGTGTGAAACAAGCTTCGAGAGTCGCTCTCTCATCAACATGATGCAGATTCGTGTAAAGAGTTACAGCGTTTTCAATTCATAACTGTCCACGGATCAATGTGTCTCGCAAGGGTAGGTAGACTCTGCGTGTACAGACACATCTCCGGGTAGAACCACCGACCTATCGCAAGTCAGTTGGTTACCATGACCAATGTACTGATGTATACAGATGGAGAGGATTGGTGAAAGGCAACCACAAAGGTGTGCACGGGACTAAATATTTTACGTGAAATTCAACCCTCTAAATCAGGAAGCTAAGTCATACTTCACTGATTAGTACATATTGATCTGCCCTATTTTAAATGACGAAGATCACGGTAAGCCGCAATTACCCACTGCATGCTATCGGTGAAAAGATTAAGAAATATCACACAGTAGTAAAGATTTATTTCGTAACATCGCGTTGACTAAACAAGAAGCGATAAAAATGATATACTTGCATATCAGATTAACAAGCCCAGGTATTTCTGTCCATTGAAAGCCATAAAAGCTCATTTGCACATATAAAATGAAGACTGATGAGCCCTTCTGGCTTTCAATGGATGAATTATCTAACGTGAGGTCTATTTAAGAGACAGGTTTTCGTGGCGAATAATATTTGTGAATAAAACCCTGCACGAAATCGACGAAAACTAGTGTCCCACGAAAACTAATGATTTAATAGTAGAATTAATGCATATTTAGCAAATACATTCCATCACATACGGCATTCTGTTGTTTTAATAACATTAGCTTTATCTTGACATCGATGTTCAGTTTCTTATATTACCCACACCCTCTCAGGCTCTGTTTACACTCAATTACTCTATATAATGTTTAGCTGACATCTTATACAGAAGTGATACTACGGTTACAAAGGTTACAAGATTCGATAGACATGCTTTATACATAAATAAATATTTTATATAATTAGAGGTAGAAACCGATATTTTTGTAACATATTTTGAAAAAAACAACAAATGTTTGGGGTTCGAACACCGGTCTGTCGTCACTCCCCTATCTCTTCCCATATAGGCTCCATGCTAATCCCTTCATAAAAGATCCAAGTTTATCAATGATACAAATGAAATATGATCGCACAATTGTAAACAGTATTCCTCAGGTATGTTTCGTCAATCTGTCAACAGATCTTCACCTTATATTATTGATTGGAAAACTGAGCATAAGCTTACCTGTTTATCAGATTCTATGTACACAATCTGCGGTGCAAAGAAAAGTCTATTGTTTCATTTACCATTTAATGTTTAGTAAAATATATATTTTGAATTGTGCTTGAATATTGATGGAGTAAAGGAAGACTATGTAACTGCCATGGGTAGCCGCTTATCACAGATCTGTCTCCCCATCATACTCTGTTTTGAAACAATATGAGAGTAATTTGACACCTACCTTTCTAAATCATAGATGATAAACCAAATAATCCAGTTGTTTGATACTCTGAATATGGCAGATCTATATCGGTTTTAACAATACGTATTTGGTGCTTATTAATAACACTTTTATATTTCACCAAATCCCTAGATTTCGAGATTATTCAAAAACACATAAGCCCTATTTGAAACTCAATCCGTATATAGCAATAACTCCATTGTTAATATTTAGATAATATCCTTGAAATTAAAATTGTCTTAACACACCTTAGATAGTGATACAATCCCCTGTTTACGAAAGTACACACTATTTGGTGTTTGAGGTTTAAAGCATATATAAACAACCAAATAGCTCAGTATATATATAGTATGTCAAAAGTGTGTACAGACAATACCTTGAGTTTCGTTCCATCCCATTGACTTTGCAATATGTGTAGATCCCAATGAGACTATTTTAAACTTATAGGTTATTTCTTGATTCTTAGCGACACTATATATATGTATGGCTTCTTAAGGTAAAGTCCCTGTAATGGTTTCGCTACATTTCAGACCTCGTGGCCTTTCACGGAGATAACCAAGGTTTCCTAATGTTTCATTAGGATATCTTGGTTATCATGGTAGAGGTTAAGTGGTCCAAGACGTAGAAGAACCATTACAGGGACTTTACCTTAAGTTTATAGCATATTTTTGTTTAAGAAAAGTTCATTTCCGAACATTTTTTCCGCGAGTGAAAATACACGTTGACTTAAATCTAAAAGATCTGACTTTTTCTTTCTTCAACTTAAACTTAAGATAGCTAGATGTAGGCACCTACTTATATCCGAATCTGCATATCTTATACATTAAACTTGTCATATGGCTTTAAACGACACCAAATAAATGCATTAATAACATTCAAGGAGTATTGTATTGGTAAAAATACTTCTCAGTTATATATTAACAAATCATAACGTGAAATGTTCATCATTTGCCTATATTATATCTAAACATAAAACAAAGGGAGAAACAACATTTCTAATACTTATTTTCTTACATATTTATTTGAGGTAGTCGAAAATAGTTTGTGCAG
The DNA here is from genome assembly GCA_021229015.1 of Solen grandis. Taxonomy (NCBI): domain Eukaryota; kingdom Metazoa; phylum Mollusca; class Bivalvia; order Adapedonta; family Solenidae; genus Solen; species Solen grandis. Next base: position 26,155,650 of record CM037788.1, read on the forward strand.
TATACATGCACTTTATATATTTGTTAAAATATATTTATATAGTTAGTAATGAAAATATAGCCAGTCGTTGGTACTAAGCATGCCAACGGCTTGGTTCAAAACTATCATAGTAACCGCATATACGGGCGTATATATATATATCCGGACCAAGCCAAAAGTTCGGTTTAGAGGGGTTTCCAGATTAGAGGGGTTTTGGACTATATTGGGTTAAAAGAAGGTAATAATAATAAAATCAAATCAAGAAAAAATAGATCCAGTTTAGATGCATGAAGTGCTATTTTAAGTTAATATCTCTTTAAACCAAACACTTCATACATATTAATTTTTTTTTAAAAAGAAATAAAAGTCAAAATAAATATTTTTAATCTTTAATTAACAATGTTGTTTCTAAAAAAAACATCTTACCATTGCTGTAGTGTCGGTAAAATGTATGAAAAACCGTGCAAGAACTGATCGTTTTAATGTTTCGGCTTCTTTAATTATTTTATTTACAAATGCACCGTACAGCATGAGTTATCTGCCGCCAGTGTAATTATCACACTTAAGTTGTTCACACACATCACAAACAAATGGCGATTAGCTGTCAAAATGATTTCACGCATTAGGAAATTTTTAACAGGATATACGTGTTGGTTCAAAACTATCATAGTAACCGCATATACGGGCGTATATATATATATATATATATATATATATATATGTATATGAACTTGTATTTATCGCTTAGTCATCCGCGCTTGAACTTTAACCTTTATGGATTTTGCGTTTACGTGCACCTCTAAAATGATAATATTATTAGAAGTATTGTCACGTTCATAACGTCATTCCTACACCGCAAGTTATGTAGGAGTGTTCATACAGAAATAACACAAGTATATGAACATGCACCCAAAACGACCGTTAACGTAAATAAATGAATAAACTGAGGCTACCTTTTGACTGATGTAGTTAGATTAGATTTATGGTAACGGTTGTTTACTATTTCTATTTATAATATTTTCATAAATTAATCGTAAGTGTTGTCGAGCATTAGAAAAAATATTTTAGATTCTTGAATGTCTTCTATGTAACATCACCCGCCACAACTCCCCCTCGTTGTTCTATTTGTCAATACCAATTGCTCCTAGCGCGTCTGTCACAACGGAGAGTGCGTCTACTACAATGATGGAGAATGGTGAAGAAACGTCAGTGAAATCCATTCTTAGTGATGAAGTGATTGTTTTATTTACTGGAACATGGGCAAATGACTCTTATGATCTACAAGTTGACAATTTTGAATGTTTTAAATTGAATCGTTCATCTGGAGGTATTGTTGTATGTGTTAGAAATTCATACGTATTTAATGATATCCTAGTATTCCGTAGCGAAGACGATATTATCTGTATTAAAATAAGTGCCAGTAAACTGTCCTTAAATCATAATTTATATTTCTGTTTGTGCTATGTTGTTCCTGAGGGCAGTAGTAGGCAGCCCTTGATTCATACACATACTCTAGATAGGCTGTTGAACTTGACGCAACATGTAGTAATGATCTACATTTGGTTTTATGTGGTGACATGAATGCTCATACTTCTGAAAACCCAGATTTTGTTGAAAATGATAATTTAAATCATGCGTTTGTTTTGCCAGACGATTATAACATTGATGAATGTATATCTCGCAGGTAAACTTAATAACAACGGTATGCTATCATTAGATCTATGTAAACAAACTGGTTTAAGGATATTAAACGGACGGATAGGAGCGGATATGACCGGTAAATACACATATGTTGGTAACAGAGGGTCTAGTGTAATTGATTACATTATTACTACAAAAAATATGTTTCAATATATTGAAAATTTTTGTGCCAAAGAACCAAATATTTTGTCTGATCATTGTGTCCTTGATTTTTCGTTTGTATTTAGTATGGCGAATTCTGATGATATTCTAGAAAACAGCAAGGTAAAAGACTGTGTGTAGAACAGAAGTATGTATGGGATGCAAATAAGAAATACATTTTCATAAATGAACTATCTGAGGATTATGTAATCAATGGTTTACGAACTTTAGATTTACACACTGAGAACTCAAATTCTGCATGTGATATTGAACAGTGTATCTCTGATTTTTTTTTAATATTTTAGATAATGTTGCTTCTCCATTGTTTAAAAGAAAGGTGAACATAAATAACAATAAAAAATAATACATTTGTTAAAAATGATTGGTTTAATATGGAGTGTTTCGAGAAAAGGCGTTTGTTTTATTGCGCATTGAATTTATATAGAAATAATAAATCAGAATTAAATAGAATTAATATGGTCAAGGCTAGGTCAGATTATAAAACGTATATACGTAACTGTAAGTATGATTATGATAGGAATCAGACAAAAAAAAAAAACAACTTATCGAAGCACGATTTAAAAATGCAAAGTTATACTGGAATATGCTTAAACAATGTGCTGGTGTCCAAATTCGAACCTCTCATTATTAGTTTTTGAGCAATACTTTAAAAGTGTTAATAATCCAAACAGTCGATTCTTTACGCCAGATTATGATGTGATATTTTGTTACGCGCCGGGGGTGAGGGGCGTAGACGTGTATGCGTGTATTTGTGTGACAGTATTTTTACAATCCGATGTTAAGGGTTTTGTCAGTCAGGCCTACGTAACTCTCCTCGCCAGCTTCCTATAAGCTCGAGTCAGCTGGACCCTTGTGGATCTAATGCATAGAGAGGTTCTTCTCCAGGTTAATGCAGCCTCCGTATCACTTCAGGATAGCAGGGTAGGGGTTAAATTTCCGACTTCAGACTAACTAAGGACTATTAAATTTGACTAAGGACGACGATGTAAGACAAAATAAAACAATAAAGCCTTTTAAAGTTAATAAATTTAATTAATGAGGAATGTTACTATTCCATTTAGCAACAACAACAACAACAAAAACAGCAGTAGTAAGTAACCCTGTCGCAACCCTTGAATGCAAGTGTAAACTGCAGATGAATCAATATGTGTAGTATTTAAAATCCCCAATGTTTAAATACAAGCCTTTAACTTAAAATATACAGTTCCTATAGACTTAAATCTAGACCGCTAGTGAATAATTTACTCAAGTTACTCTAAAAATAAATAAATATTTAAATTTACCAGCGTTATTACTTTAAAAAGATATCTACACTGTCTATATAGGCGCTTAACCATTAAGGAATTAATCTTTACTTTACAAAAAAATGAGAAAAATACGTGAAATGAACCTAACCGGTGAAAGGAAATGCTGAAGTCCCCGACACCACGAGTGCACGGGTATTGTAGGGCCCGAGCCGACGTTTGATTCTCCTCTACAGGGGTGTGTGTGTGTGTGTGGTGTGTGTCACTGAGTGTCGTAGGGGTAAACTCAAATAAAGATTAACAAAAATTGGACTCCCTTAAATACTTAACTCTTGGCCAAAATAACTTTCTCACTTGTTAAATGGGAACCTTTTAACAACAAAGCAGAATTGTGTTAAAATCTCACTTTTATTATACCTCTCAACAAATCAGATTTACAACAAAGACACACAGTGTTCCAAGTACAGAAAGTTAATTAACCCCTATTTTCTTTAAGTGCCAGAGCCACAACTACTAAAATATTATAAGTATTACTTAAATGTTATATGATTAAGCACTATTACAGGTTAACACAATAATATATATCCTTAAATATAGACCTTTATGTTATATGATTTACTTATTTGTTTATTTAATTATTTAAAAGAGACAAGTTTGCTCTTAATGATTAATTCCTTCAAATTATTCAGTTACAAAATAAACCAAAACTTACTAAAATCAAATTAGATGAATGAAGGTTACTGTTCAAAAACGAATGCGGGAGTCCCAGATTCCAACTGTGCATTCCCTTTTATACTCTCAGAATCAAACAATCCAACAATCTTCCAACAGTTTTCAAACAGAGGTACACAAAGGGGTAACTAACACCTTTTGTTAGAATCTGATAGGTACAAGGAAAAATCATAACTTAAGTATAAAAATTAACATGATATTCCTGTGTCATCTATAATATGTTTCAGGTAAAATATGATTTAAAACAGGCTAAACAAATGCCTAGGACTGTGAATTCAGCAATTTAAACTGATTAATACAATAAACATCACTATCCAACAGTCCCTAAATGAGCATCATCTAACATATTCTGTGAGATGGTTATGATGTCACTGTGATGTCATTATGATGACATCATCAATACATGGAATGCACAAAGCAGCCTCCATGTTTGTTGTTTACCAAAACAAGGATCAGGATTACATTGTTAAAAGTTAAAGTGAATGATCATGATAAATAATACTAGAAATGACTTTAAAAGGGGATTAATAGTATGGCAGAATGATGCAATAAGTTGCAAAAAAAATGAAATGCCAACACAGTATGAGTTAAAGTAATTAAATGACATACATTTGGATATCAGAAAAAGCAAGTTGAGACATGAGATTTCACAATTGACAGATAAAAGTAAACAGGTAATTCAATTTTAAATCAATGAAAAACATGATAAGGTCAGGGCCCAACATCACCCCGGTGGTCCAATCGGCAACTCCCGGTGCCGTCATCATCGCACAAACCTGTGCACATCCTACACTAATGGCGCCTCCAGTTGGGCCTGGACCTCTTCATAGGTGACCAGTGATGTCTTTGCTGTCGCTGTCAGTCCTCTTCCTCACTACCCCTCTACTCCTTTCCTCTTGTCTTGCCCTTCTTGTGGAAGATGCTCCTGCTCGAGACGTTGGCCTTTCATTACTCCTGCTCTGGGCATCTGTCTGGGGGGACCTTGTGTCTTCTCTTGTAGAGATGGTGCGCTGCTCACCTCTCTTGGGTTCAGTAGCTGCAGGGGTGTGCCTTGGGTCCTCAACTGTAGGGACAGTGTGTTGACCATGTCTCCTGTGTTCAGTAGCTGCCGGGTGGCTTGGGTTCTCAACTGCAGGGACGGTGTGCTGTCCATGTCCCTTGCCCTTAGTGGTTCTTACCTGGGTGAACCCAGGTTCTTCTTCCATGAGGGAGACGCACTCTTCACGTCTCCTGTCCTGCAACTCAGAACGAAGCAAAGCCACTTCTTTCCGTAAAGCTGACACATCCTTAGCCATGCTGGTCAGGGCCTGGTCAAACTTCCCAATCTTATTCAGAATGATTACTTGAACTTCTTCGAAGTACCCACCAATCAAACTGGCTACCCTAGTGTTGGGGATGTCTTCAGATGACGAAGATGAACTTGGGGAAGATGACCTTGACCTACTGTGCACATGGACTAAGCGCAGATCATCTGATGTGGACCTGTCTGATGGCTTCGTAAGGTCAAGGGCTCATCCTGGTTCTCAGCTGTCACTCTCCCCTGTTGGCAGACCTCACTCGTGTCTTCAGCAGGTGTCACTGGTTCATGCAAGGCTGCAAGGACCATCGGGCTAACTTCTTCTTGCCACTGGATAATGCATGCTGACAAGGTTGGAGCTTCTTGCAGGCGTCACGGTCTCATTGTCTCTGGTGGGTAAAGTTGCAGGGACAACTGGGCTGACCACCTGGATCCCAGAAGAGTGCTGACGGGATTGATCCACTTTGAGAGCATCTTGCCTCAGTCCCGTTTTGCCTGCGTCACCCTTGCAGTCTGGACTCTTTTCTGTCCACTCAGAGGGTATCTCATCGGTTATGGACAGGACATCCTCAGGCCAACTTGTGAGAACTTCAGCAGCCTGACATGCCCTCGCTAGAAGGTCAGGGGACTCAGTGTCTGCTCTCCTAAGGCCCTGCCACCATTGGTCACTTTCCTCCTTGGTAAGTATTCCAAAGTCTGCAGACCCAACTTCATAGGGGTCCCTGTTAATGACTAAGAAAGGTGTGGAGTCAACCACAGACTTCTCTCTGACCAAATCCCTGTGGCGCTTGTAATTTTCAGTGTGGTCTAGGAGCTTCCCCTTCGTCTGACATCGGAACAGGCAAAGACGGCAGAAGAAGGGCTGCTGGTCATTGGCCACGTGGTGCTTGTACACGTGCTCTACCATTCGAGCTCGACTGTTGATGGTGACCTTGCCACTTTCTTCGCACCAAAAGCACTTGTATGCCCTGCCTCGCTTTGCAGACATGACTGAAACAGACAAAGTTTTGCATCCTAAACTGCTGACGTTAATTTTGTATTACGGTGTGACTGGCACTTTACCCTCCCACTTAATAGAAGCATTTAAAAGATGAAGGTTTTATCACCATTTCTATCATCATAACAGGGTTGAAACTTAAATCTTGATGGCTGTGCACACTATGTATAACAAGGTGGAACATGTTCATTCTATCAGCAAAAGTATATAACAGCAAAACAGCATTGCATCTTTAATCTATGACGACTTCATCAGCTTTCTCCTTTTACTGAGGATCCAGCTAGGTATGTCGTTTCCACGGTAGACTTTAAGCTTGTTGTGGTGTATGGTCCTCTCCTTGCCACTTTTGTCCAGTTGTATCACAAAATTGAGATCAGAAAAGCGTTTTGTAACCAGACACGGACCTTCATAAGCTATCTCCAACTTGGGGTTTTGTCCAACCTTCCTTGACTCATGCAAACACCAAACAATATCCCCAACTGCATACTTGTGCAAAGAAGCATTGATATCGTAGCTGAGCTTGCTGTAACTCGCTGCCTCTTAATGTGCGAGCGTGCAATCTCATGTGCTCTGGCCAGCCTCGACCGAAGTGACTGGACATAATCTCCCTCTTGTACTGGTTCACCTGGAAGGTTTGCCTTGAGAAATGCATCAGCTGGGAGCCGCAGCTCTCTTCCTATAGCAAGCATATTGGGGTCAAAGATGTAGATCTGTGTGGTGTTGCCCGATAAGCGCCAGCCAAGCAGCCAAGGTGAAGGTCCCACTCATCCTGTTCGCCACATAGGTAGGCACGAACCATGCGGAGAAGAGTGCGATTAAATCGCTCAACTTGACCATTGCCCTGGGGATTTCGTACACTCGTTGGGGTTTTCCTGATATTGAGAGTGTTGCACATCTCCTTGAAGAGGCGGCTTTCAAAGACTGATCCCTGGTCGGTGTGTATTGAAGATGGTGTACCCCATCTTGCGACAATGTCATTGAGGATTCTGTTGGCACACTCCTCAGCTGTCTGGTTCGGAACTGCCCAGACCTCGACATACTTGCTGAAGACGTCTGACGCCACAAGGACATACCTATTGCCTCTTGGGCTGACTGGAAATGGTCCTGCATAGTTCAAAGCAAGGACATCCCAAGGGGCACCAGCTGGGACATGTGACATTGGGGCCTTTGGCTTTCTTGGAGGTTTTTTGTCAGCTTCACAGACCATGCATGCACTTATGAAACACTGGATATCTGACTTCATGTCGAACCAGTAGAAGAAGCGTGTGATTTTTGCCTTTGTTGCCTTCACGCCCATGTGTCCAGATGTAAGCTGATTATGATGCAGCTCCATTATCCGTCTTCTTACGCTTTTCGGAGCTACGCATTGAATAGTAATGCTCCCACTGTGATCTTCACGCTTGCGACACAAAATACCATTCTGTAATGACAAAGAATCCCAAAGAAGTAGGTAGTGCCTTGATTCAGGGCTAAATGGTGATGCAACTGCTTTGCCTGGCTTGTCACCAGAGAGAAGTGCATTGTAGACTGGGCCTATGTGCTGATCCTGACGCTGTTCTTCAGCCACTTCAGCCTTATCATCCGCTGACCTTAGAGCCAATGAACCGTGTGTACCTGATTCTAGCTTCATTAACTCTGCCCGCCTTCGGCACTTGGAGCATGGGCCACATTTTAAAGGCTCACTCATGTCAACATCATTACACTGACAGTCCCTGGGCTGAGGACACCTGGAAAGTGCGTCACAATGACCTTGCTTCCGACCAGGACGGTATTCAATGCTGAAGTCATATGCAGCCAGAATTTCTATCCATCGAGCGATTTTGCCTGCTGGTTCCTTCAGCCTGAACAGCCACACAAGAGGTTGATGGTCAGTGCGCACCACAAATTTACGGCCAAAGAGGTACTGTCTGAAGTACTGTGTGAAATAAACAACTGCGAGTAACTCACGCTCTGTTACGCAGTAATTGCGCTCTGCCTTATTTAGAGTTCTGCTGGCATAGCCAATAACTCTCTCTCTACCCTCTTGTACCTGTGACAAGACTCCACCCATCCCTACCCCAGAGGCATCAACATCCAGCATGAAGGCTCCTGCATCATTCTGTGGATGCCCCATGACATCTGGACTGGTTAAGCAAGCTTTCAGTGTCTCAAAGGCTTTATTGCACTCATCATCCCACAGAAAGACTGTGCTAGGCTTGGTGAGCTCAGTGAGTGGTTTTGCCAACTTGGCAAAATTCCTGATGAAACGTCTGTAATATGATGCCGTAGCAACAAACTGCTTCACCTGTTTAGCATTTATTGGAGTGGGCCAACTCATAACTTTAGCTACATTGTTGGGATCTGGCTTTACACCTGCTTGAGATATGACATGGCCCAGAAAAGTGATCTCTGCAGTAGTGAGCATTTGTCTGGTCGAAGTTTCAGCCCTGCTGCTTTAATGCGTTCTAGGACCTCAGTACACCGCAAGAGATGTTCCTCAAATGATTGACTAAATACCACAACATCATCAATATACACCAGACAGGTCACCCACTGCAAGCCTTGAAGGATGAGCTCCATAGTCCTCTGAAATGTACCACTTGCATTGTTCAAACCAAAAGGCATATGTGTCATTTCATACTGTCCAAATTTACAGCAAAAAGCAGTCTTTGGGATGTCAGCCTCTTTCATGGGAATTTGAAAGTAGCCACTAGTTAGATCAAAGCTGCTGAATAGAGATGACCCAGAAACTGTATCAAGGCAATCTCTTACACGTGGTAAAGGAAACCCATCAGGCTTCACCAAGGCATTGAGTTTTCTATAATCAACACAAGGACAAACAGCTCCAGACTTCTTTCGCACTAGCACGACCGGAGAAGCCCAAGGGGAAGTGCTTTTGCGAATAACCCCCTTTTGTAGGAGATCTTCTATGGCTCTTTTCTCTTCATTTACAAAAGCAAGAGGGACTGGGCGAGGGCGTTGCTTTATAGGAGGGGCATCACCTGTATCAATGGAGTGTTCAGTAATGGTTGTAGACCCCAAATCCCACTCATCCTTTGAGAAAGCTTCCTTAAAGTGAACCAGGAGACCGGCTACAGATTCCTGACGTGCTTTGCTTAGCCCCGATGTTGACTTCTGAAACAAACCTTGAAGGTACTCAGGTACATCAGCTTCTGATGCTTTGAGGGCTGGTTGCTCCGCCGCAACAGAAGGCTCTTTGCCAACCTGGATACGCCTCACTTTTGTGATGTTACTCTGCTCTGCCTTGTCCTCTGCATCATTAACAATGCTGACCACCCCGTCAATGCGCTCAGCTACAGCTATTGCAGCATCCTGATGAAGAGTGACTTCAGAAGGATATGGATTTAGAATCATTGCCCTGCAAGTTGTACCAGAATTAATGTCAACAAGGACAGGAGCCATCATCAAAGGATATTTCTCCTTAAAAACTTCAATGGCCTGAATAAGGTAGAAAGCCTCTGACTCAAGGTCATCTTCTACAGTCCTTTCAACATAAACATCAACAAGTGACTCAGACTGTGGAGGAACGTATGTGCTGTCTGCCGCTGTTACTTTTCTCACCCTCTGAGATGCTTTAGTGAGACATGGGATCTCCCCTCCATTTAACTTTATGAGATGTTTACTTAGCAGCATGTCCGCAGGACCCTTGTCACCTGACACCAAAATGTCGTATCCAAGTAACGCTTCATCTTCAATCTCAGCTACCATGCACTCCTTGTTGATGACCACAGGCCCAAGGGTGAGTTTAAATTCACCTTTTCCCCACTCCCTGATCGGCTTCCCCCCTGCTCCACGCAGCATAGACGATCCCCGGAGTCTAGGCCTCTCACTGTCCCTCAACCTCTGGTACACCTGATGAGATATTATTGTCTTGGATGCCCCTGTGTCAGCCGTAAATATGACAGGTAGACTTCCCACTGCCCCATGTACAAAGATCCCATCCCCCAATTCCCTCAGTGGCATATCATCTTCTACCCTTGCCTCAGGCTCAGAATCCTTGTCAAATATTGGATGGCCTTTATCTTCATCTCTCATCTCTATTCGGACCTCTCTTTGGCCACAAGAGGAGGTCCCCGCCTGTTTAAAGGCATGTGTGGGAACTTACTTGGCCCCCGTGAATGTGCTTGCCGTTCATGTGCCCTTTGACCCAAACTCTTCTTTGGGCACTCACGAGCAAAGTGACCTTGCTCATGGCAGTAGTAGCACTCTCCACTTCTATTTACTTTGTCTAGGCTCTTGTTGCTGGATGACCCTTTCCAATTTCTCAAGGCGTGATACCAACTGCTTCAACAGCTCTTCTTGCTTGGAGACGCTAGTGGTTTCAGTCTCTCCTTTTGCCACACGGCGGGTGCTCACGTCTGTAGCTACTTCAACCCCCACATCAACAGCATCATCAGAAATATCAGCTTTAGTGGTCCTCCTAGCAACATGGTTATGTCGACGTTCACCCTTCATTGCTGCCATGCAGTTGCAGCCAATAGACTGTATGAAAGACGGCCTCATCTATGTCTCGCGGCTCTTTCTAAAACTCAATGGCAAATCTTGCTTCTTGGTCAAGTAGGCCATCAAGGTATCTCCGGACAAGATCCTCATTACGAGTCCGCCTGTTGCGGTGGGTGTGTGCCTTATCATAAAGGCGCTTCAAGTCTGCTGCAAATTCCTCGGGGGTTTCACCATGACGCTGAACTCGGCGATTGAATCGCACTGCAAATGACTGAGTAGTTGCTATTACTCTGTAGCGGGTGTTCAGCTCGACAAGCAGAGCATGGTAATCATTAACCACATCAGGTGCCAATTGAGAAAATACAAACTCACTGGCTTGATCTTCAAACTTAGGTAACAGCTGGTCAAGGCGCTCTTCGACATTCCATTCGTATCTGTCAGCAATGACCTCAAACTTTGCAATCCAGGCTGCCCAGTTCTCTTTACCAGTAAAAGATGGTAACTTCACTCTTGGTGCACTACTGTAGGAATGGCGTAATGGGCCGTGCTGATATCTATCGCCATCAGAACCTCTTTGTCTGCGACTGCCAACCACATCAGCATGATTATGTCTGGAATTATTGGTCAGGTCTGGATGCCTCTCTGGTGTGGAACCAGCCTGTTGCTGCTCTGCCGTCACATCAAATCTCTCCATGCTATTAAGATCACGACTACTGTGATTATGTTGACTCTGACGTTGTGAGGTTGATTGTCGGGGTTGGGCCACCTGAAAACTCCTGATCTCACGTATCTCATTATGTAAGCTGCGCAGTACTTCGGCGACTTCATCCATCACAGCAGGTGCATTTTGATCACCCTCTTGTTCCCTTGGCGGGCTGCACTCAGGCTGTATGTTATGCTCTTTCTGCTCTCCATCTTCATCAGCTCGCCTATCAGGAGCTAGATCAGCAGATTCATCCCTTGTTGAAGACCTCCCTCTTCGGCTTGGCAAACGGCGGCCGCGTGAAATGACCACCTCCTCGTCACTTTCATAGTTGCAGCTCATCCTAATTAATCATAGGAGACGTTGTCGGAAACCAATGGGTCCGTATCACAGGATCAACAGGAAGACTTGCTGATCCCACCGCTGCCACCAAAAATGTAGGGCCCGAGCCGACGTTTGATTCTCCTCTACAGGGGTGTGTGTGTGTGTGTGTGTGTGTGTGCGTGTGTGTCACTGAGTGTCGTAGGGGTAAATTCAAATAAAGATTAACAAAAATTGGACTCCCTTAAATACTTAACTCTTGGCCAAAATAACTTTCTCACTTGTTAAATGGGAACCTTTTAACAACAAAGCAGAATTGTGTTAAAATCTCACTTTTATTATACCTCTCAAAAAATCAGATTTACAACAAAGACACACAGTGTTCCAAGTACAGAAAGTTAATTAACCCCTATTTTCTTTAAGTGCCAGATCCACAACTACTAAAATATTATAAGTATTACTTAAATGTTATATGATTAAACACTATTACAGGTTAACACAATAATATATATGAATGATGACTTCTCTAGATCTTAACCGTTAATATCCTACATAGTTAAATATAGACCTTTATGTTATATGATTTACTTATTTGTTTACTTAATTATTTAAAAGAGACAAGTTTGCTCTTAATGATTAATTCCTTCAAATTATTCAGTTACAAAATAAACCAAAACTTACTAAAATCAAATTAGATGAATGAAGGTTACTGTTCAAAAACGAATGCGGGAGTCCCAGATTCCAACTGTGCAATCCCTTTTATACTCTCAGAATCAAACAATCCAACAATCTTCCAACAGTTTTCAAACAGAGGTACACAAAGGGGTAACTAACACCTTTTGTTAGAATCTGATAGGTACAAGGAAAAATCATAACTTAAGTATAAAAATTAACATGATATTCCTGTGTCATCTATAATATGTTTCAGGTAAAATATGATTTAAAACAGGCTAAACAAATGCCTAGGACTGTGAATTCAGCAATTTAAACTGATTAATACAATAAACATCACTATCCAACAGTCCCTAAATGAGCCTCATCTAACATATTCTGTGAGATGGTTATGATGTCACTGTGATGTCATTATGATGACGTCATCAATACATGGAATGCACAAAGCAGCCTCCATGTTTGTTGTTTACCAAAACAAGGATCAGGATTACATTGTTAAAAGTTAAAGTGAATGATCATGATAAATAATACTAGAAATGACTTTAAAAGGGGATTAATAGAATGGCAGAATGATGCAATAAGTTGCAAAAAAAAAATGAAATGCCAACACAGTATGAGTTAAAGTAATTAAATGACATACATTTGGATATCAGAAAAAGCAAGTTGAGACATGAGATTTCACAATTGACAGATAAAAGTAAACAGGTAATTCAATTTTAAATCAATGAAAAACATGATAAGGTCAGGGCCCAACAGTATTTATACTATATGCGGTGCCACAGATGTGGACACCACAAAAACCACACTCAGCCCACAATAAATGCGGACCCACAAGACGCTCCACAATTGTGGTTTAACCACAAGAATTGTGGGCAAATGCACAAATACTGTTAAACAGTAGTATCTTATAAATTTACATAAATATAATAGCATATGTATAAAATTTCATGATATACACCTGATAGGAGCGTTTTCTGCAGTTCATAACATTTGCCATGTTAAAGAAAGGGTGTCTTAAAACCAACTTTAAAGTTGACAGTTATTTATAAATAACTGGTTGTCCATAGCAACCACCGGAAATAGCATAATCCAATATGGCCGCCTCCAATAATACAACAGGAAGGGCCACACTTAAACAACAAATTCAGATTTTTTACATGGAATTAAACAATGTCAGCTGATGGAAATATAGGAATTAAAGCTTAGAACTATCCCCAACCGGACATAAATTACTATTACCAGCTCAAGCATGGTAAAAGGTCTAATTTTAATGGAATATGGAGCGCTTGTGTGGAACCGTAAGGTAGGGAGAATTCCCTGGTACACGCATAACTATGACATGTTGTACCGATAAAACAAGCGGTACAACTGTCAGATTTTGTGTGGGTAACCAGTGTTTGCTGCAAAATGCAATGAATAAACACATGCTGAATAAGACTTGATAAAATATTAGGAATCACGGTAAGTAATGCCAGGGCATTACAATATTTTGTTGAAAGGTACAAAAAATGAATTCCGAATCATGTTTCATGAAATGAATTCGTCAATCACTATGAATGATATCTTAAAAGCCATTAAAGAATTAGACAATAATAAAAGTAGTGGAACTGATTTATATATAAATTAATTCTTTATATACGGAAAAATATACTTGCTCCTTATTTGCTACGGTTATTCAATAAAATATTTGATATCGGATATTTTCCCAGCCAGCTGGTCTGAAGGGTTTATAATACCAATACATAAGAAGGGTAATTTTAACGACAATAATAACTATAGAGGTATAACGCTTCTCGGTACACTGGGTAAACTTTTTACACGTGTGCTTAGTAATAGATTGGTGGAGAGGGCGGAGCAGTACAATGTTTATATAGAGGCACAGGCGGGGTTTTGTTCCAACATGGGAACAGTCGATAACATTTTTGTACTACATGGATTAATTACACATTTACTAACTCAAGGAAAGCAATTGTATTGTGCATTTATAGACTTCACAAAAGCATTTGATTACATTGTAAGCGATAGCTTATGGGCCATATTAATCAAACTGGGTATTAGGGGGGAAATATTAAATATTATTAAATCAATTTATAGTTCTGTTAAATCAAGAATTAAATATTTTAATCAATTAAGCAATCATTTTGATTGTATACTCGGTGTTCGTCAAGGAGAGTCTTTATCGTCTTTTGTATTTGCCATGTTCTTGAATGCTATTGAAAAGGGATTTATAGAACAAGGGTTTTCTGGTATTGATGTTGAAACATTTAAGCTATTTTTGACTCTGTACGCTGATGATATGGTTATATTTGCAAATAACAGAGAAGAATTGCAAGCCAGTTTGAATTTATTATCAGATTATTGTAAACGTTGGAAACTAATAATAACCACCAATAAAATAAAAAACTTGAATTTCAGGAGAGGAGGACGGTTGTCAGTGGATGATAATTTCTTTTATGACGGTCAAAGTGTAGAAGTAGTTAGTAATTTTAATTACCTTGGGTTAGTTTTTTTCAACAGGTGGTTCTTTTTCTAACGCACAAAACACAATCTCTGGACAAGCGCTAAAAGTAATTTTTAAAATGAATAAATGTTTATATAAATTCACAAATATTTCTGTAAGTCACAAACTCAATCTTTTTGATAAACTTGTATCTCCAATTTTGAATTACGCTAGTGAAGCATGGGGATTTGTACAAGGAAATGCTATTGAAGAGTCCATTTATATTTTTGCTCTCTGCGGAAATCGCTATATCGGCAGGCTGTCTGCGTTCGCACCGGTCATTCTCTGCCATAAACACTAGCAAACGCTGAACGGAAGGGAAAGAAACAGACCAACGGTCACTTTTCAAAGTTGAGTTGCTCAATATTAAGTATTGCACGGAATAATAGAGTATCT
>CM037788.1:26170896-26220896 GCA_021229015.1 Solen grandis
AGACTATTGACATTTTCCGTCCAATTGAACTGTCTTTTTTTTTTTTGAAGGAGCAATGTTGCATAATATTTCCTGGAATTAAAATTTTTAATGTCCATCAGGCATAGAATATTTCAAAATGAAGAAGTCTTTACCATTGTGTGGTGTACTCTTTTGTCATTGCCTTGACATCAAAATGTTCTAATTCTCTATGTATTCAATAAAAGAGAACAACAGTAGGACCATTGTTAGGCCCTCTCTAATCATAGTAAATTCTTAATGGTCAATAATGATATGTCAAGTTCTCTTCATGTATATTAACTATTATGATATGCATTAGTGAAATGGAGATGGAGTCAGGGTAAAGATCGAGAAAATGAACCTCTTTACCAAAGTAATTCTTAATGATTATGTAAATGTCCCTAATGTCCAGATCAAGATGTCCATCATTAAATTATAGGCCTAATGGTCATCTCAAATATGAGGGTTGACCAAAAAACTTTTCCAAATTAATGTAAAAGAAAATGGAATATTTCACAATCAGCCCACGATAAAATAATTTAGTAAATGGATTTAACTACACTGAGCAAAACTTATTTACCCTCATTTCATAAAATGAGATAATGAGAACACAGTCAGTTTAATGAAGCGTGTGAACAATAACACAAGAATATCAATAAAATTGTTGATGCTACTTAATGTTAGATAAATAAAAAAAAATACATGTAGATCAAATTAAAAAACTCTACACCACTTCATATGTTTCAAATAAAAAGTCCAGGCAAGAAACATGATAGATGGACTGAAGAAGTCCAGTCCATGACCATGTACTTCTCTGAAATTCTTTTGGGAAAGCATGAAATATCTTCAAAACGCTGCATCATATCAACTCGGCAATGCCCGGCCTAACCCGTTATATATTATTTTAAAGAAATGGCTAAGGTGTTTCAAATGACACTCTTTTAAATGAAGGCAGATAACTGTGAGATTGTGCCATCTGGTCTATAACAGTAATGCACATGCATGATTTATTGCTGGGCACTAGATTTATCCTCTAATGATATAGACTTGGGCAAACAGAGCAGACCCAGTTCTTTCTAGTGAATTTTGATTCACATATAATTATATTCATTAGGTAAATACATGTAATAACATAATTTGATATATAAAATGCAATCAGGAATCTGTATATAATGAGACGGCATGTTTAAATGCAGCCTTCTAATAAGATTATATTGACTTTCTAAAATGCTTGCCACTAATATTATGTATCCTTTTAAGAAATACAAGCGCTGACAGGATATTTGATTCTATTATGTCCCATTTATTTAATATATAACACAAAATGATAACAATGCCAGTAAACCCAATGTCATAAATTCACTTTTACATGCATAAACAGTTATAACAAGAAAAGATGCAAACAAAATTTGTGTCATATTAAAATATATGTTACTTTCATGGCATTTTTTTATTATTTGAATGAAATTTGATGTCAAATAAAAAAAAAAAAAAAATGTCCACTAGCTTGTTTTGAACTTAAATCCTCAACCTTGCTATGCCTGTTCATTAACCTTAACAGTTACATTCATTCTTTTATTTATGTTTGGCATTTTTGTTTTATTTGTTTATTTTTTTATTCAATTTTCCACACTTTGTGTAAGGAAACTGAAATAAGATTTAAAATTTCAAAGTAAGATTTTATATTACTTTCTCAAGATGATATATAAAGCAAGCATATATTTCAAGTAATTTGTTTATTTTTTTACCAAACTGTCCAAAATGATGAATGTCCAAGACTAAAATAACACATTTCAAATTGACTGGCATGAGAAAGGAGGCACTTAAGTTGTTTTATTATAAGTAAAATACATGAAACTGACCCATGATTGAAAAGCACCTTCAAGCAGGGATGTCAATCAAAGTGGAAAATTACAAGCCTCAAAAATTTTCTTATTAATTTACTGTTATGGGATGATGAAAGTCAGAGCATATAAGCTCAGCCAGATGGAGATTCCATACATTTGTTATGTCCTAGTGCATTATGGGAACGATTCTAACACTCTTTAACTTTGGAGATTTGATGGGTTCAGATTGCATTGTAGGAGTAGTTAGAGGGTCAAAAGGTTACTGGATATTGTAAATGTCTATCAATCATACAAAATGGCATGTTTTTATGTGTTGTATATTTGATGCCAATTTGCTTGGATGGATCTTTCTAACTGAAGCAAGATTATCCTTTTAAATCATAGGGACTCATTTTGATGCATGAACAGAGTAGACCAAGATCAGAGCTGTCTGATCAGGGTCCCCTTTTTAATGAAATTTGATGCTCAGATTCTACAGTCTGCACAGATAAGAACAATCCATTATTTCATATACCATTTAAAGCGATGTAAATTAATATGAACTAAGGCACAGCCTCAGAGCAGGCGAAGCATGATCACCTTATTCAGGAGTACTTGATCTATTCAGTTGCTATGTGTATGTTCTAAGTAGAAAAGAACACACTCATTAATTCTAAGGATCATTATAAGTATGCAGCATCTTGCTTCGAATGCTAGGCGAAAAAGAAAAAAAAAATTCAAACAGTTAAAAAATTAAATAACGCTACATAATGGGGCAACAAATTCAAATTATTTATTTCATCATAATTATATTTAAATTCAAAACAAGCAATTGTAAACTAACAATCCTGTGTCATTTGTTGGTGTCTATATATATAAGCATGCATAGTCCTGCTTCCAGTCACAATATGTACATGCTTTTAAAACAAAAACACTGACAACAACAAGCAGAAATAAAAAGAAATCCCTCTTAGAATATCTCAAAATTCATCAATGTGGTTCTATATCTAATTTTTCTGTATATATGAAATTGTTTGTATGTATATTTATTTCAAATCTGGCAGTGCCCTGGCCCAGTGCAGGGTGTACAATTTGTCAGAAAAAATAGTGAAATTATTAACCTTTTTGTATATATGAATACAGCATAACACAAAAATTTATCTCAAGAGTACACTATAATATTTGCCATCGAATTCCAATGGGGAAACCCAAATTCCTATATCTAACGCCAATGGCAGCATCACTGCAACTTATTAATCAAATTTGTTGAAGTATGAATTTAATAGTTGGACTGGGGTTGGTGTCACTACCAAGTGAAAAATGTTTGTTTATTTACTGGGTTAAATGTCCAGGTGACAGTATTTCAGTCATTAGGAAACACACCCAGTCACATTATCCTGACACCGGGCCAACCAGTCCTGGAACTACCCTGTATTTATCCTGACACCGGGCCAACCAGTCCTGGAACTACCCTGTATTTATCCTGACACCGGGCCAACCAGTCCTGGAACTACCCTGTATTTATCCTGACACCGAGCCAACCAGTCCTGGAACTACCCTGTATTTATTCTGACACTGGGCCAACCAGTCCTGGAACTACCCTGTATTTATTCTGACACCGGGACAACCAGTCCTGGAACTACCCTGTATTTATTCTGACACCGGGCCAAACCTGACCGTATTTTTTTTTTTAGTATGTTGCGCCAGGGATCAAACATACTCGGGGAGATGCTCTTAAAACTTGGCCACCTTGACCGGTCATTTTGAAATTTGTAAAGATTATGTTCAAAATGATACAATTTCTAGTTTACCTCTTATTTAGGGCAGACCATGTGTCATCTTTGAAAGGGGAAGAAAAGGAAAGATAAAAAAACAAACTTGTCATCTTTGAAATCAGTATAATTATATATCATCATTTAACTATAAGATGCACAGTCATGCAGTTTTAAATTGGTCTTTCTTAATAGATTCCATCCTATATATAGCAGTTAATAAAATGAGGACTGGTCCAATCCTAAAAAAATATATAAAAAAAAAAAAAAAAAAAGAAATGTTTGTGAAACATATATGCCCCCCTCATATGCCATAATATGTATATAGCTATATTACATGCAAGGAGTTTGCCTTCATAATGTTGGCTTGTCACAAAAAATTCTCAAACTTCAAAAATTTGAGTGAAAATATAATGTGCTAAAATGTGGAACTAAACATTTACTGAAATAAATGGGCTGGAGAAATATTTACACAAGTCCACAAAGGTTTAAGTGAAAGAACATTGTCAGTTATAAACAAACAAAACATTAAGACTTAGTGCTCTAGGTTTATTATAAAAATTAAAAAATCAGCCTTGCTAGCCATAAGCACAAACATCCACAATAATGAAAGAAAATAATACATCATCCTTCAAATATCTCAAACTTTAAAAAAACAACAACATTACAACATAAATTATGGTATCTTGATCTAAGTAATAAAAAGTCTTTTGCATAATTTCCATATAGTGGCCAAGTCATCAAACATATATACAAATGCAACCTTGTGACCTTGACCTTTGAGGTATTGACACCAAAATTGGGGAAAAAAAGGTCTGGTATTATACGTACACAACATGTGACCTTGACCTTTGAGGTAATGACACCAAAATCGGTAGGGGTCATCTACTAATCGTGAGGAACAACCACAAGAAGTTTGAGACTTAAAGGTCAAATAGAACTTAAGTTATCACTTGGACAAGGTCTGGTATTATACATACACAACATGTGACCTTGACCTTTGAGGTAATGACACCAAAATCAATAGGGGTCATCTACTAATCATGAGCAACAACCACATGAAGTTTGAGACTTAAAGGTCAAATAGAACTTAAGTTATCACTCGGACAAGGTCTGGTCTACCGACAGACCGACGGACCGACCTACGGACCGACTGACATGAGCAAAGCAATATACCCCCTCTTCTTCGAAGGGGGGGGCATAATAAAGAAAGAAAATGAAATAAATAAATGATAGATAATTAGATATGTAGATCTAGGTGTACTGTACATGAATAACTCTTGACCTTTCAACTAAAAATACACCCTTCTTCTATTTTGGTTATAGTAAACGTACAAGTGAATTGCAATTACTTATTAGATAAAAATGTTAAAAAAAATGTTCAGAGAGAAGAGTAGAAGGAAGAAAGAATTTTTACAGATAGGGCATTCTCAGATATATGGAGAGAGAGAGAGATTATGTAAAAACAAAAATCGTAACTAAACTTCATGTTTAGTGTTATTCTTTAATTCTTTGAGTAGAAAAAGCAGAGTGCCATCACTATACTTCTATCTACCAAGTTCCCCCGTTTTCACCCTCTTTTCGTTTTTTTTTTTTTTTTTATCTTTTTATATCGATACATATTGCATACCAGTGACGTAGGCATGTGTTAGTTTCTTTGTTGATGTGTATTCAAAAGATCAGATGATTTTGATTACTTACAGAATTGATGGATAGGTCGAGATAATAATTAAAAATATTTTTTTTTTTTTCACATATGGTACTTTTTTTTCTGAGATATACTTTATGCATAAAAGCACCGTGTTAAGTGATATTCAAAGCAGAATCGTGTATTAAATCAGTGAAGTCTGAAAAGTGCGAATGAAAATTAGTGTTGCAATGATAACCAAATGACAGTGTTGGTGTCATGGCGCCTCCCACAAGGTAGATTTTTTAAGGGATTTCGGAATCTAATTCACATGTTGAAAGTGAGTTGAATTATTTTTGTTAATCTTATATCTTATAAAGAAGCACATTTGTAATGTTCTAATGCAAAAGCAAAGCATATCAACAAAATTTGAATCAGACGAACACCAGAAAATGGACTGCATCCAGTGCAATCAAATGTTTTTTACCGACTTTGAAGAACGCGTTTTAAGTTTGTAAACAAAATGACACTGCCCATATGATAAACAGCTGTGACGAAGAAAAAAAAAATCCATAGTGCTCTGAAATGTTGATCCAAATAGAAGTCTACGCAATACAGTAGGGCGAGCTACGCTGCTCGCTGGCTTTGCCGCTGAGCGAGCTTCACCTGCTAATATTTAGTGCCATTGATTTGTAAAAGAGTAAAGGGTAAAAAAAATTTTTTTTGTCAAATATGAATTGAGGAATTGAGATTATATACCAGTAGGTTAGAAAACAAGAGGGCCAAGATGGCCCAGAACCGCTCACCTAAGAAATATGCATTGCCTTTTATAACATGGTCATACTACATGTAAATACATAATCCATGCAAAGGTACAGCAAAAAAATTGTAATTTCACACAAAATCTGTACCTGTGGTCCAAATTTTGATGGTCATAGGGCCAGGATTTGAAAACTTGGTTCAGGTCAACAAGGCCATGTTACATACCAAAATATCTAAAACCCCAGATCTTGTGGTTACTTTGACAGAAGCTCTTTTTCCTATTCAAGTCTTCGTAAAATCAAGAAACCCCTTGGGCAGAACTTATTTGTCCCCAGGATTTGAACAAACTTGGTAGTTGTCCACTTAATGTCATGTTACATACCAAATATCTAAACTTCAGGCCTTGTGGTCTCTGACAAGAAGATATTCCTAGTTTTTCCTATAGACTATATGTAGTTTATGTAAAATCAAGTGACCCCTGGGGAGAAACCCCTGGGGCGTGGTCAACTTGAACCCTAGGGCCATGATGTGAACAAACTTGGAGAATGTGCACTAGCCATGTTACATATCATTTATCTAAACTCCAGGCCTTGTAGTTTTTGACAAGAAGATATTTCTAGTTTTTTCTTTGTAAGTCTATGTAAAATCAAGTGACCCCCTAGGGCGGGATCAATTTTGACCCCAGGGCTATGATGTTAACAAACATGTTACATACCATATTATCTAAACTGCAGGCCTTGTAGTTTCTGAGAAGAAGATTTTTCTAGTTTTTCCTTTTTAAGTCTATGAAAAATCAAGTGACTCCTAGGGTGGGGCCAATTTTGACGCCAGGGTCATGATTTGAACAAACTTGATAGATATCTCCTACTACTAGACAATGCTACATACCAAATATCTAAGCTTAAGTCCCTGCAGTTTTGCAGAAGATTATCAAAGTTTGCATTTTTAAAATCTATTTTTAGTTCCTGTGACCTTCTTGATAGAGGGCTTCATAAGGATCAATCAATCCATTCAGCAGTTTAGGAGGAGATGTTTTGTTTAAATGAAATTGTTGACAATGGATGCAGAGACACTGGACACCGGACACAGGGTATGATGTGCTCAGGTGAGCTAAAAATATATTAGAGGAGAGTTACTTTTGAGCATGTAATGAAATGAGACCCTTTTGCATGTAAAATCTTTTACCTTGTGTATCTATAAATATTCCGTCTTTTCGGAGGCTCAGGATTTAAGCATTGTAACCAAATATGGAGTGCATAAAATGTGAATAATCAAGGCTGATATACCTGATGGAACAGGTTCCAAGTAGACCTCCAGTAGCAGCTATCAAGCAGGCTATCAACCAATCAGATTACAGCATATCCTTCCATCAGTGTTTAGTTGCTTGCATTAAGTATTATAATCTATATCTTTATGGCATATGGCTTGGAACTATTGTTTACTCATGAAAGCAATATATAGACCATTATCTCTGGAATCATTCTATGATGGTTCTGGCCCAAATGGTGAAAAATTACAATATTTATCACAAAATCAATGTACTTCCAGTAAAATAACCGTAAAGAAGAGACGGTAAATTGAAATAAACTGAAAAGGATTCCCAGATGTATTGTAAGTAATTTGTCTGATACATACATTGCTCACTGTGGCAGAGTTAAGTTTTATCACTTAATCATAATCATTGAGATATTTTCTCTCCATTTTTAACCCTTTACTTCATATAGACTAGTTTTGAGGAATAGGCAAACAGAGCAGACCCAGATCAGACAGCTTCTACAGGAGCTGTTTGATCAAGTTTTCTCTGTTTGCTCTTATACTGTAATACTGTGGCTCAATTTCTATATAAATGGTCATCCCTAACGGAAAATACTAAGGGGGCTGGCTGGAATGATAGGAAACAAAGCACTGCCAACAAGTTATTTTCAGTAAACAATGACCACAAACTCTTAATTCTGATGACCTCATGAAACAACATACCAGCTGAAAATATCAAAGCCAACAGGGCATTTACACCAGGTTATACAGTATTGTAGTATGTAATAAAAGTGATAGGGACAGAAACAAGAGACACCCTGATTTGCTCAACTGAATACAGGGTTACCCAAGGAACATCAGTCTGTACAGTAAAACATTTTGAAATCTGGCCAGTAGTTTTTGTGAAAAAAGAAAAAGGAAAAGAAAAAAGGTTTTCATATTAATTTATATACTGGTTTCCCAGGTCCTGTAGGTGATATACTGGTTCCCCTGGTCCTGTAGGTGATATACTGGTTCCCCTGGTCCTGTAGGTGATATACTGGTTCCCCAGGTCCTGTAGGTGATATACTGGTTCCCCTGGTCCTGAAGGTGATATATTGGTCCCCTGGTCCTGCAGATGATATACTAAATTCCTAGGTCCTGTAGGTGATATACTGGTTCCCCAGGTCCTGTAGGTGATATACTGGTTCTCCTGGTCCTGAGGTGATATACTGGTTCCCCAGGTCCTGTGATATACTGGATCTGATCAGGAGTGATAGGCCTTGTTTATATACTGGTTCCCCAGGTCCTGTGTGTGATATACTGGTTCCCCAGGTCCTGTAGGTGATATATTGGTTCCCAGGTCCTGTGTGTGATATACTGGTTCCCCAGGTCCTGTAGGTGATATATTGGTTTCCCAGTTCCTGTGATATACTGAATCTGATCAGGAGTGATAGGCCTTGTTTATATACTGGTTCCCCAGGTCCTATAGGTGATATACTGAATCTGATCAGGAGTGATAGGCCTTGTTTATATACTGGTTCCCCAGGTCCTAGAGGTGATATACTGAATCTGATCAGGAGTGATAGGACTTGTTTATATACTGGTTCCCCAGGTCCTATAGGTGATATACTGAATCTGATCAGGAGTGATAGACCTAATGTTTATATACTGGTTCCCCAGGTCCTGTAGGTGATATACTGAATCTGATCAGGAATGATAGGCAATGTTTATATACTGGTCCCCTAGGTCCTGTAATTGATTATGATGTATGTGGAGGCTGATCTGTTTAATTGCAATTGAGTGAATATAAATAACACTGACATGGATATACAGGAGTCTGAGGCAGTGTTTTGTATGAGTCAAAGTATATATGATATTTCAAAAGTTAAGTGTTTACTTAAGTCCTTTACCTTTTGAATATTTATAAAGAAATTTATGACTTAATATATGACACAATTTATTTTTTTGTAATGGAAACTGAGAAGAATCTTATCTACAATAAGCCATGTGCAAGCACAAGAGACATATTAGACATCTAATCTAGGTTTTCATTGTTTGCAAAGGTGCCAAAACGTGCGAATACCGGTATCCTTTGCGCACTGGGCCAATCTTTACAGCGAATGCCTGTAGTGTATTGACACAGTTCGAAAAATTGTTGCCTCTTTAAAGCGATTCCTTGCAGCATTATGAGATGGGTGCCTTTGTTGCAGGTTTAAAACCGGACAAGCGATTTGGTGTATTTTTAAGAAAAGGTATGTTGGACAACGTTGAAATTAAGCAAAATAACATTTTTTTCGGTAGCTGATGTTTTTCAGCACTGAATACAGTAACCTTCATTTGTGGATACAGTAAACTACCGTAAACACTCATGTATTGTGCGCATTTCTATGACTTCAATTTCGATTTCCGAGAAGGGGTGTGCACAATACAAGAGAATTTAGTTTTTCCTTCGTGTTTCCAAATTTTACCCTACCCACTAGGAAGCCATATCGGCCATCGACGAAGTCTATATGATTCGTATTCATATTTTAAATTGGTATTAAAGCTCTATCGTATATACTTGCCAGAAAATTGTTGTCTGTTTGTGATTTCTTCAATATAATTGTGAAAGAAATGCTTACGAAACCATTGTTCTCGTTTATTTATATATCGCTGTGAATCACCCAGAACTTGTTCAGTACTGTATTGTACTTTACATAATAATTCATTGACATGAAGCCAAATGCGATATTCACATCGTCATTACTGAGACAAACCATGACTGTCATTATGATATGATTATACAATCAGCTGATTGTTTTTAGTACATTCAGATAATATTTTAGCTAGTTAGTTCCATTTTGGACAAAACTGTTCGGTTAAAGATAATTGTGTACTTCAAATTCCATTTGGAAAGGAACTTGCGACAAACAAGCAACAAGGCGTCAAAGTTTGAAGACAATTACTCAAACTATTGGCCATCATGAACATTAACGTAACAATGCAAGCTGAATGTGGATATGAGAGGTGTGAATTATGATCATCGCATGACTGACTTTCAGAAGGAGTAGAACTTTTTTTTCCTGTAGTTCAATCAAATATTCGCAAAACATCCTTGGCTAAACAAAATGATGGCCTCCTCGATGTAGTGAGTGCACATTATAGAAGGGAAATAGATTTTTACCAAGGTTTTGAACCTCAAACTCGGGAGGAGCAGCAAACAGCATAAAACCTAATCAGCCTGCGAGTTACTCGCAGTCTGATCTGGTTTTATGCTGTTCGCATAGGTCTTTTCATGGTTTCCTCTATGAGGGAAAGGGTTAAAGAGTTAAGTAAAATACTTCATTTCTAATGGACAATAATTTAGGTCTAATATTAAAGTCTGTTACACCAATTTATTTTTCTATTGTTCTGTGGAGCAACATTTGTATTATAATCAAAATAAATTTAAACATTATAGGCCTTTCATTTGCTGACTCATATTACTAACAAACCACATCTGTGTGAATGATTATTTTCTTAAAAAAATAATGTTATATTGTAAAACAAAATTAAAATCAAACTTCCAATTCCCATCTTGCATCAAATTGGTATTGTTTAAATCAACAATCTATGTATCACTTATCCAATCTCCATGTCAGAAATCAATTAAGGTCATTCTAAACCTTTCTCAGACAGAAACATAATTCCAGGAAAGAGAAGTAGGCTCAAAAATAATAATTTCAGTTGTGATATCATATCAGAAAATGATATATGGAAAATTATTTTGTCTGGTCTCAGCAAATATTGGACCAAACGTAACTTTATCTGTCTAACATCCTGTCTAATTGCCTTAAATCTAGGGCAATATTTCCTTGGGTGTATATGTTACATTGGTATCAGATGTCTGTGTCTGTTTTAATCTGTTTGGTTTGTTTGATTATTTTGGTTGAACATCCCGCAAACTGCACTTGGGTCATTTTGGAACCTTGGTCTGCACTAGACAGATGTAATGTTGCCGCACTAAGCAAGACCCTGGCAACCAATCCTGAGACAACCCTTATATGATGAGGAGACAAGAAAAACTGTGACAGAGTATCATAGCGGGTGCACAAAGCCGACTGATATGTCAATATTTTGAGGGCTCAACTTGCAAATGCATATTTCCAATTTTTCTTTTGTGCAGCTTTAGAAAGCTCTGGACATCACACAATCTGTTCACAGTCTTTGTTCTACCTGTCTAAATGTGTGAGGAAAGAATGCCCTATTAATGATTGATGCTTGAACTAGAATGATTCATCAATCCTTTCAGTAGTATCAATTTAACATTTTTTTGCACATTCAAAACTAATAATCCGACACAATTTCAATTAATAACAAGTAATATCTTTCAAAAGTAAGGTTCACCCAAGGATCATCCCTGCCAAGTTAAATCAAATTCTGTCAAGTGGTTTCAGAGGAGATGTTGTATAAAGCAAATTGTTGAAGACAGATGATGCATGACCAAGGTGATCAGAAAAGCTCACCTTGAGCACAAAGTGCTCAGATGAGCTAAAACAATAGGGCCAGGATGGCCCTATATCACTCACCTGAGTACTACTGCTCTAAAGGCAACCTTTAGTATTTTGGACAATAACTTCCATACAAAGCATAATAATCCTTTGTTTATTAACATTATGTATACATCTGATCAAGGTTGCTTTATAATTGTGGATGCTAGAATGCAAACAAAGTTAAATATGGCATTTTATATACTTCAAGGGCTATAATTGGAGATAGTGGTCCAATACCAAGTCAGCCTTGGGAAGAAAATAGTCAATAACATTACCATCAGGTTTGGAAGTTTACTTTGAAATAATCCCCACGGAAGCTGAATTTTCAAGGGATCAGCTTTGTTTGAGCAGCTTTGGTAGAGGGTAATTTAAGGCAAATTAGCCCACCCCTGGCGGCCAGTTTTTTTTTAAAAGATCAGAATAATTTTAGCAATCTTGGTAGTGGGTTACTCAAGGAACATCTGTGCTAAAACATTTTAAAATCTGGTCAGTAGTTTTGAAGGAGATGATATTTTTAAAGTTTTCATTATTTTTTTCTCTCCGTTGCCATGGCAACCAGAATTCTACATGGATCAAGTTTATTTTAGCAACTTATGTGAAGGTTCATCCAAGGATCATCCCTGCCAATTCTGTCCAGCGGTTTCAGAGGAGATGTCATTTAAAGAAAATTTGCGACAACATATGACGCATGACTAATGACAGACGCACGGTGATCACAAAAGCTGACCTTGAAAACCTTATACACTGTAAACTCCTTATAACGCTCCTCGGAACAACGCTGTATCCAATGTAACGCGGATGTCCATGGACCCCTTTTTTTTTTGGAAAAAAATAGCAATTTTCGTATTTTTCCTATGTATCATTCTATTGTAGCCGCCATTTTTGTTTACAAACAGCGGTTTCCAGTTATCCGCCGATTACCTGATACGTGTTAGTTTCTCTCGCTGTAGACTGAAAACCAGTCACACTAGTACACTTAGGTGCGTGAACAATGGTAAACTGTCATAAGTCAAACAGTTAAGAAGCCAATATCCCCACTAATGAAATGAACATGTTATGTTTTCGCACTTCAGCACGTGTCAGCGTAATAATGATGGCAAACTGTCATATGTAAAACAAGAGCCCATTATCGTTTAATATACCACCGACTTTTAAGTTACTTTCGCACATTTGTTTTGAAAGGATATAATTAATTGGACTAATAAAAATACACATTCTTATGGTAAGATCTATGTTAATAAATATATAAATTAACACACATTTTGATACGGATTATCGATTAATCACAATAAGAATAAGACAGAAACTGACCACCGATTTTACCGGTACAGTGTAAGCGGGTGGGTGGGGGATGGCTTTACTCGATATAGCATACAGTATAAGTGGATGGGGGGGGGGGGATTTTAACCTTAAAATTGCAATAACGCGGATTCACATAGAGCGCGGATCACCACCTTGGACCCCCAAACCCGCGTTATAAAGAGTTTACAGTGTATATTTTAAGAAGGTAGGTAATGAAAACATACATCCCACTGTTTCAATTGCTGTAACTCCTTTAAAAATTGGTATATTTTCATAAAATTGGTCTTATTTTGTATAGAAGGAATGGATAAAGACAAACAGGTACAAAAACACCCCCTTGCCTAAGCACTTGTCCTAAAACAGTTCGTGAATTCTAAAATGACAGAATGATGATGAGATCTGACAAAGAATCTTGCCAATTTCTTCCATGTAAAACTAGAAAAACTAAAACCACAATATCAGTGTTTAAATGTATGGACAGATAATGATGAAAGAAACAAATAAATTCAATTTGAATACTTGTGCTGACTTGAAAGCCACTGTTTTGAGAAGATTTTGTGGCTAAATATCGATAACAAAACTACATCAGCACTGTCACCGAGATGCTCCATGGTAACTTCAGAAAATCCTCAGTTTAAACGTAGGTGTTGAACAGTCAGGGTCATTTTGCAAGTGCATAAAGTGATTCAGATCAATGCTTAAAAGGCAGTAAATAAGGCTGCATAAGAAAATAAAAATGAAAGAACAAGTATTCCCTTTAGGTTTTATTGTTTCTTGCATCAGTATCTATCACTGATGTTGTGGCTTTACAAATTTAAGCAAAAATTGCGATGTCACAAAGGATGGAGCAGCTTGCTGCAATAAAACGTGTTGATGTAGACTATGCACCTACACAAACCAAGAAATTCATGATACAGGCAGAGAAATCTGTGAAATATTCCAGCACACTTGTATTCAAGTGGTTTAAGAGATTTGGCAACAACCAAAACAGTACTGCTTATGGTCAGGATGACCAGCCCGTGAGGACACCATGGTCAAAGTGCAGGAGATATTAGAAACTGACAGAAGGAAAAGTATATGTGATATCGTAAAAGAATTTGCTACTGAATCAGCAATGGCACAAAAAATTATAACTGATGATTTAGACATTAAACAAGAGTGTTCTTTGGAACATTGTGTCACGTGTGAAGCGTGATGGATAAGTGTGATGGGCAGACAGACAGACAGACAGACAGACAGACAGACAGACAGACAGACAGACATCCGCGTGGCAATATTCGAGTTAGGGGTGATTTCTTTTATTATTTTCTTTTGTTAATAAAGGGCCATGGCCTCTTATTCTATTGTAATGGAATGAACTCTATTGTTCTCTTTTGTTCTGTTTAGCGTAAGATGGCCCCTAACACCAACCTGGCTGTGTGGATGGAAGGACAGAGGGATGGACGACGGAAAAGTGATCCCCCATGTGTAACCTCTGCTTACAGCAGGTAACACAAAAAGTGGCTGCATCTCCTGTAAGAAAATAAGAAAGAAAAACAGGCTGATGTATCAACAATATTTGTTAATTGATGGGAGAAAGAAGGACTAGCATTCTATGCCTGCATCATTACGTGCAATGAAACCTGGATTCACAATTTTGACCCCAGCAATCAATGGTATGGATGTTTACCGTAAGTGGGTGGAACACCACAGGAAGTGAGAGTAGACTGAGTACTTTGAACCAATGTAACGTCAGATTTATATGACATCAAATAAACATTGTAACTGCTCCCTAAGTATGTTGATGCATGTATTCAACATTATTAATCTTATAGTTTACATTGACTGAATCAACCCCCAAAAAATTAAGGCAGATTAAGTATACAACTAATTATATAATTATTAAGTTTTGTGTGAATTAATTATTATATGACAAAGTTTTCAACACTGTCTATGAACTTCTCGAATGACTCTCGTTAAAGCATCTTTGATGTATGCAGCCTCTATCATGTATTACCAAGAGAGGAACAGATTATAAGCTTTTTATTCAATCATGACAGCACTTTCTTTTAACCTCCAAATCTAGGTTATTTTATGACAGCTATGGCGTTTCAAACATAAATATTTGTACATAAGATTTCTTTTGATTTTTACACTAGGTGATTTTTCAATAACATAATTTTTTGGTGCTTGTTTTATTGAAGGGAAACCTTACAAAACATCCTTTTAAGTCTGTAATGGTAGCATACAAAGTCTCGTTACTTATATTAATAAATGGAATATTTTTGTGGGGATACATAAGTCTTCCAGAGGTTCACTGTTATTTGATTATACATGGCTAATCTATTTACAGTGCCTTGCCCTGAGCGCTACTGACCATTACATCCTTTGCAAAACCTCATTTTTGTCAGACAAAAGATGAGAGATGACCACAAATCTCTTCTATCTTCTTTTTCTATAATTTTTTTGCACTTAGATTAGTTTCACAGCCAGCCCTTGGAATGTTCATACCCCAGACAAACATTCATCAAGTGAACGCATTTTAAGAAATATATATTGAACACCTACTTGTGTGCTTTTTCAAGCATATTATCAAATTTCTATAAAAAAAAAATCTCATCAGTCAACAGAAATTTTCAATCGATATTTAAACAATATAAAACTCTTCATGACCTGACGGAGGATACTGTTCAGAAAGATTTTTTAACAGTGCTGTTAAATCAGTCAAGTATAGTGCATTTCACCATGTTTATAGCATGTGGGTGAGAAAGAATTAAATGATGAATTTTAAAACTTACCATTTATCAGCCAGTTTCGTGGACAACAAGTGCTCATGTGAATAGATTAAGTGCAATAATCCTGGGGATCGACTTCGAAATAAAAAAAAAGCAGCAAAGGAATCTTTTTTATATACATTAATACTGTATGTATGTGGTACACCATTATAGAAAAAAACAAAGTTAAAAGAAAATTAGAACTATCCTGATGGTAAAAAATACTTCCACAGTGCTTTGTCAAAGGTAAAGAAACCTAAGTATCTCCCCTTGGAAACGTTTGGCAGAAAATAACTTGCTTCATGAACATATTCCATACAGTGGTCAAGCTCTGTGTAAATATCCACAACACCAAAGCTTTGTTGAAATTGTTGCAAGAAATACAACAAAACAAGTTGCATCAACTAAAGAAGTAGTTTACGCCACAAACTTTTCTCTTTGTATGTTGAGAATATCTATTGGCCACAACTCTTGTACTCATTCAGTTTGATCACATATGCAAAAATTCAATGAATTATCTGAGAAACACTATAAAGCAAATGGTGCTACAAACCTCCAGACTGAATGACCAACCAACCCCCCCACCAACAAGTTGATTCCAGTATTCCCCCATAAACATTAGTCTGCAGGGGGTTAATCAGAGAAAATTATTTATGGAAGCCCAAGTCAAAAAAAAAAAAAAAAATCAAAAAAAATCTGCATATAAATTTACAATGGTATCTGCATACTATACTGATTTTCATACTACTTTGTTTAAAATCCTTATTCTGAGTAGGAGATAACGAGATAATTATTCACAAAATAAGACGGAAATGTCTTAACAAGAAGAAAAACTTGACAAAATTGTCTGCAATGGAAATATTTTTTTCAATACTGGATATCTTGAAAGTACAATATAGTATGATACTGAAACAGTATATAATAGACATATAGCTTTCACTAGCAATAAAAGCATACATACATCATATACAATCCCTATGCCATATAATGATTTGACTTGACTATTTCAGTTTAACGTCGCTTCAACAGTATTTCAGTCAAACAGCAACATCCAGCTAATTACAGGTTGAGGAAGACCCTGAATGCACGAGGCATTTGGGTAGAACCACTGATCTACCACAAGCCAGCTGGATTAGGCTTCCTCACATGAAAATCCGAATGACCCTGCCGGGATTCGAACACATGCGGTGAGGGGCTAAGTGAGAGTTAAAGTCAGCGACTTTATTATAATAATAATTATTTATAATTATTATAATAATAATTAAAGTACATTAAATCATATTATACATATAACAATACTCATATTGAGTATCATTATCAAAACCATGCCCTATGATAGTATTCCATTATGAAAATAACATGTCACAAAGTTGCAATACTACCCAAAATCAATGCTACAAATACAGAAAATAAGGTAAAAATATGAAAATTTTATCTTTCTTTTGACAATATGCAAAATATTTTCTCTGTAAGTCAATGATTAGCCCGAATGATGTCAATAGAATCACCAATATATAGTATATGACCAAATATTTACACATAGATTTCCAGAATCAATCGAGCTCTATCACCTAGTCAGATTGGCCCGCATAAGTCATGCGGGTATCTGGCGAGTGTCCCCATGTATAATCCATGCATGGTGTGAATGTTGAGGTGTGTGTTTACACTATATGTTTCAGGCACCTGTTGGCCAAACAATTTCACCTCTTAAGCCAGTAAAGTTGCATGACATTTGTTTTTCATCGGAGAAATATTTTAAAAAAGTTGAGCACTGAACTCCCAGATGAAGTGCTGGTACAAGCACTTCTACTTTAGGTGGCTCGTTTTTATATTATGTAAATAAGGCAGTTTACAGGATATGTCTGAAACAGCCAAATCGGTGGCCATGAAATTTTTCTACTTCTTGATATGATTACGGTATTGTAGATAATCCGTAGGTAATATAAGGGATCAGGCAAGTTTTCATGAACATTTTCTTTACAAAAGGTCCCTCATAGATGATCAATGTCATTTTTTTTGTTACAAACTGAGAGTTTCATAATATTCAAGCTATGTCCGACAAATCCTATGCCCGGAGCCCGTGGGCTACCTAATTAGTTGGCCGGGTTACCACCTCTTTTACGTTAGTAGCCCTCTGGGCTACTGACATTTCCTGTGTCTGGTTGCCCGGTGTCATCAAGCCGTGTACACCCTCTACTATAATACACAGTATATTATGCAATGAAAATACCTACTGTGATCACTGATAAGATATCAGTAAAAAGGTGGAGTCATTCACATGTTAGCAGTATCAATTGATCCAATCAATGGATGACACTGATGCTTGCAGATTACTTGGATAGTATCGTTTCTTTGATTTTCGTAAATGCAGACACTTCCGACAGGAATCGTTTTTCTGCTTATAAAACTGAGACCAATATTCGGCAGCATCCTTTATGCTAACACTATCCCAACTTTATGTAGGAAAAGTAAAAAGAAAACCATGAATATCCTCCAAAAGTAATTTTAAGTTCCTATATTTTCCATGACGGAAAAACAGACGCTGTAACTCGACTTAAACTGCACAACAATCAACACCTTTTTTAACCAATACTGAATGATTTTTCTCATATGCAAAGTAAGAAATAACTTTTCTGAGAATTTCTCAGCAATATAATCATACATATGTTTTTAATTACCTATTTTACTTCGGTAATTATAATTCTTTGATCACTGTCGTCGATTATGTCATGCGTTTTCGCGGTTTTATTTCCCAGTTTTTTAAGTGAGCAAAAATATAAAATAAATGACTGAACATCAAAATACACTTGTTTAATTAAAATCTTGGGGAAAAACAACTTTTAAACTGTATCAAACCTGAAAATTGGCAAATAAAAAACTGCAGTCTAGTTTTGTCCTATTTTACATGTTCAAGGGAGTTAACTACAAATATGTGAAATTAAAAAAAAAAAAAAAAAA
This sequence comes from Solen grandis, assembly GCA_021229015.1. Taxonomy (NCBI): domain Eukaryota; kingdom Metazoa; phylum Mollusca; class Bivalvia; order Adapedonta; family Solenidae; genus Solen; species Solen grandis. Next base: position 26,189,644 of record CM037788.1, read on the forward strand.
AAAAATAAGAAAAATAAAAGTAAACAGTATTTCATTTACTTATATTTTTCTTTTTTTTGTATTTTAACATTTTTTTCCCTTTACTTTGAGATGAATTCTAATGTACATCTTATCACTACTTAGTAAAGTAGGTCTTTAAAGGAATACGCTCGGCTGATAACAACTAGGTTTTAATTGAAAGATATTGATGTAAATAAACCAATTTAATTACTCATTTCATTGACTCAATCGTAATAAGAAAGAAATTGCAAGTCTATTTACACCAATTTGCTCCGAGACATGGGCGCAGACATTGTTTACGTCTCGTGGTCTCGCGAGACTTTTTTTCAACAATCGTGACGTCACAGACACACTTCCGGTTGCTTACATACATTGAAATATAGAAGGGAATTACGTGTGTTGTGGAGAAATTGTTTGAAAAATGTTTATTATTTGAATATGATGAAAATATATTATTAAAAGATTAAACTATGATCATTTTATTGTTTTCTTACTCGTGAGTGAGAGAGTCGAGCCCTCGTCCTATGACCTTTGTATGCCAGAATGGTAATGAATGCAACTTCTAAAACAGAATCATTCAGAACTAAGGTGTGAAAGTCCGTATGGTTCGTAATGCACGTAAGTTCATCTAAATTTCCAACAACCAAGTCACTCGATTTGCAACATACATTTTCCATATTGGATGGCATCATAACACAGTTATCACACAGACAAAAGTCCTCAGCACATAAATATTCCTCCTCATGTACATCATTGTCTTGAAGCAGTTGCAGCTCTTCCTCAGTATATTCGGGCTCAAAGTCGTAAGGAACTATACACTCCATTTTAAGAAATATCTCAAAAACTTTATTAAACTTCCTGCTATAGTGATCGAACCATAACTAAAGTCAATACCCCTTGTCACGCAATCATGCACATTCTCACAAACATCCCTATTTTAATTGCGCAAATCATTACAATTTTTAAACAGTTTTTTAATCAAACATATAAATATATAAAAGGGGCGGTATCATGTAAGTAGAAATCTAATTGCAATGACGGTAACTGTGAAATACTATAGAGACGAATCAAAGAGACACCGTGTTGTAATTATGATTAACACACCTAATTGCTCGCAATTTAGCAAAATAATGTAAATTATGCTAACTACTTTCTGTATATCACAATAACGTGAGCTCATTGCGATACGATATTTTTACTTATATATATTTATTTAAACAGACTTTTTCCGTAAAATAGCATAATATAGATTATTATAATATAAAACGTGGATTCAACACTTTTCTTTCATATTTATATAATGCATCTAGTATGTTTGTGGTGATGATTATACTCTACATGTCCATTTCAGTAAAACGTGCACATCAATTGTCTGTTGACATGGTGACTCGGTCGCACGCTTCGTTTTATGGCCGTGTTTTATGGCCCTGAGGTGCGATTTTATATGACGCTTTTTCTGTTACAAAGGCTTGCCAGTGATTTCTTATCCAATCAGTTTAACACCACACAACTTTTCAATAACCGCAGTTGCAAGCATTTCACGGTAAAAATGACAAAGATGTATTATAGAAATAAAAAATATCGCGGAGCAAATTGGTTTAAATAGACGTCTTTAACTTACAATTTCTTTCTTATTACGATTGATTCAATGAAATGAGAAATTTAATTGGTTTATTTACATCAATTTCTTTCAATTGAAACCTAGTTGTAATCAGCCGAGCGTATTCCTTTAATGCTTTTATCACAACCCCTATTAATCGCACTCATCGATCGGGATATGGTTCAATGGGTATTTGTGACGTCACAGAAAGGTAAACATGAACAAAGATGGCGGCGGCCATAGCCGATCGAAATCACAAACTTTAAACAGCTATATCTTCACAAATATAGCGTGTATAAAAATGAAAGTCATGTCAAAGTGATCTACACTAAAAGGTTTATTGATGGTTAAATTTTCATTTCAGCCGAGCGTATTCCTTTAAGTGTACATAAGTTATGTATTTATGTTAATATCAAGAACATGTGTGCAATGTTAATTTCTGAAAAAAAAAAAATTATACATGTACATGTGTATTTCAGATACATTTCTTAGAAATTCTTACCATGAAATTTTGTTTTTCATTTCAATATGATTGTAAAATGTGAATATGTTATGCAAAACATAGATTTCCTTGGCTGATGTAGTTTAATGTCATAAGGCTAAACTTTTGAAAATGTAATATTAAGGCATGTAGGATTAATGGCCTGAGAGTTTTACATTCTACTTGATGAAACATATAAGTACATGGATGCTATTCTGGTTAAAATTCTCTGCTACTGATGTCTTTGTTTGATTCTAACATTTTAATTGTTCCCTCGGCTTTTTGTAACTGTAAACTACACATTGATAAAATAAATTGTGTCAGGACTGACTGAGTCTAAGCACAGCTGTATATTAGAATTTGTCAACAAAATTCTGGGCTACCAGCTTTCAAATCTAGTAGCCCAGTGGGCTACCAGAAATTTTGAGAATTTGTCGGACACTGAAGCTAAATTGACCTATCTGTAGTATTGCATCTTTAAAGAGAATAAAGAATATCTTTAAAACAAAAAGATATTTGGCTTTGATAGGGATTATAGAAATTGAGAATATAGAACAGTAATATAAAGTGTCCCTTCGACTGCAATAAGCAGATTAGAAGCTTACTAAAACTGTCATACAGAGACACAGACTGTGATATATTTCATCTCACTGACACAAGTTAATTACTAATCAAAGCGCACAATGCGCTGAGAGACGGCGACGGGATTAACATTGTAAACCCATTGTTTCTGAAGTTATTGAAGCAATCACATGACGACAAAAACTCCATCCGCTGTTGCTACAGAAGTTCTGTTTGTAACATAATAATCTGGAGTAAAGGTCATGAACCTTTCATTCATAAAGAGCTGCATACCTAAGTAGGTCATTCTCTTTCTCTAGTGCTAGCGAATTCTATCTGTTGATTTGTATGTGTAGAAATTGACCAGGTATTTGATTATTTAAGATACTAGAATGTTTGCCTATCTATTTCTAAGTTAAGAAATGCCCTGGGAGGAACCTAACTCGCCATCATGCAAAATATTGTGTGGACTACTTTAGGTCAATTACATACATACGGAGCACTACTTTTTCTTTATACAGGAGTCGATCTTCATGTACGTAAGATGGGTTGCTGTTCTGGTTAAGAAATGTCACGGATATTTTTTTCACACTTAAAATTGATGCTTCCAGTGCAAAATAATGGCAAAAGAAAACATGTTAACAAACAATAACACACTAAAAGTGGTTACGGTAATGATTTAAACGTCTATGTAACATATTCCATTCGTATTTGTTAGTGCAGAATCGCATTGCATGGATCCGCACTAAGCGCGGAGAGGTACAGTTAAAAATGTTGTGGAAAATATGCAAATTAGCAGGGCCTGATTTCGTTCTTCAGCATTAGACGGCTATCGCCGTCTAAAAACGAGCAGGTAAGGGTAACATTTACAAATCCGTTTAGGAATATAATTATTTTTATATGGATACAGAATATTAACATATTATTAATGCCATATAGTTATATAGTATTTTTTTTAATTTGAGAATTAAAATGTTTTGTTTATGATTATTAATGTATCTACAGATGTTTATGAATTTATAGATATAAAACAGTCATGAATATTTTATACAACCACACACATTCAATCAAGCACTCAATCAGCCATTCACTACATAATTCTCATAATTATGTGATCAAATAAAAGTTTATTTTTCCAAATAAAAACCACATAAATGTCATCATCTATTTTAATGTGGTAATATATATAAAAATATATAAAAAAATTTAGTACCAGCAACTAAATATCATTGTATTCCAAATAATCTAAGGGATGCTTTTGTCTAATTATACCTATATTATCATTTTCCTAAATCATAAGAACATTGAAGTTAATTTCTTCAATTTCTATAAAATTATGTTTATAAAACTAATAGCCGGTATTTTGAACTGAATGATAATCAATTGTAATGTTAAACAACAATATAAATAACATATATATACAAATATTATCTCCCATAAAACTTTAGAAAATATTGAATAGTTTAATAAAACATTTCATTCAGGATATCTATAAATTATCATTTATCATTAACATTAATCATATATGAGGGAAGTTCTGACTATTTTTCTGAGCACTTGAGGGACGTTTTGACCAACTATTGGACGATTAACTGAGGGACGTCTTGACAATATAATTTACTTATGTTTTCTTGAATATTTTGAAAAACTGTACGACTGACAAAATAATCATTAGGCACACGTACAATTCGTCAGCTAAGAGGTAAAAAGTGTACATGCTTGCGCTAAATATCGTAAAAAAAAAATGCCGTATCAACACCTCCCGTTTCCCAAACTCCCATTTTGGGTACAGTAGCCACATGCGTACATTTCGGGCACACCTGAAAACTATGGGTCTCGAGTACAAATGTTGAGAAAAGACACAATAGATTCAACACAAATCCAGCTACATGTACTCAAGATGAAAACTTACCTTTCTTGCTGTAAAGTACGATCCGTCCCTCCCCCCACTCTTCCCGCCAACATAAGCACGTGCACTAGCTAGGTCTCGTTTGTGCGCATGCGCTGAATTTGAGTATGTTTTTTTTTCGCAAAATATTTTGAATATAATTTTTAGTCAAGTAAATATTTTGTTATAAAACATTATTATGATTTTTGAATTTTTTAATGATTTGGATGGAGAAAATCGTATATAGAATCCCTGGAGGAAGGGGCTTAACTCCGTTTTTTACTATTTTGTATGTATGTAAGAGTTATCTACTCGCGATGGTTGCTGAGCACCAATAATGTACTCAACCTAAAAAGAAAGTTTCCATTTTAAACTTAAATCGACATTTGTTTTATTAAAAGGTAATGAATCATCTATGAATCGTTTCTTTACAGTTTTTTTTTTCGTGAGTAGTTTATTTAATTATTTTTTTGACCATGAGAGTCAAAATCAAAATTTACAAATGACGAGTAACAATTTCAGACTAACGTGACAATATTGAAAAATATTTAATTTTCAACCAGTGAATGTAGATCCTTTGAAAAGTATATGAATAATGTTTTGGTGTTTTATTTGTATATATAATTTTTAAAATAAATTTGTCTTTCTATTTTTTGAAATCTCAATTTTTGCATTAGATCAAAGGCTTACCGGGATATGTAACGGCTTGTTGTGAAATTTCAAGCCATATGGACAATTATTACGGAAGCAATTCATTTCAATTTCGAGACAAACTTGAGGCAAGCAAATTTACATAGATACGTGATATGAGGTGCTTAGCAAACCTTGAGTAGGGCTTGTATATAAATGATATTGTCTTTTAATCTTACAGACCAGTATTATGTTTTTTCCCTTAATAATTTTTATTGAATATATGGTATAGCTTTATATAAATATTTTTTACCGGTTACCTCAAATAAATCAGTTTCAGAACAGTTAATGTAAATTATGCATTCAAAGATTATATTTTCATGCTGTTCGTTTTAATACATCATCTGCTTAAAAATGCTGATACATATGGCACAGGTCACGTTTTTGTTCATATTCCAGCTTTGATCCAGTACTTAGTGCCTGGGGAAGTCTAGATAAAGAGGTATTCACTTTTTCAGGCATTATACAGTACACTAACAAATTATTCTAATTCTGTACGGGGTTACCAGACATCAATCGTTATAGTTCATGAAGCGACCGAAAATCTGGCTGGATGATGAATATATCGGTTGTGAAAGTATGCAAATTTGATTTAAGAAGACGATAGAATTGCGTTTAAGGTTCTTGGACTCTGGTGCATGATATGAAGAATGAAATAAATAATATCATATACCTAAAGTATAATAAATAAGACAAATAATGGTAGGATGGGATATTTTTCATTTTGAACCGCTTTGTCCAGCTATGGTGTTTTTCTTTTTTATTATCTTGTGGCCACGAGAAAATATCTAAGAAAAAACAACAACAAGCTTTTATCCAGATAATTATGTGAAAAAAGCTTGTTATCCACATAATTTAACAGATTAACTTGAAAAAGACGAGATATCTAGTTATCTTAAGTGAATAAATGACTGGCAGCAGTGGGCACTAACAGGCAGTTTTGTCCTGTTAAGATACCTAAGTGGATAACTTGGATTTTCTACTTGTCAGATAGTAACTGAATATGCGACAATTTTTCAGAAAAATTTCGACATAGCCAAGTGGATAAGTGGATGGCAGAAATATGCCACCATAAAGAATAGTTTTTTTTCCTTATTCATTATCTCGTGGCCACGAGATAATAAAAAAGAAACACCATGTCCCCCTGTGCTTCCGTTAATATGAAATGAGAAAATTATTTACTAAAACTTGACTAAACTATTCTATATATCATACAGAAAAAAAAACTGCAGAAAATGAAAAGAAACACATTTGTTATATACATGTATCTCTTTTTTTTTTTTCAAATACATTTTTTCTTACTCATAGTTTATAACGTATTTATTTTATCAATGTTTATAAAAATGCTGAATCATTAAACGCACACGATCGTCTGTGACATATTGTATGTACAGTCAGGGATTCTATACACATATTGTACATATATTGTATATAGAGTTCCTGTTACAATCTTGGGACTTGCTTCATAATTTGCAGCATTTATATTTGAATAAATATGTAAACAAAAATCATATTTTTTTTCTAATTAATTAAGAGCACGTGTATTATCATGCAATTATAATGCTATTAGTAATTAAATATAATGATGCATATCTCCCTTTCTCTATCTCTCTCTCCCTCTAACTTGCATGTTGATGAATGTGGAAAGATATTTTGAATTATTTTCATCATCATCATATGTTCGTGTTTCACTTTTAATACCTACAAACTGTATTATATTGTTGCTAAGTGCATTGCCAAATATGCTATCCTATTAAAATAAAGATAGTAGTAGTTGTTGTTGTAGTAGCAGCAGCAGCAGTAAAGAGAACAAGTGTCAAGACACCCGGGATGAATTACCGAACTACAGTGTAACGCGAGCCAGTTGGAAGGCTAAACAAAACAGGACTCAAACTCCACGCAGTGATCTCCCTTGCAGGTCCAGATGGAGTGTGCGACAGGGGTGTAACACAACACAATGAGTTGAGTCATTATATGAACAAATGACCTTATGACTATCTCGACTAGGATAAATAGCTAACTTTGAAATCATGGACTCTGTTATCCAGGTTATTATCTATCCCATCTGAGATAAAACTGGTGTTTAAATACAACAATGCTTGATACTGGAGGTTACACTCGGGTGATTTTTATACTTAGATAATTTATGAACTTTACGTCAATTCTTAAACGGCTGTTTATTGTGAATTTGATCATTATAAACATCTTTCTTCTTTATAAACGATGTATTTCATATGAGTTTTAAATTTAGTCTGCTAGTTGATTTCCTGATTTTGAAAAAAAAAAAATGCATTTACTTGTGTGTCTAACACATCTATGATTTAGTTAACTAATATGCATGTTACTAATTTTTGTTTTACCTTAAAATGGCAGTAAATCATTGACAATCGTACGAGTAAAAACAGCCTTCCAAACGTAACAAAGATGGGTACTCTATGATATCAAATATTTTAAATAATAAATATTACTACTATAAACCCTAATTACCCACGTGAGAGTTGTACTCGAATTGTTAACTACAATGACCACCATGAGCCTGTCTAGAATCCCCATTAAAAGTAAAAAAATAAAAGTCGAATCCTCTCTCAGAACAAATAAAATTGGTTCGCTTTCCTCGTATCATATAAGGGAATAAAATAACAACAACAACAACAACAAAACAACTCAACACCAACAAGAAATTACAGCAACAGCAACATAAAGGAGCAACAACTGCAGCATCAGAAACTCCTGGCGATGGTCATTTTACGGTAACCTGCTCCGGGCCTCGGTCAAATATTCAAGGATAAAATGAGATATGAAAGATACAGGATAGTGATGTATGATGTATTAAAATAACATCCATACAGACGGACACGTTGTAAAGCTTCCGGTTTATGAGTCGTTAAAGAGAGAATTATAAAATGTTTTATTAGTGGTGGATACAGGATACCTCTGGATCAAAAGTTTGTATACGCTGAAAACGTTATTATTATTATTATTATTAAATACAGCATTCACGCAAAAAATAACTTTACAATAATACATTATACAATATCGTAAAAATGACAATAAAGCATCATTTTCACTTTGCTATTTTTTATGTTATGATCTTATTTTGCAAAGTTTTTTTTATACCCTGTAAACATTGATGCAAAGTACTTTTGATCGTTCATCTGCGAAAAATATGTAAGTGAAAAAAACAACTCCGAAAAGTGTAATCAAATGTGATAATCTTATGAATACATATATAAATTTGGATGTATATAAAAGATAGTCACGGATATTTTTGTGTGTTTGAAAACATGATTCAAAATGTATACACTACATAAACGGTGACGATGTCAGACTACCAAATCATAAAGAGACAAGATTTTAAACACACTAAACATAGTGATTCTGATTTCGTATGATCAAAGTCATATTATATTATCATATATCTGATTGACAGTAGATCAGAATATGAACTGATTAAACAAAGAGGAGCCAGATCAAATAAGATAGCCCCAAGAACTTTGTCTCGTAAGACACAATTTTCTAAACAAAATTGAAGTTTATGAATTGTGATATTTCCTACGAGATGCAGACATTTTCAACATATTGCAATTCGCTGAAAGGATTATCAATATATTTGTCCCAAATGTGAGACGAACATAATTTGACAAGCAGCCATTGAATTAATTTTTGGAATCTTTTACCAGTCTTTTGCTTCATTAGGTTGAAGACCTGTCTGTCCATACATTGTATATTTTGTTTTTATGTAATTCAACATATTCCGCCGCAAAAATGTGTTTACAATTCCTGGATATTAATCCAAGCTATTTTCTTTCGAAACTGGTATCCAAGTTAATTAGTCTATCTCTAAACCTACTATTTTAAAGATAATTACAGGGATGTCTACAAGCTGTGTTCACATTTCTGATAAACATCATTTACGTTATATTTTATCCTACTTCTGCGTGTCTGAAATGGAATTATTTTTAGGACCTATATGGATTGTATTCTGGAGATATAGCTAGAATGGGGGAATGGTCCTGTCAAGAAAATAGTGTTTGGTTGCCTAGGAGTAAGAAATGCTGAGATGACGTGTGTACGTTCAACACGCTATCCACCTTCATTTCATATACCAGGTGTCTTGCCTATATGTAAGCTAAACAAGAAATGCTGAAAGACGTGTGTACGTCCAACAGCTATGCATATTTTGGCTTATGTCTTCATTTCCTATACTATTTTGTTTTTTGCCTATATGTAGTCTAAACAAGAAATGTTAAGAAAAGGATCGAAATCAGACATTTAAAAATCGAAATCAGACATTTAAAAATAAATAAATAATGGTGGATTTTTGTTGGACTATGTCAAATCACTACTCTAATATAATCTCTAAACTATCATAATTGTCATTACGAAGTTGTCAGCCTCTAATCTCAACTGTTTGTGACACCTACATCGCTGGTTAAGATAGTCCACACCTGATAAGTCACCTTTCAAAATCTTTGACTCGGCATTCATTGAATTAGATAATCTGTGGTGTTCTGATCAAACAACTTAACGGCTTAGCCTGTCCGTAGCCAAATAGCAAGAGCCTCCACCAGGCGAAACCAGGAAGTTGTGAGTTCAATCCCCAATTTTACCATTGCTTTATTAGAAAAGAATGATGGAATATGTTCCTGCCTATTGTGAGAGTATGTTAAATGAGGAAAGAAAAAAATGGCCCTATGAGAAATTTAACTTATATTAAACACGAACTAATCCCAGGAAGTTATCTGAATTTGATTTTCGAGGCAAATCATGATAGAAAGATGCATTATACGATTCTCTTTCAAATTTTATTGATTTATTTAGTTTTTTTTTTTTTGTTTTTTTTTTTTGTTAAGTCTTTATGGGAGATAACTCATGACAACAAAATTATCATGGGAGGTAATAAAAGAACTTCTGTCACTTATCATAATATGTAAATTTGCCCCTAAAATTTCTATTGTTTGACGTTTTAAAAGCTTATACATGTATTGTGAAGTTATATGCATGATTGATGGAACTGATGGCTATTAGGGTGCTAATACCTTAAGTGTTGTTTGCGCTATGTATATGAGCTATAGAAAATGTACTGAATACCTGGGTCGAAAATGAGTCTCACTATCTTTCTCTCTCCCCTCTTATGTGGGTGTATGCGTGTGAATGTAGCAAAATACGTATAGTTATGGTTTAAAATCATATTTCTAGACGAAACAAATAAATTAAAACTTAGATCGGGTAGCGTTGGGCTGTGATTAGATCAGAATAAATGTGCAACTACAGTTTTGCATTAATGTAATGACAAGGCACCATTTCCATTTTTTTTTTTAGATAAATAATACATTAGAAAGGCTTGTCCAGTGTGTTATTAGCCGGTCTAGCCAAAGCATCTAATGTTTAACCACTATTTCTGTTCAAGTTGGCCCAGTATAATAACCAAGTACCTTATAGGAATAGGCTAAAATTTTGTCTCTAACAATTAACATTTGTGGTGAAAACAAAACAAAACAACAAAGTATTTTTCATATTTCCCTTTGAATACATACATGCAAAATTATATCTAAATGTGTTTATATTTCCTAGGACACAAACATGATGGCGAAAATCGTGGAATACGTCACTATCAGCATCCTACTGCTGGCGCCATCTTTAACCGGAAGCCAATACGGCAATTGTCGCCATGAAGGTAACGTCTTCAACTGCAGCAATATCAACATTGTGGACATACCAGACCACACCCACATACCACTCGGTATAGAGACCCTGGACTTGTCCAACAACAACATCTTCAACGTCACCTACCTAGATTATTCCGCTCATGCGGACCAACTGTCGGCCTTGTTTCTGAATAGTAATCATATTTCTAACATTAAAAACAACTCATTTAAACTGTTGGTGAATCTGACTCGATTGGATATTTCAAGTAACAGAATAGAAGGCAGAAATCTTGATGAATATATGTTTAACGATTTGAGAAAATTAAAGTATCTGAACATGAGCAAAAACCCTTTGAGACTGATAAAGAAAAACACATTCAACTTCATGGAGCTGCCATCAGTACAGTATCTAGATTTATCACACTGTCAGATAAGTGAAATGGAAGAAAGCTGCATAGACATTCCTTCTTTAATACATCTTGATCTAAGTTGGAACTCCCTACGATACTTGGATGAAGGGGCATTCCGAATGATGGTCGACCTTCAGTACTTTGATTTGAGCCACAACCAGATCAAGGTGCTTGATCTGGTACCCTACATGCCTGAGATAATCACATGGGTTCTTGACAGCAACGGCATGGAGCAGGTAACCATCAAACAGGAAGTGTGGCAGTACGCAGACTCTCTGCAGAATCTGTCGCTAAGGTTGGTATTTTATTGGATCATCGGACAAAGCTTTTTTTTAAACATCTAAAATTCACATTCAGAGGCTAGGATATCCAAGTATGCTCTTGTATATCATGCGCTCGAGTCCAGTGTCAACGAGTAAATAAATGTACATGGCTGTCTGTATATAATGTTCTCTCTTTAACAGAGTAATATCACCCAAGAACGATAGCATATGTAGTTCATTAAAGAATCACATACCATCCCCAAAGAACAATTATGTATTCTTTCACAAAAGAACTCCAGGGACAGACAGGGACATTTCCATACAATTTGCCAGGTGGCTATTACTATATTATCAAATGTACTTTAAACGACGACATGGGGACTGTTTTAAATATTGCTAGGTCGCCTTTCCTCAGTTTCCTGGTGTCGCGCTTTCAAGGAAATCTACATTTTGTTGCGTCGAAGGGGCAAAGCGCAAAACATTTACATACTGCAATTTTTGTGATGTCGCGTTGTCGCTTCTGGTTAAGGTAGGTAGGTAGAAGAAGGGTACTGAAGGGTACCAGAACTGATACACGAATAAACGAAAAAATAGGTCGTTTTCAGATTGGACGCGTGAACGCAAATGGCACGACAATCTAGCTCGCGGACGCGACAATAAGGTTGCGTTATTGCATTAAATTGTCGTGTCTATGCCCTGACGACGGCGCTCCATGCAACAAGTGTGTTTATGGCGCCTTCGCGTTGTCATGACGACGTCCATATACATGTAAAGCGCGAAATCACGAAGACATGACGTAGCAGAAATCAGCCACCTTGCTCGAATTCTGTCTAAAACACTTAGTGCTAAGTAATAATTAAATACTTAAGGGCGAATTTCACTTTTTTTTTCCTTAACGAAAATACCCAAGTAAATGTACTCCATTTTTTAATTTACTCATGTCATGCGTCATTGTTAACCTTTTTTCTGTATCATCTGTGTCAGGAACAACGAGATCATGCTGTTTACAGAGGACAGCCTCCCGCTACATCTAGACACCCTCACCAACCTTGACCTTACTGGCAACCATCTCCAATGTGACTGTCGAATGACCTGGATCGCCATGGAGAGAGTAGAGGTCAAGGACAGAAACATCACCATCCCGTATGTAGATCATTGTATTTGAAATCATCAGACTGCTTCACGTCACACCCTCAGCTGCGAGATCAATTTCTAGACTTTTCTTGAATATATATGTATATGATTTATCATATTTCTGTTAATTTGATGTACATGTATATATTTTTTAATATTTTCACCATCCGTATTTTCTCGTGCGATGCTTCTATAACACTCAAGAAAATTATTAATAGAAAACAAAATCGAATAAGTAAAAGAAGAGTGATTAAAACAAGAAATATCTTTAAAAAAGATACTCGGCCGTGGTAACCAGCTTGATGATTAGTGTCTGAATGGTTTAACAGGTGATATATTTTGTTGTTGGTTTAATAGTTGTGTAATTCCTGTTTCAGTGCAGCTCTTTGAAATACCACGGATCCAAATAATGTTGTACAATCTTGGTAGACACTTACAGCCTTATAACATCTGCGCATTAGACTTTGTCTCGCGGGCTACTAAACTAAACCGGAGGTTACGTTTTTGTTGAATGTAGGAGCTGTCAGGGTCGAACAATCAATTCCGAAATCTATGTCTATCCTATTTTTTAGCGTTCTAACTCTTTCAGTTTACCTTAAAAGGGTGCAGTGTCTTACTATTCGGGACAAATCGTTCGCAGGGGAAGACAACTTCAACTTTTAAAACAGAGAAGTAAAGAACTCGTTTCCGCAAATACTTTCTTTTCTTTTGACTAATTTTACAATGACCAATGGGAATTTAGCAAAGTAAAGAATAACCAATGAAAAATCTAATTTTATTCCGCTTCATTATGTGTATTTCACAGGAAGTCAGGGTGAAAATAAACGGCCTAACGGCCGAAAAAATAATTTTTTTATTTGGGATGAAACTTAACTAAGGTTAAGGTCATTGTTTAAAAAAAAGGGGGGGGGGGAAACTGGAATAATTGGTTTAATGGACACTCCAAAAGTGACATAGATAATTATTGCCCTTAATGAAAATTTAACATGCTACATGAATAATAAAGAACAGTTCAGAGAGACATTGCTCATTTATTTGGTCTCATAAATGACATACATCATTATCTCCCCTACAGGCAGTTCCCTGTACTGTTTGGAACGACTCCGATTTTTACATTCTTTCTTTACCTGTATTTTATGTCCCCGACATTTTTTTTTGTCATTTGGATAGTTTGTCTATGGACATATTATACCACGCTCAAATCAAATTATCCAGATACTGGGTCAGCTAGCCCTGAAATTACTATTATGCGCAGTATCATGTCTCGCAACCGCGGTGCGGATCTACTGCGTCGCTCTCAGTCTCAGGATCATGCGTAATTGCCCAATTGATCAATTGATTTACATACGCAGAACTTGAAATAAGGACGTTTTTCAACGGTTACCATTGATTTTAATTTGAGTAATATGTTTTTAAGTAGCATGCTAAAGGACAGCCCAAATTTGAAGATTCGTCATTTAAAGACATTATTTAAAGTATATTTGCCAAATTTTGAGGGTCCAGAAAGTCACATTTAATGTTAACTTATTTATTTTACGTCGATTGAGAAGCAAGTTCTTACAAGTAATACTAATCCCTCTCGACGGTTCCTGGGTCTGATCTGTAATTTGCGTATGGGAAGGTCATGAAAAATATTCGCTCCCAACTGGGTTCGAACCCACAAACTTCGGATCCGCTGTCGGATATGTTATCACATTGTACCACGGCGCCCCTTTAAGTATTTCTATTCACATTTGGTTTAAATTTCAACAAAAATGCAGTTTTAGTTTAAAAAAGCAAACATACAAAACACACACAAAAAGCTAAAAACGGTAAGGTATGGCATTAATGGATTTCATCTGAAAAATAAAGGAAACCTCTACTTTGAAAATGCTTTTATTGTTCCTTCCCATGGGAAGGGACATCTATAGTGGCTTCTTGGTGGACGTAAGAATTTGCAAATATGGGAGTCAGCGTGAGTCTCGTGCAGTCAGTCCTCTATGTCCGACATATTCAGTTAGTATCTGGCAAGTAGAAAACTTTCGTGTTATCATCTTAGGTATCATAACAGGACAAAACTGCCTGTTAGTGCCCACTACTGCCAGCTATATATTCATTTAAGGTCAGTAGATACCTCGCCTTTTTTCGTGTTGTTCAGTTAAATTATGTGGATAATAGGCATTTTTTTTTCACATAATTATCTGGAAAAAAAGCATAATATCCAGTTAACCTAAGTGAATAAGTATGGTGGCATATTTCTGCCAGCCACTTATCCACTTAGCTATGTCGAAACTTTTCTTAAAAAATGCCACATAGTCAGATAGTATCTGGCAAGTAGAAAACTTTCGTTTTATCCTCTTATGTATCTTAACAGAACAAAACTACCTGTTAGTGCCCACTACTGCCAGCCATATATTCACTTAAGATAACTGGTTATCTCGCCATTTTTCAAGTTAGTCAGTTAAATTATGTGGATAACAAGCATTTTTTCACATACTTTTCTGGAAAAAGGCATGATATCCAGTTAAAATAAGTGAGGTGATTGGCAGTAGTGGGCACTAACAGACAGTTTAGTCCTGTTAAGATACCTAAGTAGATAACTTGAAAATTTGCTACTTGCCAGATACTAACTGAATATGTGACACTTTTTCAGAAAAGTTTCAACATAGCTAAGTGGATAAGTGGCTGGCAGAAATATGCCACCATAAATATGTGATTGGCAGTAATGGGCACTAACAGACATTTTATTCCTGTTAAGATACCTAAGCGGATAATTTGAAAAAATTCTACTTGCTAGATAATAACTGAATATGTGACAATTCGTCATAACTAAGTGGATAAGTGGCTGGCAGAAATATGCCACCATACCTTTCATACCGCTGTTGCCTGACGGGTAATCCATCCATGTTTTTTTACAATCATTTGTAGATGGATATTGATAGAAGTAATACACACATACAGTTAAAATCAGTTCTTAATGAACTAATTGCTTTAAGACCGATACATTCTCTTTTAAATATGAACTACCACTGAGAATACACTGGGTCTTCCCCTACCTGTTATTTGCTGGAAATCGCTCTTTCTCATCGACAGTAAACTCTAAGTCAAAATGTTGCTTTAAGCATAAACTTGAACAGCAAAGGAGAAAGTCAAGTGGCTTGTGATTTGGAACTGTTTTATTGATTTTCCACATCAAATGGATCCTTTGGCTTATATATCAAATTGCTTCGATGGCCGAACATATTTCAATGAACGGCATAACTTTATTTGTCATATTCCTATTACGTAGATTAACCTAGGACATGTTTCATGCCAGAGGCGCTCCATGTATAAAGCGTCAGTGGCTCATATCACACAATTTCATTCATAGTACATGTATTTTCACTGATATCTTTTTCAGTATAGATACAAATTCATCATCAACAACCACTGAATGCATAGAATATCAACCCAAGAAAAACAAAAGTGTTGCACAGCACTGATGTCACGTGCTATGTATTTATTAGCCGGGCATACTGCATGTCTGTGTAAGGACGTAACTTAAATCTATAAAAACAATACCAGTCGAGTGAAACTGATATGTCGACAATAATACAAATCAAAGGGTGCACTATTTTGCTTACTTGCGCGGAAGTACAAAATCGTATGTAAGATGGAAAAAAATGCAAAGGAGTAGCGTGACTGCGAAATACAGTAATTTTTGTATCCACAGCTACGCAGTGTGCGGTAGGATCCAAACTTGACACCGCTTTCGAGAATTAACAATCCAAGTGTCGGTGATATTATATTTATCATATTGTGATATATTATCGATTTATGGTCATTGAAAACATTGCCTGTCTTGTCAATAAACAACGTTTGAAGGAATAGAGTTGCACGTGCGCCACTGAAGCGATATATATTAATTTTAAACAGCGCTGGGTTACACTAATAAGATAAACGAAGGTAACATTACGGTTTGCCCATGATTGGTCTTAGAATTTATGAAAATGGGGAAGTCTCAAATAATTATAAAAATATTGGACGAGGAACTTGCATCTTGTAACGAAATGTCCTCGTGTGTAACTTTGCGAGTTTTTGTGTGTCAATTTCAGTTGCCAGTACCCGTCTAAACACGAAGGCAGAAACCTACTTGACATCCCGGCGGAAGAACTAAAGTGTGGGTTCCCGACCTACCAACTTCTGCTTTTTATCTTACTGTTGATTATCGTGATGCTCTGCTTGATTTTCCTCTACTTTTTCGTGTTTCGGCGTCGAAAATGCTGTGTGCAGCTTAAAAAGAAATCGCCGCGGAAGGATACTGGCGGTGATTATACAGCTGTATATACTAAGGACGATGATGACGTCAGAGTGGCGACGAAAGACGACAAAAACTTATTGCCGGAAAATGAATTTGATGTCTGAAAAACATTATTATCTCTTACAACAAATTCGCCAAGACAAGCATGTTTATACATAAAATCATCTACATTCAATTTGTTATTTGTTAGAGTTTAAATCAAGTCGGTCGGGGATATTCGCCTTATTATACGCCATTTCCTGTTTAATTTGAATATTTTTGACGAAAAATTTTGTTCTTATCCACTATGCATCTTTCTCTTGCAAATCTTAATTATTCATGCAAATCCCATGAAAATGACATTTTTACGTTTTATGAATTATACTGTTAATATTCGATACATCAAATTGTTTTCGTCATTTTAACTACCCTAGTTTAAAGGTATGTTTTGTTGGAAAGATTTGAAATATATTTATCTTTTAAGATAATTAACGAACTTTATTATAGTCACTTCCGTATCTCGTTACATTCCCTCATGAACTGATTTTTACTCTCGTGTATTATTTGAAATCATAATAGATGTTATCATCAGGTGTTTAGCTGAAATTGCGAAATAGATACCGTTATTTGGACGTAGTATTCGTTGTACTTATGAAATTACATATTTACATATCAAATATCAAATTAAAAAAATATCACTTAATAGAACATACTAATACTTTGTGAAACAATCGATTTTGCCCTTTCCTGTACAAGTTCTTGAAAATAAATATTTCAGTACCAAAAAGACCGAGTCTTCTAAAAAATAATCATAGCGTTCTGCTCCTCTGTGAGATGATGTCGTGATAATAGGCTATGTCATTCGCATAGCTAACGGTAGGAAAGGTGCAGATTAAAATGTTGGAGCATTTACCTTTTATAATCACTCGACAAGTAGCATAATAGACTACCTTTTATTAAAAGAAACAGATCTCTCACTGATTCGTGGTTTCCATATCGACAATTTTAACCCTTATAGTGATCATGCACCACTTTGCTTTACAATAGCAGGTCGCGCAATTATGCATGACACCGTTAATAACAACTTACAAAACGCCTCGTACTATATAAAATGGAAGAACACAAAGCGAGAACTATTTAGGAGGGGCTAATAGGAAAATTGACAGATTTCAATCACGTACTTGAGCATGCGCACTCAGGTGATATTAAGTCTCTAGATGTCATGATCGAGCAGTTCTCAAATACAGTGTGCGAGGTTGCCGATCCTTTATTTAAACACTGTTGTAATACTACTACAAAGAGACGCACTCATAATAATAAGGAATGGTTCGATAGAGAATGTATTGAGGCGAAACAATTATATACACAGGCCTTAAATGATTTTAATCACTGTGAATGCTATGAAAACAGAATATTACTTTGTGAGCGTAAAAAGGCTTTTAAGTGTTTAATCCGAAAAAAGAAACGACTTTTTATCCTAAAACAAGCAAAAGATTTAGAATCATTGAAAAAAGGAAGACCTAAAGATTTCTGGAAATTCTTTAAAAGAAAAAGTCAAAAACAGGCAAATAATATCTCTGTTGAAGACTTTCGAAAATATTTTTCCGATTTATGTAATGATATTCAAACAACATCATTGAATGACGTAGAGGATTTTAACAATTCGAGTAATTTTAATGTGAATGACCCCACGTATCATGAATTGAATATACCTATCACCTTGTCAGAGGTAGAACAGGCAATTAAACGTCTGAACAAAAATAAAGCAGCATGCCCATATGACAGTCTGATAAACGAATATTTTATAGAATCCTTTGACATTTTAGGATTGCATATCACGGAAATGTTCAATATGATATTTACAGCTGGTTACTTTCCACACTCCTGGTCGTTGGGATATATTGTCCCAATACACAAAAAGGGTAACAAAAACGACCACAACAATTACAGGGGAATAACATTAAGTATCAATTTTGGTAAATTGTTTATAAGTATTTTAACAGCTAGAGTAGAACGCTGGTTGGAGCAAAATAATTTATTATCTGACGCACAATTTGGTTGCTGTACTGTTGACGCGGTGTATGTTTTACAAAATCTGGTTCAAGATGTTCTAGATCGACGTATGCGTCTACACTGCGCATTTATTGATTTGAAAAAGGCGTTTGATTCCGTTTACAGAAACGCATTATGGTTCAAGTTATTTTTATATGGGCATGGACGGTAGATTATTGGTTATGTTCCATTCAATGTATAATGTTGTAAAATCATGTGTAAAAAAACTGTAAAAATTTTTCGGAGTTCTTCGATATATCAGTAGGCTTACGTCAAGGCCAAAATAATTCGCCGGCATTGTTTGCTTTATTTCTTGAAGACTTGGAATTATTTCTCCAAGACAGAGATGATTCTGGCATCACAATATATGATCTATGTTTAATTATTTTACTATTTACAGACGACATGGTTATACTGGGAAAATCGGCGCTTGATTTACAACATAATTTGAATCGTTTACATGAATATTGTTCAACATGGGGATTAGAGGTGAATACAGAATTTTTTTTTCGCAAACGAGGGGGTTTGAAAGAAGATGAATGTTGGTACTACAACAATATACCCTTAGAAACTGTAAATGATTTTAACTACCTCGGTGTTGTATTTAATTATACTGGATCCTTTGTTTTACATAACAAGTATTTAATCGGAAAAGCCCTAAAGGCAATGAATGTATTACTGATTGACAAAAAACGGTTGGAAGTTAGTCCCAAACTTGCTTTACAATTATTCGACTCATTTGTCGGCTCAGTTTTGAATTATGCATCCCCCATATGGGGTTTTACGAAATCAAAGGATATTGAAGGTTTACATTTACGTTTCTGTAAAGCAATTTTAGGTGTCAGTCAAAATGCATGTAACGCGGCTATATATGGCGAGTTGAGTAGATACCCCCTTTATGTCAATAGATATGTGCAAATAATAAAATACTGGTTTAAAGTTCTGAATAGTGAAAATATAATTTTAAAAACTGTATATGAAAATTCATTGTCAATAGAAAATAGCTGGTCCTATAAAGTTAGAACGTTATTAAACCAGTATGGTTTTCCAGAAGTCTGGAATAATCCAACCAGTATTAATATCCCTGTGTTTATATCTGTTTTAAACAGAGAATAATTGACAACTTCAGACAGCAATGGTTTTCGAACGTCTCTAGGAATATTATACTCAATGTATTTTATTGTCATTTGAAAACTGACTTTACATATGAATCATATCTTTCAAAAGTAACCTCATTTTGTCTCCGTCAGCAACTAACGAAAATTCGCATTTCAGCGAATTCTTTACGATATAATTCTGCTAGGTATCGTGACAGGTTAGCAAGGCAAGAGCGTTTCTGTCAGCTGTATTCTACCAATCTTCATATAGAAGATGAGTTTCATTTCATCCTCCAGTGTCAATGTTTTAGTGACATACGTAAACTCTTTATTAATCGTTTTTATTATATGAGACCAAACATGATTAAATTCGTAGACTTGCTTAATTCTATAAGTAGGAAAACTTTATTGAACCTTTGTAAATATATTAAACTAGCTCACAAAAGGAGAGAAACTATAATACTATCAGACCATGTTGCAGTTAATCCATACATATATTTTTACATAAAAAATGCATATGCATTGTAAAACCTTCAAGAATATATTATAATTTTATAATAGCCATACCTCCAGTGCTTTATACATAATATTGAAATACCACACCTTTTCAGACTTTTTCGCATTTTTACTATTTTCTATGTCTGTATTGTATTAACAACGTTCATCATAACATTAGTATTATTATTAATATTATTATAATTATCATCTAAGTTTTACTCCATCCCCCTGTTTTGCTGTAATGGTCAGTATTAGATAAAGTAGGTATCTGTATAAATAAAATATTAATATATGATAATTTATTTTCCATATATGTATATGACGATGTACTGTACAGTATAAGTCGAATAAATGTATGTTCTGTTCTGTTCTTTTTACCGTATGAGCTCCAATGCTGATGATTTTTTTCTGACTGACATAGTTTACAACTCCGTTCGGGAAAATCCATCCCATTTGGCGGTCGATTTTTTTTTCATATTAAACATAAAAACAGTGAGTTTCAATTTATGTAGTTCAGACGAGTATGACATACCTACTTGAGGTCAAGATTGGATCGGCATCTGAAACATTAACCCCATGAACACAAAACAGTCACATTATACAAGACATCAAAAGCGGCTCGCCATATCGCGTTCTCTCGCGCAAACGGTTTAAAATAACCCAAAAACTTGCTATACCACGCAAAGTAGTTCGTAAACCATATTCCATAATACCAT
This sequence comes from Solen grandis, assembly GCA_021229015.1. Lineage (NCBI taxonomy): Eukaryota > Metazoa > Mollusca > Bivalvia > Adapedonta > Solenidae > Solen > Solen grandis. Next base: position 26,210,940 of record CM037788.1, read on the forward strand.
TGATACATTCCTTGTCTACAGATCACGTCATCAGATAATCATTACTTTCTTACTGTCTTTTGTGTTTAATTAGCTATGTTTTTCGTGAAATATGATGTTGTTTTTGTAATTATATATGATCGTTTAATATTTTTCATAACGCCAGAAATCCTTTAATTCAGGCTCGAATTCCATCATTTATATTTAGCCCTATATTCGATATATAATAAATTACATGTACTTATATACTGATTAACCATGGCTACAATCTGACGTCATCAGGGAGTCTCTTCGAATCCGGCATGGTCATTCGGATTTCCATGTGAGAAGCCTTCCAGCTGGCTTGCGGTAGGTCGGTGGTTCTACCCAGATGCCTCCGTGCTTCGGGGTCTTCCTCCACCTGTAATTAGCTGGACGTCGCTATATGAATGAAATACTGTCGAAGCGACGATAAACTCAAATAGTCAAGTCAAGTCTTTTCGAAAATAATGTGGATTAAAATCAGATCAAATCTACGCCATATATATAATATATAGGGGCATCGCCTATAAATGCGTTGATCTGAAACGCAATACTAGACAGTAGGATAACGAAAAAGTGCAATGATGATAAAGCCATAACACCACCACACTGTCGCGTTTTCACCATCTTGATATCGTACGGTCGTTCTGTCGCGTTATAATGATCGCACCTTCGCATTTTAATTATCGTACTATCGCATTATCAGTATCGCACTATCGCCTTCCGGTGCCAATGCGCAAAGTAGAATTCAATTCATGGTAAAAAAAAAATGTTGGAATAAACTCACCTTATACCTACCTCCACATCCGATTTCTATAAAACAAATATTTCCTTGTAGGCATAATCTGTTTCAAAATGAGATTTACAAACTCGGCCATTTGTACTGCTAAACTTGAAAATCTTCCTTTTGTTTTTAGTATGCACATGCGCACCGGAAGGCGATAGCACAATAATGATAACGCGATAGCACAATAATGATAACGCGATAGCACAATAATGATAACGCGACAGTATTATAGTACGATATAACGATGGTTAAAACGCGAAAGTTCGATAATGAAAACGCGATAGCACGATAATGAAAGTGTGAAGGTGCAATAATGATAACGCAATAACACGATAATGAAAACGCAAAGATGCAATAAATTAAAAAAGGGATAATGATAATGCGACAGTACGATATTACGGCGACGAGAACGCGACAGAATGATAGTAAACGATGATATTATCTTGCATCATTATTATCACACTATCGTATTGTCGCATTTATATTATCGTACTGTCACGTTATCATTATCGTGTTTTCGTTATATGTTTGTCGTGATTTTGCGATTTCTTTATCGTAAATAGCGAGTATCGCGTTTCAGATCAACACGTAAAAAGGCGATGGCCCTAACAAGACTCCGTACAAATCAAATAGTGAAAAAATATTGAATACCCTATTTTGTTGTGTTTTACTCAGAATAGTAATAATAATAATAACTACTGGCCCTTTTGTCTTAGATGAAGATGATATTCATATAGAAATATATATCTTATAATAAAAAAAAAAAATATTTTGTGTGCGAGCATGTGTGAGTGAGCAGGGATTTTGATGATGATGGTGATGGTGATAATAATAAAATGATAATAATTATGATGATGAAAGTAATGATAATGCAAGAGATCTATTGTTATCATCACTAATAATATTGTATGGTGATAAAAATGATGATGCTGATTATGATGATGGTGATGATGATCTCTCACACGTTTTTATAGTTTGTTTAATGATGGATAGAGGCAGGATATATTGAATGATGGATAGAGGCAGGATACCTATTTTCATTGTTTATTAATCCAAATGTTTTTGGTTTGAACTCGAAGTGGTAAACGCTTTACTTAATATGAGATTCCCATGCGCACATTTTTGTCCAATACAAGTACCGTCGAGAAAGTTCAGCATAAATCATTACATGTAGTACTTTTTACCCAAACGACGTAAATGACACGTTAAAAAATCTTTATTCTATGGTGGCATATTTCTGCCAGCCACTTATCCACTTAGCTATGTTGAAACTTTTCTGAAAAATTGTCACATATTCAGTTAGTATATGGCAAGTAGCATATTTTCAAGTTATCTACTTAGGTATCTTAACAGGACTAAACTGTCTGTTAGTGCCCACTACTGCCAATCACATATTCACTTATTTTAACTGGATATCATGCCTTTTTTCCTGATAATTATATGAAAAAATGCTTGTTATCCACATATTTAAATGACTAACTTGAAAAAAGGCGAGATAACCAGTTATCTTAAGTGAATATATGGCTGGCAGTAGTGGGCACTAACAGGCAGTTTTGTTCTGTTAAGATACATAAGAGGATAACACGAAAGTTTTCTACTTGCCAGATACTAACTGACTATGTGACATTTTTTCAGAACAGTTTCGACATAGGTAAGTGGATAAGTGGCTGGCAGAAATATGCCACCATATCATTCAAGAAATTTTCCGCCAAAAAGCAGTCGCAAATAGGCATTCCGCTTGCATGGGATGGTAAATATCGTCTGCATCGTATATCACTTTGCACCAGGTTGACCGGATGATGCAACATTGCGTACATACACGTGTCTGTTTGGCAGCCGAAATGAACGACCAAGAAGAATCTGGAAATTTGAAATGAACCCCCGCCATTTCAACTCTGAAAGTTAATTATTTTCGTGCTAATAAAGATATACATTTGGGGTTGATTTTTATTTCGTTTGATATTCTGACATCGATGCATCCTCGAACGTCCGGTATATCTATCTTCGTAGTTAAAACGGGATATACCGAACACGTGCAGTGTGCAATTACCAGGTGTAAGCAGACATGTCGGTCACGCACACACATTATGATACCATCTGTAGCATGTGACATATAAAATCTCTGTATGTTTATAACTCATTCCACATGTATATGTAATGAGTGTCGCGGTTTTCATTGTTCATTAATTCTTCCAAATCTTGACAATGAAAACAGAACAACCAATTCAGTAAAGTTTCGGATATACATTTGCAAACGAATTACACTGGTTTCTTACATATGTTGAAACATTTTATTTACTTTTATATTTAATTACTACCTACGTTGCAGATATTCACACACGATATGTAAAACTAAATGTCATATATGCATGAAATGGGAAACTCGGCCCCTTCGGAACTAGAGTAGGTCAGTATAACGAAATAAATCAAATGGGAGTCGGCCAGTTGTCCCCACCGTCTGTGCTTTAACTTGAATATGATGAAGAAAATGCAGATGACATATGTGCTTAAATTTACACGAGAAGCATTTACTGTCATGCTCTAATTTTGGGACAGGACGCACAACGAATGCTCTTCTACTGTCTGTATTGTACTTTGGAATAAAATCAATTAAGTCTCTCCTGAATGTATTCTGTCCTTTTATATAAAAATATATCTTTATTAAACGAAATTTTGACAATTAACAAAGCTAAATACTTAATTAAAACAAAGGAAATACGAACTAAGGTTACGTTAACAACATATACTTGATACTATTTTCAATTTCATTTCCGCTCACGATATTAATTTACAATCATGGAAGAAGAGAACAGCAGCGGTTGTGACATATTTACAATCTCGTATTACATGCGTCAGAAAAAGCCAAACGTGATGCCGATGCCTCGTGCCCGAGTAATCCGATTGCGTACGTTACAGGTGTTTCGGAGTGGTGCCATTTGGCAGAGTAGGGGCGGAGCATGAGTGATGCATATTTTAAGTTGATCATGTATATATAGAAACAGACTTAGTAACAGTTTTATTGACAGTGTTTATATCTATTTGACATGAATTGAAGATCGCCAGAGACTGTGAAACGACAATTCAAATTCAAGGATTGAAGAAATAAATATATATATAGGTACGTTGATTAAATCAATATTCTTAGTAAAACAACGTTGTGTATATTCGTGTGTTATAATTAAATGTTTCGATTATAAAAAAGTGTTTCACGATCGTTCTTACTTTTTTTAAATTGTTTCTTTTTTTTTCTTTTTATAAATTTGTGCTAACATAGTTCAAGGGATTTTATCAGTCATATTAAATCACGTATAGATAATACAATGATTACAAAAATAAATTATGGGAATATGATTGAAGTGTATCCGATTCTTGAAAAAACTTTGACTAGGAAATAATAAAGTTTCACAATTGAAATAGGTTGTTTTGATTTGTCGGCAGAACAATTGCTTAACTACCCAGCATGATTACAAACATATATTGTGCTTTAAAGGCATTGAAAATTTGTATGCAAGGAATGTGGCGCCCTGCTGGGTACTTCACAGTCTTATCTGGCTGGACCCAGCAGGAGGCTGAAATTGCCTTGGGGTGGGATGGGAAGGGTCACAATCAGTACCTGTTCTATACCTGTTTTAATTATTGCTAAAATAGGAAAGAGTTATGGGTTTAAAAATTGTAAGAAACACATTGAATGTAACTAAATTCTATGGAATTTGATTATGTGAAATCAGCATAATTAATTAAGACCAGCTGATTTGTGACAAATGATAAATTTATTGTTCGCATATCTTCACATTATAAGATGAGACACTGGTAACCTTTACTGATGTAAAGTCATTCAAATTAAATTGTCATAATAAGAATTCAGTAAAATATTGAACTTACAATAATTATGATTTATTATTATGAATGTCAATAAAGTTGAAAGGTTTATGAAAAAAACAAAAACAGTCCAACTAATTATCAGTACTGCCTTAACATGATTAATGATAAAAGAGACTTTTCTATCATCAACATCTTTTAATTATTCCTAATTAATAGATTAGATATAAATAAGTAACAATGCAAAATGATGCAATTTGCTGTGATGATTAATTTATTCATGGGTGACTTAAAATGCTATCAATATATTGGCAATGTGCCAATGTTCACAAAGCGTGAAATACAGACTCCACAAGTTGGTTTATTGGGGCTCCCCACTGTGAACTCCCAGCAGGGTGACATTCTTCTTTTTAGATTATAAATAAGTAACAATGCAAAATGATGCAATTTGCTTAGAAAAGAGGTGATACGGGGGGGGGGGGGGGGGGGGGGGCAACAAAGAAGGACATTTTGAATGCCTTTAAGGTTCTGGGACTCTGATGCCATTATATCAAAAAAAGATTAAATGAAAGTATAATATATAAAACACTCAATGGTAAGGTTTCAATGAGTTTAACCTGTGTATTAAGTTGTTTTAGTTTGAATAGTTTGAACCGCTATGTCCAGTTTGTTGCCGAAAAAGAAAAGGGAAAGTGCAATATATTCTCAATTATGAAATGTGTAAATTATTTACCAAAACTTTGCTAAAATTCTGTTTATTTTATGGTGAAGTACTTTGTTCAATCCGTGAGATAAAATCCATATCCCACAGTGTGAGTGATATTGATCTGCCGGAACTACTTTTTTCACTAAGAGAGGGAATGCATATGGGTATGTGACAGCATTTAGCATAAAATAAAAAGAAAATGTGTTTGTTTTGACTACGCGCTCGTAAAAATATTGAAATTGTATCTCCTAATTGAGATATATTTCATATCCACAGAAGACAAGATAAATATCCGTTATATTTTATACAGAAACAGGACTTAGAAGAATAAATATATTTTTGTTATATCAGTCATTTTTCTTTTTTAAATTATTTTTACTTACTTTTAGTTAAAATGTGGTTATTTTAACAATGTTTATAAACATACTGATTTTTAAACGAGTACCTTCTTTCACATATTTTAGGTACTTCATTGGACCTGCTTCAAAATTTGCAGTATTTTATTGATGAATAGATATATAAAAATATGAATTTATTAATCAATAACCAGTAAGTGAAGCAAGTACCTAAAATTTTGCTTCGGTACACGAACCTTAAAAACTTAAAGAGCTAAACAAAATAAACTTATCATTTTTGTCTTCCTTATTATAGTATGAGTGATACAGAAATACTTAAAGGGAAAATTAGAAAGAAAAACCATAAGTTTTAAAGCACTTTGCAGCTATTGATACGCTTCAAGGGGAGATAATGTATTAGTGTTTTAGAACCTTAAGTTGTTATTATATACTGAAGATATATACGTGAGCATTTTCTCTTGTATACCTGATATATAGCTTTTAATACATCTTGGGCCCGTATTCAATTTATATCTTAACCCTTTCCCTCATATAGACTCATTTTGACGCACTCAGTAGGTACCACATAAAGCCTGATCTGCAGAAAACCACACTTAAACCTTACCAAATTTAATTACAAAATCCTCATTTCCAGACCACTGAGGAGCAGCGAACAGCATAAAACCTGATCAGCCTGCGAGTTACTCGCAGGCTGATCTGGTTTTATGCTGTTCGCATAGGTCTTTTCATGGTATCCTTTATGAGGGAAAGGGTTAAACTATGAAATCTCCGTATCCTTATTGTTTCTCTGTAGTATTCCACAACCACATTTTTTTCCTTCATAATATCTAAGTTAAAATCTTATTTATTTTTTTGAAAATGTTAAGCTTTTTAAGGGTTATCTAAAAATTGAGATGTATGTTAAGAAACAATAAAAAAAAATACACCCGAAAAACAACATACCTATGTTAGCTAAAACACGTTATAATTTAAATCTAAATATAAGTTTATGCTTTGATATTGCCGTGACGAACGTGTAGAAATCGCATCATATTAATCGGTCTTATAATAATTTCAGGTCCTCAAACATATTTTCCTGAGTTTTAACTTGGAAATGGACATCCAACAGCATTTACACCAACTTCTAAGATGTCTGATAGTTCTAACAATGTTAATGACATTGACGCATGCGCTGTGTCATGACGTCGGTTGGGTTGGTTGTGTTGACGACGGGTGCAACCAGAATGGAGGCGGGTTTTGCCTTAACTTTGGAAAAAGACCATTCAACAACTGTGTATGTATAATTGAATACTGAGCATAACTGGATTAAAAAAGGGGGGCGTCAGATGCAAGCATTGATATCCACATGGCTCCAGATTGCCTCAGCGGTTAGCCGCAGGTCTTGATATTAACGCCAATCCCATGGATTTTTCTGAAGACATTGCGTACTCTAGCAACGGGGTTCCTTTGAAGTATTGATAGTGAATTTTACAGAAATAGTTGAAACAAAAAATGTGAATACTTAGAAAATCTGTGCTTATCATTTCATTTTATTACTGCAAAAGAAAGCGTGTCCAGTTTGATGAAAACACTTGAAAATCGTAACAACGTTTGTTCGACATTTTACGATATGAATGCAGCCGACAGCCGTCCATAGGCCTACACATAGACCGACATTAAACACGAGGCTTACTAAATGCCACTCCGCTTGTTTTTGCTGTCAACTTGGCAATTCGTTTTGATGTATGTTATATTCCTTTTCATGGCGGATAGGTAGATATAAATAGATGCAGAGAATCACTTACATTTGTATAATTAACATTGCTATTTATTTTTTTTCTACTATGAATATAAAGAGACAACATGTTGGATTTTACACCATTGTCCATTTAACTCATGTGATTAAACAATGTGCGTACTGCTGCACATATTTAGCCAGGCATAATTATCATCGTCAATGAATTATTCGAGTCCACATTTTCTTTTTATTTTAAGAATTCGTCCTGTATCCATTGTATACACCGCAAACCAAAATATCTCAAAAAAGGGACGGAGCAATTTCCATTCTAAAAAAAAAAAAAAAAAAAAAAAAAAAAAAAAATGGCTGTGGTTTCTGAAATGTCTGTGGTTTTCTGTCATTTTTTTAGTGAAATTCAGTAAACAAACCTGATGTGTATAGCTATACACCACTTTAACGTTGTGGTTACACGAGTGTATCATGTAAAATTGTAAATCGATACCTATTGACAATTCTTTCTCGACAAATGATGAATAAAATTATTTACGTGTGTGGGTAATTTTCCGTTTTCCATGAGTGTCAATCCTAAGGTTATTTAGTTTATTTCTAAATATAGACGTCGCGCGACCGAGCTGACCGACTTTTTCTTCTACCACAGAGAGAGACAGAGAGAGAGAGAGAATCTACTAGTTACTAGCTCACCTGAGCATAACGTGCTCAAGGTGAGCTATTAGGATCACCGTGCGTCCGTCGTGCGTCGTGTGTCGTCAACAATTTGCTTTGAACGACACCTCCTCTGAAACCGCTGGACAGAATTTGATATAACTTGGCAGGGATGATCCTTGGATGAACCTTTACAAAAGTTGCTAAAATAAACTTGATCCATAAGGAAATCTGGTTGCCATGACAACGGAAATAAAAAAATAATATGAAAACTTAAAAAATATCCTCTCCTTCAAAACTACTGGCCATATTTTAAAATGTTTAAGTACAGATCTTGTTGGGTAAACCTCTACCAAGATTGTCAAAATTATTCTGATCCGTTAAAAAATAGCCGCAAGGGGCGGGACTATTTTTGCCTTATATGTATATAGTGAAAACTATAGAAAGCTGTTCTCCAGTACTGCAGGCCAAATTTCATACTTTTTTGGCACAACTGTCCCTTGGGTTACTTCCTACAAATGTTTCTAAAATAAAGTTGATTAATGTAGAAGTTTTGTTGCCATGGCAACCAAATGAATATTACCAGTTTATATATATATATATATATATATATATATATATATATATATATATATATATATATATATCTTCTTCTCTAAATATGTTGGTAAGAATTTAATCTCATTTAACAAAAATGACCACATCATTACCCTCAACCCAAACTGCAAAAAATCTGATCCCATGAAAATACAACTTAAACAATTATTAAAAAAAGTAAACTTACACAAACCTGATGGTAATATTAATGACTGTTATTTTGCTAAGGCTGACTTGGTATTGGATCAATATCTCCAACTATGGCCTTTGAGGTATAAAAATGTCATATTTAACATTGTTTACATTCTAGCATCCACAATTATAAAGCAAATTCGATCAGATGTAAACATAATGTTATTAAACCGCCTCGAGAGCAGGAGGTCGTGGGTTTGATCCCCGGCCGCAATATACCAAAGTCGTAAAAAATGGTACAGTAATGGTACTGCTTGGCGCTCAGCATATTAATATAGTTGCAGGACTGGTTGACCCGGTGTCAGGATAATGTGACTGGGTGTTGAATCATGCCACATGTCTACAGCGTGATACTGCAGTCTGGCAGCACTATCTCTGTCTCAAGTAGACATCGTCTCCAAATGATTGACATACTGTCAGTGGGACATTAAACCCAACAAACAAACAAACATATTTACATAGCTATGGAGTACATTAATATACATTTTGTTACTGAGACAATTGAAATCATATGTTCATTAATCATGCCCCTGATTTGAATCTTTAGTAGTTTAAAATTAAAAAAAAAAATTACTCGCATTTAAGTTAAAAGTTTTACTTTCGTAAAAATCAGAATATGTCTTGCATGTGACACACACACACACACACACACACACACACACACACACACACATCTACAGCATTAGTTGGCTGATCTGGGGTAATATAAAACAAGAAAAGATTAAAACAAAATGTTTTAATGGATGACTTATAAGAACCATACTCCCCCCCCCCCTCTATTTATATTTTCTGCTGTTTTGACCTAATAACCTACCTGTCTATGCACATGACCTTTATATTAAATATGAAATAAAAATGATAAAAAAATTTAAAAAAATAATGATCTCTCTTAAGATTAATGTTATTTATATAGAGAGAGGCAGTTACTACTTTATAATTTTCTCTGCACAAGTCCCGAGTCTTAAAAAATATGACTCCCAATCAAGTAGCATTTTCCATATATTTTAAGGCATCTTGTTGATGCATTGAAATATAAACTTTGAATACTGACAGCGAAAACATTACATCTAAGATGAAAAGTACATGGGTAAAAAAAAATCATTGGAGTGGAAATTTTTTA
>CM037788.1:26220996-26270996 GCA_021229015.1 Solen grandis
GGTTAAAGATTCCAAAAATTATACTGCTTGTCAAATTATGTAAGTCTCACATTTGGGTAAAGATCTTATCCAAGCATAGGAAACTCTGTTAGACAAATATATTGATAATCCTTTCAGCGAATTGCAATATGTTGAAAATGTCTGCATCTCGTAGGAAATATCACAATTCATAAACTTCAATTTTGTTTAGAAAATTGCGTCTTACGAGACAAAGTTCTTGGGGCTATCTTATTTGATCTGGCTCCTCTTTGTTTAATCAGTTCATATTCTGATCTACTGTCAATCAGATATATGATAATATAATATGACGTTGATCATATGAAATCAGAATCACTATATTTAGTGTGTATAAAATCTTGTCTCTTTATGATTTGGTAGTCTGACATCGTCACCGTTTATGTAGTGTATATATTCTGAATCAAAAATATCCTTGACTATCTTTTATATACACCAAATATTATATATGTATTCATAAGATTATCACATTTGATTACACTTTTCGGTGTTTGTTTTTTTTTTTTTTTTCACTTACATATTTTTCGCAGATGAACGATCAAAAGTACTTTGCATCAATGTTTACAGGGTATAAAAAAACTTTGCAAAATAAGATCATAACATAAAAAATAGCAAAGTGAAAATAATGTTTTATTGTCATATTTACGATATTGTATAATGTTTTATTGTAAAGTTATTTTTTGCGTGAATGCTGTATTTAATAATAATAATAATTATAACGTTTTTAGCGTATACAAACTTTTGATCCAGAGGTATCCTGTATCCACCACTAATAAAATATTTTATAATGCTCTCTTTAACGACTCATAAACCGAAAGCTTTACAACGTGTCCGTCTGTATGGATGTTATTTTAATGCATCATACATCACTATCCTGTATCTTTCATATCTCATTTTATCTCTGAATATTTGACCGAGGCCCGGAGCAGGTTACCGTAAAAGGACCATCGCCAGGAGTTTCTGATGCTGCAGTTGTTGCTCCTTTATGTTGCTGTTGCTGTAATTTCTTGTTGGTGTTGAGTTGTTGTTGTTGTTGTTGTTGTTGTTGTTATTTTATTCCTTTATATGATGCGAGGAAAGCGAACACATTTTATTTGTTCTGAGAGAGAATTCGACTTTTATTTTTATTTTTTACTTTTAATGGGGATTCTAGACAGGCTCATGGTGGTCATTGTAGTTAACAATTTGAGTACAACTCTCACGTGGGTAATTAGTGTTTATATTAGTAATATTTATGATTTAAAATATTTGATCTTATATAGTACCCATCTTTGTTACGTTTGGAAGGCTGTTTTTACTCGTTCGATTGTCAATGATTTACTGCCATTTTAAAGGTAAAAACAAAAATTAGTAACATTCATATTAGTTAACTAAATCATAGATGTGTTAGACACACAAGTAAATGCATTTTTTTTCAAAATCAGGAAATCAACCAGCAGACTAAATTTAAAACTCATATGAAATATATCGTTTATAATGATGAAATTCACAATAAACAGCCATTTAAGAATTGATGTAAAGTTCATGAATTATTTAAGTATAAAAAACAACCGAGTGTAACCTCCAGTATCAAGCATTGTTGTATTTAAACACCAGTTTTATCTCAAATGGGATAGATAATAACCTGGATAACAGAGTCCATGATTTCAAAGAAAACTACTTATCCTAGTCGAGATAGTCATGAGGACATTTGTTCATATAATGACTCAACTGTCATGTTGTGTTACACCCCTGTCGCACACTCTATCTGGACGTGCAAGGGAGATCACTGCGTGGAGTTTGAGTCCTGTTTAGCCTTCCAACTGGCTTGCGTTACACTGTAGTTCGGTAATTCATCCCGGGTGTCTTGACACTTGTTCTCTTTACTGCTGCTGCTGCTGCTGCTTCTACTACTACAACAGCAACTACTACTATCTTTATTTTAATAGGATAACATATTTGGCAATGCACTTAGCAAAAATATACTACAGCTTGTAGGTATTAAAAGTGAAACACGAACATATGATGATGATGAAAATAATTCAAAATATCTTTCCACATTCATCAACATACAAGTTAGAGAGAGAGAGAGAGAGAGAGAGAGAGAATGAGTGAGAGAGAGAAATGGAGATATGCATCATTATATTTAATTTCTAATAGCATTATAATTGCATGATAATACACGCGCTCTTAATTAATTAGAAAAAAAAAATGATTTTTTTACATATTTATTCAAATATAAATGCTGCAAATTTTGAAGCAAGTCCCAAGATTGTAACAGGGACTCTATATACACAATATGTACAATATTTGTATAGAATCCCTGACTGTACATACTATATGTTACAGAAGGTCGTGTGCGTTTAATGATTCAGCATGTTTATAAACATTGATAAAATGAATACGTTATAAACTATGAGTAAGACAAAATGTATTTGAAAAAAAAGAAAAAGATATATAACAAATATCTTTCTTTTCATTTTCTACAGTCTTTTTTTCTGTATGATATATAGAATAGTTTAGTCAAGTTTTAGTAAATGATTTTCTCATTTCATATTAACGGAAGCACATAGGGGACATGAAGTTTCTTTTTTATTATCTCGTGGCCACGAGATAATGAATAAGGAAAAAAACTATTCTTTATGGTGGCATATTTCTGCCATCCACTTATCCACTTGGCTATGTCGAAATTTTTGTCGCAAGTAGTATAGGGGTCTCTTTACAACCAAGACAGCGCATGCGCAGGAGTGACGTCATAGGATTTTTCGCGCATGTGTGGCGGTCATTTTGATTTTATATTTAGCATAACATCAAATTTTAGAATGACATCATTGGTCTATATTTAGAATGACCATATCGGTAGACAACAGGATTTAAAATAAAATATGTTCATCATATTATACAAAAGTAACAGGCGGCCATTTTATTTCTTATGTGTGCACATGCGTGGCGGTCATAGTATACAGAGGAGGAAGAAGAGGAAGAGGAGGAGGAAGAGGAGGAACTTAAACTGGAATTTAAAAGTGTACTGTAAAAAACTGTTTTGAAAAAAAAGTCACTTTATGTGTTAATTTAAAACAGACCTGGGCCTCGTTTTGAATACGTAATTCGATTGGTCAAATAAAAGCTGAGATTCGATTGGTCGAGGACTCGTTTCTGATTGGTTGAAAAGGGTGGTTCCTGATTGAATTTTCAAACCGCTAAATTCAATAGACGCACCAAAAGTTAAAATAGATTCATGCCAGTAATCGTGAACAAAAGCCATTGTTCGCACATCCGCTCCTAAATCAGCACACGCCAGACACTTGGGCGACTTTAAAGGGATTAACTTTAGACACGTGAATAGGCCATTGTTCGCATTTCCGTCCCTAAATCAACATACGCCAGACAGAGTGGCGGCTTTAAAGGGATTAACTTTTGACAGTTGAATAGGCCATTGTTCGCATTTCCGTCCCTGAATCAATACCGCTATTGTTCCATTGCTAAAAAAATAGATCGTCTATTGTTAACGCAGGTGGTATGGGCCTGGGAAACGAGTGCAAAAGTTAGCATTCATTTGAAGGTAGGACGTTGAACAGAACACATCGCAAAGGTAGATTGATGATTTTTATTACAGTATAATTTATATAGTAGACATATTATTTGATATATTATTTCATAGTAACCATCATTATTACTGTTTGATTCTATTATTGTCATAATTATTGCTGTACCTTTATAGCAGACATATTTATTTAATTATCAATATGATTATTGAGTAGAAGTAATATATCATCATTGTTGTTGTACCTATATAGAAGGCATGTTATTTAATTATTAATATGATTATTATTAACATTATATAGTAGAAGTAGCAGTAGAATACCTTTTAGGACACAGTCTGAGATCGAATGGAAGTGACCCTCAATTTCCGCGAGTAGATCTTAGATCAAGTATACAAGTCACCTCTGTATACTATGACCGCCACGCATGTGCACACATAAGAAATAAAATGGCCGCCTGTTACTTTTGTATAATATGATGAACATATTTTATTTTAAATCCTGTTGTCTACCGATATGGTCATTCTAAATATAGACCAATGATTTCATTCTAAAATTTGATGTTATGCTAAATATAGAATCCATTATGGCTGCCACACATGCGCGAAAAATCCTATGACGTCACTCCTGCGCATGCGCAGTCTTGGGTGTTAAGAGACCCCTATACTACTGTCGCATATTCAGTTACTAGTTATCCACTTAGGTATCTTAATAGGACAAAACTGCTTGTTAGTGCCCACTGCTGCCAGTCATATATTCACTTAAGATAACTAGATATCTCGTCTTTTTTCAAGTTAATCTGTCTAATTATGTGGATAACAAGCTTTTTTTCACATAATTATCTGGATAAAAGCTTGTTGTTGTTTTTTTCTTAGATATTTTCTCGTGGCTACAAGATAATAAAAACGAAAAACACCATAACTGGACAAAGCGGTTCAAAATGAAAAATATCCCATCCTACCATTATTTGTCTTATTTATTATACTTTAGGTATATGATATTATTTATTTCATTCTTCATATCATGCACCAGAGTCCAAGAACCTTAAACGCAATTCTATCGTCTTCTTAAATCAAATTAACATACTTTCACAACCGATATATTCATCATCCAGCCAGATTTTCGGTCGCTTCATGAACTATAACGATTGATGTCTGGTAATCCCGTACAGAATTAGAATGATTTGTTAGTGTACTGTATAATGCCTGAAAAAGTGAAAACCTCTTTACCTAGACTTCCCAAGGCACGTAGTACTGGACCAATGCTGGAATATAAACAAAAACGTGACCTGTGCCATATGTATCAGCATTTTTAAGCAGATGATGTATTAAAACGAACAGCATAAAATATAATCTTTGAATGCATAATTTACATTAACTGTTCCTAAACTGATTTATTTGAGTTAACCGGTAAAATATTTATATAAATCTATACCATATATTACAATAAAAATATGTTATTCAACTGGGTAGTCAAAAGCAACAGTAATACTTGTCTGTAAGATTGTCTATGCAAATTTTATTGCATAGACAATATCATTTATATATAAGCCCTACTCAAGTTTTGCTAAGCACCTCATATCATGTATCTATGTAAATTTGCTTGCCTCAAGTTTGTCTCGAAATTGAAATGAATTTCTTCTGTAATATTTGTCCATATAGCTTGAAATTTCACAACAAGCCTTTACATATCCCGGCAAGCCTTTGATCTAATGCAAAAATTGAGATTTCAAAAAATAGAAAGACATTTTTTTTTTTTTAATTATATATACAAATAAAACACCAAAACATTATTCATATGCTTTTCAAAGGATCTACATTCACTGGTTGAAAATTAAATATTTTTCAATATTGTCACGTTAGTCTGAAATTGTTACTCGTCATATGTAAATTTGATTTTGTCATGGTCTAAAAATTAATTAAGTAAACTAATCACGAAAAAAAAACTGTAAAGAAACGATTCATAGATGATTCATTACCTTTTAATAAAACAAATGTCGATTTAAGTTTAAAATGGAAACTTTCTTTTTAGGTTGAGTACATTATTGGTGCTCAGAAATCATCGCGAGTAGATAATTCTTACATACATACAAAATAGTAAAAAACGGAGTTAAGCCCCTTCCACCAGGGATTCTATATATGATTTTCTCCATCCAGATCATTAAGTAATTCAAAAATCATAATAATGTTTTATAACAAAATGTTTACTTGATGAAAAATTATATTCAATATGTTTTGCGAAAAAAAATCATACTCAAATTCAGCGCATGCGCACAAACAAGACCTAGCTAGCGCACATTTTATGTTGGCGGGAAGAGTGGGGAGGAGGGACGGATCGTACTTTACAGCAAGAAAGGTAAGTTTTCATCTTGAGTACATGTAGCTGGATTTGTGTTGAATCTATTGTGTCTTTTCTCAACATTTGTACTCGAGACCCGTAGTTTTCAATGTGCCCGAAATGTACGCATGTGGCTACTGTACCGAAAATGGGAGTTTGGGAAACTTGAGGTGTTGATACGGCAATTTTTTACGATATTTAGCGCAAGCATGTACGCTTTTTACCTCTTAGCTGACGAATTGTACGCATTGTACGTGTGCCTAATGATTATTTTGTCAGTCGTACAGTTTTTCCAAATATTCAAGAAAACATAAGTAAATTATATCGTCAAGACGTCCCTCAGATAATCGTCCTATAGTTGGTCAAAACGTCCCTCAAGTGTTCAGAAAAATAGTCAGAACTTCCCTCAAATATGATTAATGTTAATGATAAATGATAATTTATAGATATCCTGAATGAAATGTTTTATTAAACTATTCAATATATTTCTAAAGTTTTATGGGAGATAATATTTGTTTATATATGTTATTTATAATGTTGTTTAAAATTACAATTGGTCATCATTCAGTTCAAAATTTTTTTTTATAGAAAAAATTTAGGAAAATGATAATATTGGTATAATTAGACCAAAACATCCCTTAGAACATTTGGAATACAATGATATTTAGTTGCTGGTACTAAATTTATTTTATATTTTTATATATTATTACCATATTAAAATAGATGATGACATTTATTTGGTTTATATTTGGGGAAAAAAATTAAACTTTTATTTGATCACATAATTATGAGAATTATGTAGTGAATGGCTGATTGAGTGCTTGAATGAATGTGTATGGTTGTATAAAATATTCATGACTGTTTTATATCTATATATTCATAATCATCTGTAGATACATTAATAATCATTTTCCAAAACATTTTTAATTCTCAAATTAAAAAAATACTATATAACTATATGGTATTAATAATATGTTAATATTCTGTATCCATATAAAAATAATTATATTCCTAAACGGATTTGCAAATGTTACTCTTACCTACTCGTTTTTAGTAAATCACTTGTGTCAGTGAGATGAAATATATCACAGTCTGTTTCATTGTCTCTGTATGACAGTTTTAGTAAGCTTCTAATCTGCTTATTGCAGTCGAAGGGACACTTTATATTACTGTTCTATATTCTTAATCTCTATAATCCCTATCAAAGCCAAATATCTTTTTGTTTTAAAGATATTTCTTTATTCTCTTTAAAGATGCAATACTACAGATACGTCAATTTAGCTTCAGTGTCCGACAAATTCTCAAAATTTCTGGTAGCCCACTGGGATACTAGATTTGAAAGCTGGTAGCCCAGAATTTTGTTGACAAATTCTAATATACAGCTCTGCTTAGACTCAGTCAGTCCTGACACAATTTATTTAATCAATGTGTATTTTACAGTTACAAAAAGACGAGGGAACAATTAAAATGTTAGAATCAATCAAAGACATCAGTAGCAGAGAACTTTAACCAGAAGGCATCCATGTACTTATATGTTTTATCAAGTAGAATGTAAAACTCTCAGGCCATTAATCCTACATGCCTTAATATTACATTTTCAAAAGCTTAGCCTTATGATATTAAACTACATCAGCCAAGGAAATCTATGTTTTGCATAACATATTCACATTTTACAATCATATTGAAATGAAAAACAAAATTTCATGGTAAGAATTTCAAAGAAATGTATTTGAAATACACATGTATATTTTTTTTTTCAGAAATTAACATTGCACACATGTTCTTGATATTAACATAAATACATAATTTATGTGCACTTAAAGACCTACTTTACTATGTAGTAATAAGATGTACATTAGAATGATAATTCATCTCAAAGTAAAGGAAAAAATATGTTAAAATACAAAAAAAAAAAAATATATAAGTAAATGAAATACTGTTTACTTTTCACATCCTTTTTTTTTTAATTTTACATATTTGTAGTTACCTCCCTTGAACATGTAAAATAGGACAAAACTGGACTGCAGTTTTTATTTGCCAATTTTCAGGCTTGATACAGTTTAAAAGTTGTTTTTCCCCAAGATTTTAATTAAACAAGTGTATTTTGATGTTCAGCCATTTATTTTATACTTTTGCTCACTTAAAAAACTGGGAAATAAAACCGCGAAAACGCATGACATAATCGACGACAGTGATCAAAGAATTATAATTACCGAAGTAAAATAGGTAATTAAAAATACATGTATGATTATATTGCCGAGAAATTCTTAGAAAAGTTATTTCTTACTTTGCATATGAGAAAAATCATTCAGTACCGGTTAAAAAAGGTGTTGATTGTTGTGCAGTTTAAGCCGAGTTACGGCGTCTGTTTTTCCGTCATGGAAAATATAGGAACTTAAAATTTTCTTTTGGAGGATATTCATGGTTTTCTTTTTACTTTTCCTACATAAAGTTGGGATAGTGTTAGCATAAAGGATGCTGCCGAATATTGGTTTCAGTTTTATAAGCAGAAAAACGATTCCTGTCGGAAGTGTCTGCATTTACGAAATACAAAGAAACGAGACTATCCAAGTTATCCGCAAGCATCAGTGTCAATCATTAATTGAATCAATTGATACTGCTAACATGTGAATGACTCCACCTTTTTACTGATACCTTATCAGTGATCACAGTAGGTATTTTCATTGCATAATATACTGTGTATTATAGTAGAGGGTGTACACGGCTTGATGACACCAGGCAACCAGACACAGGAAATGACAGTAGCCCAGAGAGCTACTAACGTAAAAGAGGTGGTAACCCGGCCAACTAATTAGGTAGTCCACGGGCTCCGGGCATAGGATTTGTCGGACACAGCTTGAATATTATGAAACTCTCAGTTTGTAACAAAAAAATGACATTGATCATCTATGAGGGACCTTTTGTAAAGAAAATGTTCATGAAAACTTACCTGATCCCTTATATTACCTACGGATTATCTACAATACCGTAATCATATCAAGAAGTAGAAAATTTCATGGCCACCGATTTGGCTGTTTCAGACATATCCCGTAAACTGCCTTATTTACATAAATATAAAAACAAGCCATCTAAAGTAGAAGTGCTTGCACCAGCACTTCATCTGGGAGTTCAGTGCTCAACTTTATTGAAATATTTCTCCTATGAAAAACAAATCTCATACAACTTTACTGGCTTAAGAGGGTGAAATTGTTTGGCCAACAGGTGCCTGACACATATAGTGTAAACACACACCTCGCCATTCACACCATGCATGGATATACATGGGGACACTAGCCAGATACCCGCATGACTTACGAGGGCCAATCTGACTAGGTAATAGAGCTCGATTGATTCTGGAAGTCTTTGTGTAAATATTTGGGAGATCTTTGTAAAGGGGTAGAATAATTAATTTCCTACAGTCATATACTATATATTGGTGATTCTGTTGACATCATTCGGGCTAATCATTGACTTACAGAGAAAATATTTTGCATATTGTCAAAAGAAAGATTGAATTTTCATATTTTTACCTTATTTTCTGAATCTGTAGCATTGATTTTGGGTAGTATTGCAACTTTAATTGTGACATGTTATTTTCATAATGGAATACTATCATAGGGTATGGTTTTGATAATGATACTCAATGTGAGTATTGTTATATGTATAATATGATCTAATGTACTTTAATTATTATTATAATAAAGTCGCTGATTTTAACTCTCACTTAGCCCCTCACCGCATGTGTTCGAATCCCGGCAGGGTCATTCGGTTTTTCATGTGAGGAAGCCTTCCAGCTGGCTTGTGGTAGATCAATGGTTCTATCCAAATGTCTCCGTGCATTCAGGGTCTTCCTCAACCTGTAATTAGCTGGATGTTGCTTTTTGACTGAAATACTGTCGAAGCGACGTTAAACTCAAATAGTCAAGTCAAGTCATTATATGGCATAGGGATTGTATATGATGTATGTATGCTTTTATTGCTAGTGAAAGCTACATGTCTATTATATACTGTTTCAGTATCATACTATATTGTTCTTTCAAGAAATCCAGTATTGAAAAAAATATTTCCATTGCAGACAATTTTGTCAAGTTTTTCTTCTTGTTAAGACATTTCCTACGGAAACGTTTTAGTGCCACATTGACACTTTTTATTTTTTATTTTTGACACTTTAATCTGTAAAATCTACAGAAAAATCTGTAAAATTTACAGTTTAAACTGTAAAATTCACACTTGTTTCTGTAAAATTCACACTTTTTTTCTATAAAATTTACACATTCATCTGTAAAATTCACACTTTTTTCTGTAAAATTTACAGTTTTAACTGTAAGTTTTACACTTTAATTGAAATTTTTTATATGTTGTATGTATTATTTTTATAAATATATTTGATGTGTCGGTATATATTGTACATATATGATGTAGGTATATGTTGTATGTACTGGTTTATGTTGTAGGTATCGGTATATGTTGTAGGTATATATTGTAGGTTATATTAAGGTTATATTATAGGCTTGTATAAGGTATATTTATAGGTGTATATTGTAGGATGTATTGTATGTATATATATAGGTATATGTTGTAGGTATTTATTATATGATAGGTATATGTTGTAGGTATGTAGTATTTGTTGTACTTATGAAATTACTTATTTACATATCAAATATCAAATTAAAAAAATATCACTTGATAGAACATACTAATACGTTGTGGAACAACTGATTTTGCCCTTTCCTGAACAAGTTCTTGAAAATAAATATTTCAGTACCAAAAAGACCGAGTCTTCTAAAAAATAATCATAGCGTTCTGCTCCTCTGTGAGATGATGTCGTAATAATAATCTTTTTACCGTATGAGCTCCAATGCTGATGATTTTTTTCTGACTGACATAGTTTACAACTCCGTTCGGGAAAATCCATCCCATTTGGCGGTCGATTTTTTTTTTTCATATTAAACATAAAAACAGTGAGTTTCAATTTATGTAGTTCAGACGAGTTTGACATACCTACTTGAGGTCAAGATTGGCTCGGCATCTGAAACATTACCCCGCACGAACACAAAACAGTCACATTATACAAGACATCAAAAGCGGCTCGCCATATCGCGTTCTCTCGTGCAAACGGTTTAAAATAACCCGAAAACTTGCTATACCACGCAAACTAGTTCGTAAACCATATTCCATAATACCATTGATACATTCCTTGTTTACAGATCACGTCATCAGATAATCATTACTTTCTTACTGTCGTTTGTGTTTAATTAGCTATGTTTTTCGTGAAAAATTATGTTGTTTCTGTAATTATATATGATCATTTAATATTTTTCATAACGACAGAAATCCTTTAATTCAGGCACGATTTCCACCATTTATATTTAGCCCTATTTGATATATAATCAACTACATGTTTTTATATACTGATTAACCATGGCTACAATCTGACGTCATCAGGGAGTCACTTCGAACCCGGCAAGGTCATTCGGATTTTCATGTGAGGAAGCCTTCCAGCTGGCTTCGGTAGGTCGGTGGTTCTACCCAGATGCCTCCGTGCTTCGGAGTCTTCCTCCACCTGTAATTAGCTGGACGTCGCTATATGAATGAAATACTGTCGAAGCGACGGTAAACTCAAATAGTCAAGTCAAGTCTCTTCGAAAATAATGTGGATTAAAATCAGATCAAATCTACGCCATATATATAATATATAGGGGCATCGCCTATAAATGCGTTGATCTGAAACGTAATACTAGACAGTATGATAACGAAAACGCGACGATACGATAGAGCAATGATGATAAAGCCATAACACCACCACACTGTCGCGTTTTCACCATCTTGATATCATACGGTCGTTCTGTCGCGTTATAATGATCGCACCTTCGCATTTTAATTACCGTACTATCGCATTATCAGTATCGCACTATCGCCTTCCGGTGCCCATGCACAAAGTAGAATTCAATTCAATGTAAAAACATGTTGGAATAAACTTACTTTATACCTACCTCCACATCCGATTTCTATAAAACAAATATTTCCTTGTAGGCATTATCTGTTTCAAAATGAGATTTATAAACTCGGCCATTTGTACTGCAATACTTGAAAATCTTCCTTTTGGTTTTAGTATGCACATGCGCACCGGAAGGCGATAGTGTAATAATGATAACGCGATAGCACAATAATGATAACGCGATAGCACAATAATGATAACGCGATAGCACAATAATGATAACGCGACAGTTTTATAGTACGATATAACGATGGTGAAAATGCGAAAGTTCGATAATGAAAACGCGATAGCACGATAATGAAAGTGTGAAGGTGCAATAATGATAACGCAATAACACGATAATGAAAACGCAAAGATGCAATAATGATAATGTGATAGAATGATAATTAAAATGCGAAGGTGCGATAATGATAATGCGACAGTACGATATTACGGCGACGAGAACGCGACAGAATGATAGTAAACGATGATATTATCTTGCATCATTATTATCACACTATCGTATTGTCGCGTTTATATTATCGTACTGTCACGTTATCATTATCGTGTTTTCGTTATATGTTTGTCGTGATTTTGCGATTTCTTTATCGTAAATAGCGAGTATCGCGTTTCAGATCAACACGTAAAAAGGCGATGGCCCTAACTAGACTCCGTACAAATCAAAATTACATGTAGCATAGTGAAAAAATATTGAATACCATATTTTGTTGTGTTTTACTCAGAATAATAATAATAATAATAACTACTGGCCCTTTTGTCTTAGATGAAGATGATATTCATATATTAATATATATCTTATAATCAAATAAAAAGAAAATATTTTGTGTGCGAGCATGTGTGAGTGAACAGGGATTTTGATGGTGATGGTGATAATAATAAAATGATAATAATTATGATGATGAAAGTAATGATAATGCAAGAGATCTATTGCTATCATCACTAATAATATTGTATAGTGATAAAAATGATGATGCTGATTATGATGATGGTGATGATGATCTCTCACACGTTTTTATAGTTAGTTTAATGATGGATAGAGACAGGATATGTTGAATGATGTAGAGAGGCGGGATACCTATTTTCATTGTTTATTAATCCAAATGTTTTTGGTTTGAACTCGAAGTGGTAAACGCTTTACTTAATATGAGATTCCCATGCGCACATTTTTGTCCAATACAAATACCGTCGAGAAAGTTCAGCATAAATCATTACATGTACATGTACTATACCTGTGTACAAAACTACACATGTATACGGTCATTTGTTTGTCAGATATTGAATGTCAAACATGGCTAGTGATGTAAAAGCAAGCTTTTCATCAAAAATGGAGTACCGTGCTGTAATTCGGTACTTGCATTTAAAAGGTAAAACTGGTAAGGACATACATGCTGAGTTACATGTAGTTGATGTGTATGGGTCTTCTGCACCATCTTATTCTCAAGTTAAATTCTGGGTTGGGGAGTTTAAACGCGGTAGAACGTCTTAAGAAGATGAAGCCAGGTCTGGACGCCCAGTTGATGCCACTGACGAAGAAATATGTAATAAAGTCAGAGATCTGGTATATTCAGGCGAAGTCAGGTTGAAGAAATAGCACAGGCATTAGGCATTTCACATGATACCGTTTCAACAATCTTGATCGTTTAGGGATGCACAAGTTTACAGCCCGTTGGGTCCCAAAATCCCTTAGCAATGAGAAAATGGCAACGAGAGCATCCGTATGCAGTGCGTTGTTGAAGCGTTTGAGGTCAAAAGATAAATTCCTTTTGCGTCTAGTTACTGTGGATGAGACTTGGGTGCATTATTATGAACCAGAAAATAAAACCCAGAGTCGTCAGTGGGTAGTGCCGGAATCCCCAAGGCCAAAGAAGTTCAAGACTCAACCATCTGCTGGCAAAGTGATGGCCACAGTATTTTGGGACACAAAGGGCGCTATTTTGTTGGACATGTTACCCAAGAGAAGTACAATAACCAGAGCATTCTATGCAAACTTGCTAGACCAGCTGAGGAACGCCATCCGCGAGAAACGCCGTGGTAAACTCTTCAAAGGTGAAGTCGTGGCGGCAGTTGAGGAGTGGTTCCATGGAAAGGACCCTGACTTCTTCACTTCTGGGCTGGTGGCACTTGAACACCGTTGGTCCAAGTGCATAGCCCTGGAGGGAAATTATATTGAAAAAGAAGAGGTAGATCTCAACCTGAAATAGGTTAGGCTGGTTATTTATTGACTCGCTCTCGTAGCATCGTTACTCACACAGGTGTGGAGAGTTAAAAAAAATAATTTTCTAAAAAATAGTAACTTCACTAGTCTAGACCATAGAATTCAAAAACAGCATCAGAAGCTAGCAGATTGGTCTGTTTACTAAAAGGGCCAAATGGAAGAACCCATCACTATATTTTGTGTAATACAGTAGACTCAACTGTTGGTTGACATGTGAAGTTACAAGCGTTATTGATTTTTAGCTCGTCTGTTTTCAAAGAAAAGAATATGAGCTGTTGTCTTAACTCTGGCGTCCACGTTGTCATCGTCATCGTCGTCGTTAGTCTTCGTTATCAAGAATCTTAATGTTGGCCATACTTTCTTTACTATTTGACATACAACTTTTAGTTTCGGTATGCATATTCATCTTTACAAGGCCTATCCAGACATATGCAAATGTTTCACCTATCGACCTTGACCGTTGACCTATTTTTGCTGTAACTTTTGAAAACTTTAAAATGCTGGTCATTTCAGAACCATTACCAACAGGGCACTGATATTTCACATGTGAATTTCTTTTGGCAAGACCTTTCCATTAATGATACACTTTTGACCTTGACCTTTGACCTATTTTTGAAATGTATAACAAAAAACTTTTAATGTTGGCCATAATTTTACTTTTTGACATACATAATTTTGGTATGCATTTTCATCCTGACAAGGCCTATTCAGATAAACCTCAATATTTCATCTTTCGACCTTGACCTTTGATCTTTTTTTATCATAACTTTGGACAAGTTTGAATATATATATTTCTCCCATTTTTCATGATTTGTCATCATATGAACCTGTGCAGGTGTGATTTCGGTCATAATTACTAGACAGATAAAAAAGTTAGAGCATTTTAAAAAAAGAAAAAATGTCTCCAAATTTACAGTTTTGTGTTGATTATCGAAAACTCAATGGATAAGCCTTGTAATTTTTTGTCTATAAATTTTACTTCTTTGTGTTGTATATATTCTATCCCATGCATATATGAAGGTCATCCTTCAAGGTCAAGGGTCAAATTTAAAGGGTATGGTACTTCATCTTTGCATGTAAAGGCATACAGTTTTAGTTGTGATTTTCAAGGTCAGTTTTTTAAATGTTTAAGGAAATATTTAACGTTGGCAAAAACAGATGAGCATCGACACCCACATGTGGTGCTCTTGTTAACTCCTGAGGCAACACGTCTTGAAGATTCTATTGAAATGGTAAAATTTATGTTTTATTTCCGTGGCTGTAAAATTTGTGGGTGGGGGGATCAAACTGTCTAAGACAGTACTGCAGAAATTTCACACATCTGTACATATATCAGCACATCACATGCAAATTACTTGTGAATAACATCTGTAGATGTTTCGTTTATTTCCATTTGTGGTTACAGTAAGTTTCGTTAAGTCCTCCCACATATGTGGATTGCTATTCACTTCCCACTTTCCATCACAGCTGTGTGTAAGTATCCCAGCGGGGAGGTCACTTAGGAAGCTGGCGTGTAGTAGGTCGATGGTTCTTCCTGGTTCCCTGTATGCACGTGTGGTCTTGTAATAAGCTGGAGGTAACACTAATGACTGAAATACTGTTTGGCACAACAACAATAGTAACAGTTGTTATGGTCATTTTGTGTGTCCAACCATCAATCTGTTGCAAAGTGTGCACTACTTCATTTCCACTCCTTTTAATTTGCTTAGTGTGTAAATGAAAATTACTATTTTTTCTGCTCTAATAAATGACACATTCTATTATGAATTGTAATCTTAAAAGTGTGGTTTTTAATTTAATATTGATCTCAATTTAATAAACATTGTTCTAAAGAAAGTTTGCTATCTATAAAATTAAATTAATTCATGCTTTGAATTATGAAGCAGAATTTTTTTATGCACCAATATTCAAGATAATTACATTTACTATTGAATGAAGGTTATTTTAATAGACATACTCTTTCTGAGATAATCTCATTGCAGGATGAACTTTGAACAACCCCTGGAGTTATTGATTTATCATTTTATTACTTTCAAATTTAATGAAATCAAAATAACAGTTTGTTTTTTCTCAGGCCATGCCTTCATATTAATGAGTATTTTCTCTCTATATAATGTGTTAATGAATATGTAAGAGCTTATTTTTGGCCAGAGTTTAGCTGTTAAAACAAGGGTCAAGTTCAAATGTTTTAAGCTCCGTATTTACTGGTGCCTGCCATTTATGGCAAGGGTGCATATATTTTTACCCGTGTACATATGTATGCACTTTCATTTGTATGTACATGCATATGTGTATGCTAATTCTTATGTACATTTTTTAAGCACATCTCTTAAACTTCATGCCCTAGATACACTATATTTTGTGTTAAGGCTCTTCAGTTGCATACTATTTTAAAAGCTCTGTGACCTTGACCTTGTGTTTGAGTGTATATTCCCGATAAGTATTGCTCCACACCTTTAGATCTTGACCTCAGTCATTTAAAAGGAAGGTGTAAATTAAAAACTTATGTATTTTATTACTACATGAAACTTAACAGAATCATTCAGTGAGGTCATGGGAGCATGCATGTTAAGGGTTATAACTCAGAATTCAATTTTGTTTAAATTATGCCCCTTTCCAGAAATTTTGACGATGGGCTTAATTATCAACGTCTTTGGCTTTGTGTGTCTCAACATATCACTTCTGGCTTTTTTTTTTTTGCCTTGCCAGGATGAAGTCCTTGAAGAGCTATTGGAACTGGGTATGTTGTTTGGCGGGTGGGCGGTGTCAAACATTGGTTTCCGCAATAAGCCATGATAACTCTAGAATGGGTAAACAGATTTAAATAAGAATGGTACATATGTTATCTTAATGAAATGAAAGAAATGTTTGATTTTGGGCAAAATCCATAAACTTTTTACACAGTTATGGCCCCTTTTTGACATAGAATTTGCAAAAAAACACCTTGTCTGCTCTATAACTTCCAAACTGGTTGACAGATTTAGACCTTTTTTGGTATACATGTTTATCAGAAAATAAGGAAGGTCAACTTTGACATTGGGCAAATTTCCGTAAATTTTTAACAAAGTTATTTCGACTTGGAATTTGGAAAAACACCTAGGCCACGCGATATCTACCAAACAGGTTGACAGATTTGAATAGTGTTTGGTTCACATGTATATCATAATAAAAAGAAGGTCACATTTGAATTTCAGCAAAAGGCTGTGTATTTTTATTTCCCCTTTACGACGTAGAATTTGCCAAAAAACACCTTGGCTATGCGATAACTCCCAAACGAGTTTACATATTTGAATAATGTTTCGTCCACATGTTTATCATCATAAAATGAAGGTCACAAATGATTTTTAGCAAAATCCATACATTTTTGACACATTTATGGCCCCTTTTCAACTTAGCAAAAAACACCTTGCTTGTGAAAATGATATTTTCCAAATTCAAAATTTTAACTTTGTGATCATTGTAAATGTGAAAATATAATTTATAAGATTGAACATTTATGATGTTTTGGGCAGTTTTTTTTTTTTGTTTTTTTGTTTTGTTTTTTTTTTCAATATTATAGTGTGTATGTATACATGCATGTGCGCACAAACACACACACAAGCTGTCCAATATTCAGATTTATTTGAGTTGAAACGAAAAAGTTCAGTTGGAAAATTGTTTTTATTTCAGCTTTTACTTTTTAGCTCACTGGTGGTCTGCTCGGTGAGCTTTGTTGTCTTCTGACAACTTCTTGTTTGTAACTGTCACTAATTATTTCCAGTTATTTGGATGTTTACTCCAGGAAATGGAAGCAGGAATTGTATGTTTGGAATTCCTCCAAGGAAAGAAAATTCAATAGCAGAAACTGGTAAATATTTTCATGTGACAGCAATGAATCATAAATAGACCATGCTGCATGACAGTAAATCATCCAATAGATATGAAAGAGGGAAAAAAGAAAATCAGGGTCATCCATGTTCTATATTGACACATTCTGGTTAAAACATAAATTGTTATAATGGTAAGTCTGCATCTACCTCTTAATGTATATGCTTAGATCATTATCATGAAATAATATATATGCAAATTAGATAACCAGATTATCCAATATCTACACATGGATATCATGTGATCAAAACTGACCTAATTAATGTAAAACTGCAAAATTTAAAGGGTATTTGGAGCAAATGCTTGTTTCAGTGTAAATACAATTTAATGTTCTAAGTCTCTTACTGAATTTAACTGTTATTGGGACATGTATAAAACCTATCAAGCAAAAAAAAAAACATTAACTATTTTAATAGGAATTCCGTGGGCTATTACTTTAATAGAAGTATTAAATACAGCTCCTGAAAATGATTTAGAAAATATGTTGCATGTGAGGCATTATTTTCCCCAATTTAAATTAACTTTTTCTTATAGTAATACAAGAAACATAATTAGAGCAAGTCGCCAGTTTCTTTCTTGAATGTAATTTGTGAAATCATTTTTTTATTGAAATAAAAGAAACTTCCTTAAAACAGTGTTGCAGATCAATAAACCTAAGACAAAGGTACAGTCATACGAAAAATAAATCAATTTCTGTCAGTCACAGTTTTTACCCTCTATATAACAGATTTTCGATATAATTGCATATATGGTAGAAATTGGTGGTTTTGTGTTTATTTCACTGATGACTTTGTCAATAGTTTTATTTGTGACTTCAGAGTTACAGAAGCTATACATATTTTGAATGACTGTATTTAATGGGTTTAGAAACTACCTGGAAAATACATAAGAAAAGATTAACAGTGTATCGCAGTATACCACATACCACTATTTCACATTGACTTATAAATTCTGGTTTATAAATGAACAGCAACACACACACACACACACACACACACATCTCATCTCCCCTCCTCCCTCCCCCCCCCCCCCCCCCCCCCCCCCCCAAAAAAAAAAATGGGCAAAGCAAAATATATAGATTTGCCCTTGTCCATCAAAGGTGTTCTGCTGCAAGTATGCAAGTACAACAGAACATTGTAGATCCCAATTATCCCTTCGTCATCTATCTGGATTGAGCCGGTCAATCTTTCTGCCACAAAATCTTGTGCGTCTCTCCAAACATATATTAGCCAGAGCTACAAGAAATTGCAAGTATGTGCACCTGGGGTTTTGTTTTTAAAATTCATTGTATCATGACAAATTAATTATGACCTTTTGTCTGTGAGAGGCGATATATTGTGATATGGCACATTGTATCGCCCAGAACTCAACGAAATTTCAGATTTATTCATCTCAGTGTACAATTACGCACCCGGGGTTTTGTTTTAGAGTTTGTTGATAGACGTAGAATTTTCAGATCACACTGAAACAGATCTTACCCCTTTACTTCATGAATATTCATATAGAGTATCATGAATATTCATGAAGAGTATCATGAATATTATTTCTATCAATACCTATGCAACTTCAAATAAATGGGGGGTTTCTCCATCACAGGCAATAGTGTTATGAATTGTATAAAACCCGTAATTAGACTTAATACGCCTATTTTTAGATTTTTTCTTATTTATTTTTGGTGCTGTCACATGACTGATCACATTCATTTTTCATGCATGTGCTCACTTCAAGGCTTAACTTACGAATTCCCTGTCTGGAACTGATGAAGACTTCAAGATGCGGAAGGTGCTGTCTGGTACATCAAGGACCTGCTTCTGGGATACTGTATTCTATATTTAACTGATCTTCCCTAAGTGGCGTTTACAAAAATGGTGTTTTCCCATGCAGTGTGACCTACAGTTGCCAAGTTTATTTGTCAGGAAACATGCTTTCACCTACATTAACAAGGGAGGGTACAAAAAAAATCTTATTTCTACCGATCATCTGTGAACATCTATTTTAAATGATGGAACGATGGATCTTTCTTTGCAGTACAGATTGTATAGAGACCCAGATCAGGGTGTGCTCTGCTTTCCAATGCATCAAAATTAGTCTCTATGGGTTCATCTGCATAACTGTGTCTTTTTCACATCTTTGGAGTAGTGGGAAAACGTTTTACTGATTAAATGGGTATTCAGGGCTACCAATACATTTTAGATTGGGATAAGGCCTCATATGCATTGTGTATTTATTAAGATTTGAAAAATATATTGATAGAATGGGGCTACAGTAGTCTTCAGTGTCATAAAAGAATGCCTTGAATGCAATGAAATTTAAAAAAAAAAATAAGCCAGGGTATATCAGATTAAACGTTGTTTGCGTCTCTTTCTTTGTGGCTTCTCCACAGCTGGTGTCTGTCTGAACCATGTCTCTACCTTGTCTCTCATGCCAGTTATTACGCAGGATTTTATTGCTTCAATAAACTCAGGACAGTGCTGGATTCCAAATGCAATATGATATCATCCTGTGAGCAAACTCCTCTCCTGGTTATTTACATACAATGTTACTGTATATGGCAAATAAAATGGAAATCAGGGGCACGGTGAAAAACTGTGGTAACTACTTACAAATAAGAAAGCAGTTACAACAGTTTTGCACCAAGCCATAGAAATGTCTTTTTTAGCAATATACTAGGCACAATAAGAAATTGCCTTTTTTGTGTCTGTATTGTTACTGAAAGAAGTTAGTGATTATTATTGGACAAGTTGAACAAATGTAGATATATAAAAAAAGATAAAATAGTTTTTAGGAACAAACCTTTATAGTGTAAGACTCACTGTGGCCAAATTGACTTGGAGTTAGTGGGATGATAAACCAAAAATATTCCCTTTTTATCTGAAATTTCTATATTCATATTTCTTCAGAATTCATGTCATGTACAAGATCGACAACATGGTGACTTTTCTCTTATATTTTTTTTTTCAATATATTTGCCTGTATCAAAGAATGATTATAATACTTCCTTTTAGCAGTAGTTGGTAGGTGTTTAAAGCATGCCTGCTGATTTAAAGTACATGAAATACTTAAAACACAATATAATAATATTAATATTAATAATATATCTGAAAAATTGGATGCATTTAAAAACATATCAAAATATTTTGAAAGAGGGGACAACATGTTTAGTCAACGTTTAACAAAATTACCGATAGATTTTCTGAGATAAGTTCCAAACTTTTCTGATATTAAATTTACGAAACCCATAATATGACATTACATGCTTTTCAATTAGGTTTTGCATTTAGAAATTGTTGGGTACATTTAGATATACTGATTTATGGGCAGCTTAGTGATTAACTCATGCCTGTCCGTAAATATTTCCCCAAATATGAAGTATATTGGGGCTATATAGGTGTCACGTCCATTGGCTGGTCCGTCTGTAGACAATATTTATCCGCTCTTTTTCTCAGCTACCTTTCAGATTTTGATTTAACTTTGCAAGAATGGTAAGTACTAAGCCTACTTATGCATATCATTGGCATGTCATGAACAGCTAGATTTTATATGAGTTATGGCCCTTTGTTATATTTATTAAAATTATTTTGTCCGTGCAGTTTCATGGCTTTAACTGGTCTGTATGTCTGTTTGTTCGTCTGTCCGTCCGTGTATCTGGAAATCTGGATCCTGCAATAACCTAAAAACTTTTTAAGATAATATTATGAAAATTGGTATATGCATAGATGGCAGTATGGAGATTCTACACATCACTTTGTTGTTTTTTCTCGGACCAAAATTCTGGTTGCTATGATAACAGAAAAATTATGCACCTCACCAGTAGGGGGCTCATGTGTTGGCGTGCAACACCAGTTACTTGTTAGTCCCCTACTGGTGTTTACACCGGAGGAAACAATAGGTTTGCCCTCCGTCTGTCGGTCGGTCCATCTTTCTGTCCATCCGGATGTCCGGAAGTCTTGATCCCGCAATAACTTAAAAAGCATTTAAGATAATATTATGAAAATTGGTATATGAATAGATGGCAGAATGGAGATTCTGCACATCACTTTGTTGTTTTTTCTTGCACTAAAATTCTGGTTGCTATGGTAATGTAAAAAGTATGCACCTCACCGGTAGGGGACTCATGAGTTGCGTGCAACACCAGTTACTTGTTGAATATGTTTTGTCCATACTATTTCTCAGCCACCATTAGTTAGATTTTGATTTAACTAATTCAACTGCAATTATAAGTGTCAAGCCTACTAAGTTGTAATGCTCATATTGAAGGCTTGTCATGTTTGCTTCAATTTTCATTGAGTTATGCCCCCTTGTCATATTTCAATCTGCTTTATTTCTCAGCAACTATTGGTCAGATTTTTTACTTCACAGCATTTATAAGTACCAACACTAGTTGGGATCTTTGCTTCATCATGATCAGCTTTATTTTACTTCAGTAAAAGAGTTATGGAACATATGTAAACTAACAATAACACCGATAAAGTTTGTATTAAGTCTCAATTAAATGCATTTATATGTTACAGAAATATTCAAGGATATGTAGATTTTTGGAAAGTTTTCAATATGAAAAAGGGGACAACATTATAAAATCAAAGGACAGAGTTATGGGACATGACATGTGAACTGGTCTTTGAGTCTCAAAACATGTAGCTAGTTTAAAATGGATATCTATAGGGTTTCAAAATTATATCACCATTTTTGCAATATTTCAAGTCTGTCTGCAAGATAGGGACAAAATAAAATGATGTGCATAATCTCCATATTGTCATTTATCCATGTTTTAAGGAAATATTCCAAGTATTTTTGTAAATCATTGCAGGATTCAGTTTTTGTGGATGGGTGGACAGACTGACGGAGGACATGCCTATAGTCTCCTATAGTGAACCAGTAGGGGACAAATAAGCTTTTTTTCAGTTGTTCAATTCAAGACAATGAATTAATTAAATCCTTGTTTATCTTAAGTCCCAGATAATACACAAATAAATCCAACTGACCGGAATAGCATTAGTACAAAAAATCAGGTGTCAATATATGATCAAACAAATATTTTTCTAAGTAATAAAGACTCATATAGATATGGATTTATTTTTTGATGTGGATGATTTTCATAAATGTACATTAAAGATTAACATTATCTACAGACCGTATGAAAAAGATTGACATGACGTGTGTTAGGGACACTTTCTTAAGAATTATTTTTTAACAACTCTTAATATTTTTAACAAAAGTGTGTAGTGTTTTTGTTGTTGTTGTTTTTTCTATCCCATACTTGAGAGCGTTTATGGTATGCAAGATATAGCAAACAATTGTGCACAACAGAGTACGGGGAAGTAATTGTGATAAACTGAAAAGCTGCAATTAACATCACAAGTATTTAATAACAATAGAAGAAAACTTATGACAAAAAAGTCATTTTTTACGATTTGTCATTTTAACTCAGCTTGATGAGATTTTTGTGGTGGTGTGTTTCGTCAGACTGTCGCCATGGGAATATTTTAGGTAAAAATTTACAACAAACAAGCATTCCAAGTAAATTAAACTGTTCATGTTTTTTCCTCTTTAGTTAAATCGTTGGTAGTGCATCTCATTCAATAAACTTGAACAAAGTTTCAATAATTATATATCACTTGATAACATAATATGCACATGTAATATTAAATAAACGAGGAATTCTTTGAATAATAATTGTGAAGTAACTACTGAAAAATACTTGTGGAGCAAAATAAATTAGTTCTGGTACAACCAAGGTGCTGTATTCACAAAGCACTTGTATAACCCACTGACTATATTAAAAAAGCACTGATACAACCCAGGTGCTGTATTCACACTTAAGCATTGGAACAACCCAGGTGCTGTATTCACAAGGCACTGGTATAACTCAAGGACTGAATTTACAAAGCACTGATACAACCCAGGTGCTGTATTCACAAGGCACTGATACAACCCAGGTGATGTATTCACAAGGCACTGATACAACCTAGGTGCTATGTTCACAAGGCACTGATACAACCCAGGTGATGTATATACAAGGCACTGATACAACCCAGGGGATGTATTAACAAGGCACTGATACAACCTAGGTGCTATGTTCACAAGGCACTGATACAACCCAGGTGCTTGATTCACACTAAGGCATTGGAACAACCCAGGTTCTGTATTCACACTAAGGCATTGGAACAACCTAGGTGCTGTATTCACTCTAAGGCATTGGAACAACCTAGGTGCTGTATTCATACTAAGGCATTGGAATAACCCAGGGCTGTATTCACAAGGCACTGATACAACCCAGGTGCTGTATTCACACTGAAGCATTGGAACAACCCAGGGACTGTATTCACACTTAGGCATTGGAACAACCCAGGTGCTGTATTCACACTTAATCTCTGGTACTACCCAGGTATGTATTCACAAGGCATCAAATCTCTGGTACTACCTAGGTATGTATTCACAAGGCACTGTGTATTCACAAAGCATTGGTAAAACCAAACCCTTTTATTTAAGGATTCACAAGGCACTGAAGTGATTTGTACCTAGGAAGGTTTTGAACATTTTTCATCACCATTGGTATTGAAACATCATTATTGGGTTTCATACTAACCCTACAGAAATATACATTATCAACTAGCAACAGTTGCCTCCTATGGACACTTCTCACCCCAAGGTCATTACCAAATTGTTTCATTGACCACATTACCTGGACACCTATTTGTTGATTACTCTCAATTTCCAACAATTGAGAAATGCTGAGGTCACTGTACTATAAAAATTCAAGTCCTTTTTAAAATCCTGGTAAATTTATAACAATAAAATATTCTGGTATTGATAAATGTGCATTTGTTTTGCCACACTTATATTCACATGAAATCAAATTCATATTGTGACGATGCGTCGTTACGGGTATAAGTATAATCTCTGACAACCGCGTTAGAGAGTCGACTCTTTGGCTCAGTGGTTAGAGCATTGGGCTATCACGCCAGCGGTCCGGGTTCATTTCCGGGCCGCACTGTGTTTGTTACAAAATAAGAAAGAAATATTTAATTTTAGATGCCATTTTGTTTCTACTGATCTTATACCCTACATCATAGAAATATAGGAGGTCAGAATTTGACTAATGAAAAGCAAGGAACTTTTTGGAAGTAAAACAAAATGAAGACATAACCTCTGGCTTTTACAGTTTTTGATGATTTGGAACTGTTCCCTCTTCTCCTAAGGCTTATTGCAAGTCACTGTGCACAGTCTTAGCTTGGAAATTAGATAATCAACATAAAGTTGAGGGCAACTTTCATGGAACAGTGTCACTGAGTTTTCATTAGTTTCTGGCACTTTAAAGCCAAATACTCAAGCTTAATATGATTAATTTGTGCAGTATTCAATGCCTTAAATGGGAATCCAGGAGTGATATTGCAATGTAATCAACACAAAACTATTTTTTAATTAAAAACTCAGTGCTTGCATGTATTCATTTTGCCCCAGGCTTGTTTTTACTTTATCCAATTTATCCAGAAACTTGAACTGGTGTGTTCAGTATTTCATACTGTATGCAATCGTAGCTACGAAACTGTCATGGTATCATAAATCACAATGTTCACGTATATGTATGCACAGCATAAAGTCGGGGTTTTTGATGATGCACAGATTTGTGCGTTTTGACAGAATCTAAGATGAAATGACTCCAAAATTTCATACCAATGCACCGTCAATGACGCAATTTTAAAAACTAGCTTGAAACTTTCATTTTTGCTTGAAAATTTGTTTCCCCTTTTATTAAATATACTTTGATAAACGAAAGAAATGCGACAATCCTGTTATGTCAGCGCTATCAGCACTTTGATTCATATTACAGTCCCTATTAATAGTGAAGGAATTACATGCAAAAGGCTGTGGGTGGAGATAGCTTAATGTGATTATTGATATGTTACACAAGGTCAAATGATAGTTATGCAATATCATAGAGAAATTAGTTCTTTTGTGCTTTTATGCCACTGATAATTATTGTGTCCTGTAAATATTTATTTTTGACACAAAATTGATTTTTCAACACTTTTGCTTAATCTCAGCATACCAATGTTTAGAGTGATATACAATTGTCTGATTATATTTACAATATTGATTGGCTATTCAGTTTCCAAAGTAGACAAACGGATGCTGAGAATGTAGGTACTATAGTTGGTGTGACTGTCGCACAACTAAAATGTCTATATTGAACCCTGTAAAGTACATGTGAACAGCATGGTATATGGTCATTGGACAATTTCATAGCCGACTGTAAGGTAACAGTTGCATAAGGTTTGGTAAGCTTTGGTACAAGCACAATGTTTCAAGTCCACTGTATAGATTGGTAAAAGAGACCGGTTCAACTATCAGGCATGCTTATGGCAGGTAGATCTGGAGACTGGCTTGTTCATTAGTCTGTCAGATGGTAGGACAAGCCTTGCCTAAGTGATAACCTTCTTCAAAACATTTTTGTTTTGTTATCCTGTATTACTTCAGTACATCATATAGAATATATTTACATTTTCTGTTTGATATAATTACAGTCCAATAAGACAAGTGTCTGTTCCTCATATATCTTGGGTATTGTCTGTTACCTGTGAGAACCTTCTCACACTACCATATATTTCATAGAAAACTCATCTCAGCCTTGCGGGCCTTGGGTGTGCCTTTTCTATGGGATATTGGACAGTTGTCGGCCTTCCTAACTTACTAATAAATGATTATATATATAAAGGTTTTAAACTTTGTTCTTATGCTGCCAAGAGAAGAAGCACTTTATATTTGGAATGGTATTTAAATCAAAAGCAGGCATTATTGACTTGCATTATTACTGCAGCTGTTTTCACTGCAGTGCATCTCTCCATGCTTAGTAGTGTATCAATGCGATGTGATTGTGAACATCAGAAATATTGATCTCTTGATATAAGTAATCAGTGGACAGAAACTGGTGAATTGTTAAAACCATTTAATAATTTTGTCCTCTCCTGTTTTCCCACTCTCTCACACCTAGGCTTACATTACTTTCACCTCGGTGGTGGGCTCAGAAAGTAGTTCCAAATTCATGCAATCTATAAATAAGACCAGACCGTTGCTGACATTTTGAATCTCATGGGATTCATGTTGTTTATCTCTCAGCATAGATTCTCATCGTAACAATGCACAATGCCATCCAGTCTGTCCATTTCATTTATTTACATCTGGGGATTGTTCCCATCTATGTAATTAGGCAGGATATAGTTCCCATGTTAAAAATAAAAAAAATATTATTTTCCGTATGTTTTATGATGATTCAAAAAGTATTTCTTCAATGTTTCTATACTTTAGATCCTTATAATACATTGTAGTGGATGTTAAATAATTGTTTTTCGTTTCGACAAGATTCTTGTCATTCAGCTCATTGCAGAGATAGTTTAGTGAGGAATGAATGACAATTGTTAGGAGGAAAAGCGCATGATTGCACAGTAAAACATGCGTTATTTGTATGCATGACAGAGTTTAGCCTGTATTTTATACAAATAACTTGGCAATTTCTGAGTATCATAATTCACAAAAAAATGCTTTTTTTTACCACCAAAACACTTTGTATGCACATCATCTTCGTTTAAAGTTGAAGTTTCTGTATGATCATGAATTGATTAAAATACATAATCATTTGTATTGTTAATACTCTTGTCCTTGTTTACTCTATGTTTGTACATGTCTGTTATTGTCCAAGAGAGTGAGCATGTCTTGAGTGAGTCCTTATGTAAACTGGTTGAGTGAGTGTTCTATTTTAAGGAAAAACCACGATTGCTTGGCCCTGCCCCTTTGTCCCTTTTTCCCGCTCATAAGCCTCCGTCTTTCTTACTAATCATTCACCGATCGATCACCGTCGACGCAAGTTGATTGTTAGATACATATATATATTGTTAGATACTGTAATGTTCTCCACATGCGGGTATGTGGTTATTAATATACACTTAGATCCTTGTATAAAGGAATAAGTCTTGACCCAAAAGACGGGATGGTTTTTTGTACATTTATTATACAGTAACTATTCATACATACATTCTAACTTCTCTCTCTCTAAGATCTAACAGTCTAGTGTATGAAGGTTTCATGCATTGATGCTTGCCACGCCAGTAGGCGGGGCTTATCGAGAGTAGCACCACTGGTCACTACAGATACATTATGTCGCTCTTACCTTTGAGCATTTTCTGTATTAGAATGTAACATTATTTAGACGTGCCTGGTAAGTTTATATTTGTACTGAAGTGATTTAAATATGTATTTTGCAAGTAATTTATTCCTCGCAATGATTTGTAAAATCCTCGATTGACTTCGTATTTATTATTACTTTGTGTCCGTAAACTGTCTAACGAAATGTTTTAATTATATTTTAGGTTTTTTGGTTTAGTTCCAATTTTGGTTTAATACCATTTCTGGTTTACTAACGTCAAATAAATATCGAACTACCGCTGGTGTTGGTCGTAATTCCACCCACTACATGAATCAGGGATCTTAAGTCACTGTACCATGACTGTGATGAGTATCAGGTTTATCTAACTTTGACGTAAAACTTATCGTAATTTTGGCTAAAACCGATTTAAACCAGTTATACATCGATCGATTTTACTCAAAGGTTACCTCCCCTTTTCTGGTTATGTTTTGCAAACCCCTGTCACTTTGCAGACTCGGTCGCCAGCTAACAACAGTGATGAGAAAAGACAAAGCTTGGCGAGATGCAGTTCTTAAACTTGTCAAAGATTTGAACAATTTCAACTATAAAGGTATGTTGATAGAAATGTGTATTTATTTACTTTTCAGTTGGTCGCGAATCATTTCAATGACAGAAAGTTCAACCATTGGCCTACATGCAGTTCCAACTGGACAATATCCATGGACCGATGCTCATCGAGTTGATTGTAATTATTAAGAATTATGACACGGCAGCATCTATTTCTAACACATTTAACGTTAGGTACAGTACTCAGAGGTTCGTTCCCATGTTGAAGTATTGGGTAAAAATGTGTGCGTGTTGCATTTCGTTTCATTACCTGTTTACATCAGTGCTGATGTGCAGCATTTTCACATACTTTAAGTGTTGTAGAGCAAGTGCTACAATTATTGACAGGTAACATTTATCAGCATGTTTTATATTTTCGCTAGACAATTGCATTGAAATGCATAATATCCTGTGTTTGCATCACACAATCACAAAAAAATTCAAAATATGCGATTTATACTGGTCTTTTTTTTTTCTTTTTTTTTTTCATAAACACTTGAGTAAAA
Organism: Solen grandis; assembly: GCA_021229015.1. Taxonomy (NCBI): domain Eukaryota; kingdom Metazoa; phylum Mollusca; class Bivalvia; order Adapedonta; family Solenidae; genus Solen; species Solen grandis. Next base: position 26,250,203 of record CM037788.1, read on the forward strand.
GAAGGTTAGACTGCATCCTGTACATATCATTTGTTGCTATTTTAATTGTATATGTCATCATTTAAGATATGGTGCCCATGAAAACTGTGTTTTTGTAATATTGACTTGGGTAAATTCATCTGCTTCTGTTTGATACCACTAAGCTTTAAATGAGCTACATGTTCCAGACCACCAAAATATTGCATTTATTCCCATTTTCATATTATTTGGTGCCGGATAATTAAAACATGAATCTTAAGCATGCAACAGTTATCGGCACATGACTGTATACATAACAGTATGTAGCTGGGTACAGGTATTTGGTGATAAATCAATAGGCAAGAAGACATGTGGCTTGGTAGCTCAGTTGGTAGAGTGCAGGAACGGTATTCCTGAGGGCCTGGGTTCGAGTCCCGGTCGAGCCATTGATTTTCTCACCACCTATTACATTTGGCGTCCAACGTGGGACTGTGGCATAGGTGCTAAGTATGTCTAAGACACCTGCACATGGTTATATTTACCCTGTAACTCCTAGAATTCTAAAATGGAGGGGGATAATGTCACAGTACTGTTAACTCACAATAGGGGAGAATCATATGTAAGCGGCTGGGTATCTCAGTCTGTAGAGCATTAGCCCTGTAAGCGAAAGGCCCCGGGTTCAAGTTCTGGTCAGGCTGCATACTTTTCTCACCCTGTGACATTCGGCGACCAATGTAAATAACCTACTGTTTGATATGGTTTTTGCTTCGGCACCTCAAGAACAGTTATAAACCAGAAGCACTTGTAAACCAGAAACCTAAAATATAATTTAAAACATTTTGTTAAACATAGTTCACGGACACAAAGTAATAAATATGTAATAAATCGAGGATATCACATTGCATTGCCAGAAATATTCTACATGGAAAATACATATGTTTAAATCACATAAGTACAAATACATGTATAAACTTACCAGGCACGTCTAAATAATCTTCTTCTTTAACATAATAATGCTCAAAGGTAAGAGCGAGATAAAATAAAGTAGATTACAACTGAATCAAATAATCAACTTGCGTCAACAGTGATCAATCGGTGAATGATTAGTAAGAAAGACGAAGGCTTATTAATGAGAAAAGGGACAAAGGGGCAGGGCCAGCCAATCAGGGTATTTCCTTAAAATAGAATTCTTACTCTATCAGTTTACATACAAACTCAATCAGACATCGACTCTCTTTTATGGACAATAACAGACATGTACAAACATAGAGTAAACAAGGACATGAGTGCTGACAGGATACTACAATAGTACAGAGGGACAAAACTGAAATGAGACTTAATTAATTCTTTTATATGTCTTAAGATAATGGCTTTACCTTCTTTTTTGATTGTTTGATAGACATTTGGAGTTTATAGGAATCCCATACTTAAGAAAATGATAAAAGAAAAAATATCAAAGATGTACATGGATGAGTACATATATGACTTTCCAAGAATACAAGACTCTAGAAAAAAAAGTTATTCAATACAGCAGAAGAAGACAAAATAACTAAATAAACCAGTCCTTTTTAAATTTACTTACCATAAACACACACCTACCTTAAGACACTTATTAAGTAAGTAAATATATTGTCAATTTAATGCGAAAAAAAAAAATAAGCCAGATGTGTACCACTCTGGTGGAATAAAAAAGGTTTCCATTGTAGCCTTCCCGGCTCAAATTTTGTTTGTTTCAAACTATATCATCTCATATGTACAATATTTTTTGTGTATGCCTTTCAAACTACATATATATGTATTGCCCAAACATTATATCAGAAATGTAAACAAACAATACATTATCTATTGACAAAGGCAAATATGGGTGTTGAGCAAAACACAGCCATCAATCTTTGTGTTTAGAATGAAATTTCCAAGACTGAAACTAATGAAATGATATGTAATGCCTTTGTCAAAACTGCTGCAATTTACAAATGGTACAAAAAGTTTTGAGAAAGACTAGGAAAACTTGGTGATGATGAATGCTGCGGGCGTCAAGTGACAAATACATCATCGTATGGTGCCACCATCAAAGGAAGTGGCAGAGATTGGCACATTACCATGCCTGAAATTATGGACAGAACAGATTGTAGGTATGGGACTATCTTCAACACCATTCATTACCAGCTAAATATGCGACATGTATGTGCCTGTTCAAACAGGGGTTTAGATAAGCTGACGTAGACATATTATACGTCCAGAAAATCACAAAATACTTCTAAAAAATTTGACCCCAGGGGTTTTGAAAATTCCGCAAAATAACCTTGTACGCATCTGTTTATGGGACCGACCGTTTTCATAATCTCCAGTCAGAACTGCATCGAACCGGATATTTGTAAGCAAAAGCAAATGGTAATGCTTTGACAGGCGACTAATTAGTAGTCCATGACTGTGTAATGAGTGTGTATATATTATATGCATACTCTGCCCACTTTCACTGATTTACAGTCATTTACTGCAATGGGTCGGGTAGTTGTCGTCTGCTTTGATGCCCTACCACAATCTCATTAATGTTAAATAGGCAATTATCACGAGTTAATAATATCAGGATAAAATGCCTGGAATTTCAAATTTTTAACTGCAATCAAGGAAACGGCATTGGAAATTAAAAAAAAGAGAGTCTAAATTCACATAACCGCCAAAGTTGGATATTGGCATCGAACATTTTTATGAGATTACAGTGGAATGAGTGAAAGAAAAAAAAAAGGTCAGCCATGACTTAATATACTCAACAAACATTTATTCCTTTTTTTCTCAAAATTTCCTTCAATCTTGCATTAGAAAAAGACATCAGAATAACTGCCAAGATGGCAAACTTAATTGCCGATATTTCTTTCTGAAAAAGTTAAAGGTATCCTCAAGTATTCAGTTCTCGCCATATTGGTATTCTTGTGCTATGTACACTAATGCAATATTTCATAGACGTAATTTTACAGGGAAACCATCGACAAATGGCAAAATTGATTGATCCTTATTTTCAAACTGTTTTTTCATCGAAAATGTTTGGGAAACAGATAAAAACATTCATTTAATAAAGAAGTACCTATTTTTTGCCATTTTCACTAATGCTTAAAGCAGGGATGGCGAAATCCATTGTCTAAGTTGTCCGAGTTGTATCATTTGCCGGCACAGACAAGTAAATTTTCACTGTTGACTTGTCCTTTCTAACGTGCATCTGTGAAACAAAGTTGATTTTTTCGGTATCTTACAAGATGATCTGCATATTAAACCATTCCGTTTTGAATGGTTTTGTTTCTAAAATGTTACAATATTAAAATTAAAGGTCAAAGTCAGCGCTTTAATGTACAGTCTATAATCATAAGATTGATTCCTTATTAAAAATTGTCCCAAACAAGAAAAGGGGAAGAATATCCCGATCAAACCCCCAAGAAATCAATAAAAAACTAAGATTAAAAATATGAACATGCCTAAATTAATTTATTAAGAGTAGTAATAAAATTTCAATTATTTCCATATTTTATACCAATATTTTTTCAAAAAGTACGGACGTAGTGTTTTGTTACGGACAAGTGAAATTTTAATTTTCTTTGTCAGTGGACAAATAAAATTAAATGAAATTTCGCCACCCCTGGCTTATTTTTATCATTTTTAGCTCACCTGATTACGTGATCATGGTGAGCTATTGTGATTGCCTTTTGTCCGGCGTCCAGGCATCCATCCAGCGTCAACAATTTCCCTTAAACAACATCTCCTCCTAAACTGCTGAATGGATTTTGACCAAACTTCACAGGAATCATCCTTATGATGCCCTCAAGCAGACGGTGACTGATTAATGTAAACCAACATCTGTTCTGAAAATACTGTATGTTTAATATAATACTTCTATTTTTTGTTGAAGGCTACTAAGGTTAGTTTTAAGTATTTTGAAGAGTATATGGCCCAGCTGTCTTTGGCCATGCAAATAAAAAAAATAGAATATAGAAATTTATAGGTTGTGTTTGTAATTGTCATCAATTTTCGTGGATTTACTCTCATTTTTGAAATACGAGATCAATAAATTTATTAAAAGAATTTGAAACAAAAACAGAATTTACATAACTGTATAAGATTTTTTTTTTATGAAACAATTATATTAAAACCTTTAACTCACTCCCCATTTCTTTCTAGGCAGGAATTTATGAGCATTTATGAGTAGAATATAGTCTTCAGCCTGAAGATGATAAGGATATTTTTCTGTAATCAAAGAAAGGTAACCATTTATCAAGCAATGTAACTGCTAGTCAATAAGTATGAAGGAACACAACATTAGTGTAAAATAAAATGGATATTAGAAATCTTAAGATTTTATATAAAATCATATTTAAATTACTGATAATTATTGATTTTTATGTCACTATAAACACTTAGAGATCATGAAAATGTGTCATTTAAAGTTGAAAATGTACAAAAAAAATCAAAAAAACAACAAGGTAGGGCCTACCCACCAGACAAGTTGCATTTATGATTTAAGGAACATTCATCCACATGACCTTAGTACCAAGTTATAGACAGATGGGCTAACTTCAGCATTTGGTAACTAGAAATCAGTTTTTATGGATTTGCGCATAAAACCCGCTACATTATCTGGAAATAATTAGAAAAATTCCTGAAAATCAGACACAACGTGCTCAAGGTGAGCTTTTGTGATCACCCTGTGTGCGTCGCGCGCTGTCAACAATTTGCTTTAAATGATATCTCCTCTGAAACCGCTGGACAGAATTAAACTTGGCAGGGATGATCCTTGGGTGAACCTTCACAAAAGTTGCTAAAATAAACTTGATCTATTCTAAACTCTGCTTGCCATGGCAACTGAAAGAAATAAATTATGAAAACTTTAAAAAAATCATCTCCTTAAAAACTACTGGCCAGATTTCAAAATATTTTAGTACAGATGTTCCTTGGGTAACCCTCTACCAAGATTAATAAAATTATTCCGAACCATTAAACATGGCCACCAGGGGCTGGGCTAATTTGTCTTATATATATCTATTGAAAACTTTAAATGACATATTGAAACCGTTGGACAGAATTTGATAAACTTGGCAGGGATGATCCTTTGGTGAACCTTCACAAAAGTTGCTAAAATAAACTTGATCCATATAGAACTCTGGTTGCAATGGTAATGGAGAGAAGTGAATTATGAAAACTTTAAAAAATCATCTCCTTCAAAATATTGGTCAGATTTCAAAATGTTATAGTACAGATGTTCCTTGGGTAACCCTATACTCAGGTGAGCAATTGAGGGCCTCTATGACCCTCTTGTTTTAAAAATTCCTGGTTTTGGGTCTTATTGAATTCCCTGCTGTTGGATACCCAAAATGTTAAGTGATAACCAAAACTGACTGAGTTAATATTCAGATATTGAAATGTGAGTAGCTACTGTCATGATAACACTCATTCTAATTGATCAGCAATGAAACAGCCAGCCTAAAAGCAGCTTGAGTTTGAACATCTGGGCCATCCTGTCTAAAGCCCAGGCCTATCACTTTGCGATTTCTTTCTCTTTCCTGTCATCAAGAGTTATCTTTCTGCAGCTGTTCTGATTTCTAAATCGAATAAAAAGTCTGGCAAGTTTAGAATATGCTTTATAGTCTCGCAGATTTTAGAGTTTATTGCAGAAAATGTATCTAAGAAGAGTACTAGTACTTTGAAAGGATCAAGCAATGTTCTTTGGACATTGTGAATGTGTATGATGATTGACATTAACTTATTTCTTAGAAGTTTGAATTTTTTCTTTTATTGAAAATAGGGATGTATGGTGGGCTCATATCAGGTAACCCTCCCTCCCTCTCTTTCTCTCCCTCTCTCTCAAGACACAAATTTGTTACACATTGAAGTACATGTTTACCTATGTATTTTGTCACAAGTATGCACCATATGAAGTCAGTGTATTTTAGTAAAAGTTCAGTGTTATTGTTGCTATATAATTTTGTTTTTGTTGCTATATTTTTTTCAGCCTATATTACATTTTGTATTTTTATACACTTTAACTGTATCCCCAGTGTATAAATATACAATGTGTATATGTTACTTGGCATGAACACTATAGCTCCATATGGGGACAATGTCTTGCATTCAAAGTCTCAGACCTTTATTTTCGATGTTAAGGTCATTGTTGCTGAAAGTAGGATTTCCGTGATTGGCCAATACTCAATAAGTCTTGTACCATCGTTGAACCAAATTTTATATGTAACTTGTATGCCATATGAGTGCCACAATTTGTACACAATACTCATGCCTGTAACTTCAGAATCAAGGCCACAATTTAATGTTTCTATTTCATGTGATCATATGTTTTTGTAATTAGGACACACAAAGAAGAGGAGGCATATTGTTTTGCAAATGTCGGTCGGTTGGATGTATGTCAGTCCACACACTTGACCACTTTGTTTATGATCAGTAACTGGAAACATTTTTGAGTTAAAAGGTAGAGTTAATATCTCCATTTGACACTAGATTAACCATTGTAAAACTGAATATTGAAAGCCATGTTGACATCTCGACAGACTTGACAGTGTTACCTCCAGATCTCAAAGGTTCTGGGATTCAGTAAAACAGTATGAAACCTGACACAAGTTATTACTGGTGTTATAGGTCATTTTCTTCATGTGGGAAAGTGTTCATTCTTCTTTTTTTTTTTCTTTTTTTTTTAAACCATGATGGTTGAAAGTAGTTCGTGAATAAAATCTGTCTATTTACCTGATGTTTGGTCAAGTGTAACTGTGTTTCCCTTACCTATTCTGTTTATTTTTTTAAGATAATCATTTTCTATTCACAGAAGCATGTAAACTGTACAAATGTGTCCCGTTCTTTGTGGGGGATAAGAAAGTGGGTGTGGTAGAGCTGGACAAGCTTAAGCAGCTTATGAACTACCCTGATGTGTTTGTGATGGACAGCCATGAAAATGACACAATGGTGAGGATTTATTTTTGGTTTCCCTTTAAAATGACACAGTGGTGAGTGATTTATCAGGTTTGTTGTTGGTTAAGCTCATTTATTTTACCTAGATTGGGGAACATGTTTTAGGATGTGTAAGTTGGTGGACTTGAAAACTTGAAATGAATATGTACATTTTGCTCTAATATACATTTGGAGAGGTTCACTTAAGTTACATTCAGATACCCAGGGTTGCAATTTTGATTCTCCCTTAGAATTTTTCAAGACCTTTCCAGCCTTGGAGTACCAGTGTAACTCGGTAATCATATAAATGTATGAGTTGTTTCCCAATCAACCTAGAAAATTAAAAATGTATAATTCTGAAAAAAAGGTTAATGCACCCATGATATAGGACAAAAACACTTTTATCCAGAGCATTAGTATACTTCAACTCTTCTTCTATTTCTTCTTTAGTAATGGTGAAGATCATTTTCTGATTATGATGGCCATACGTGGGGATTAGTAAAAGAATAGAGTGCTAGGACTCCTAAGCTACTCAGTCCACCCAGGAAAACCTAGCACTGTTAATAGAGTTGTGCAAAATCTAAGTCTTAAAAATCATTACTTTTCTACAATATAAACATGGTTTTGTGTGCAAGTAGAAAAATGTTAGTATATTAGAAAAAAACACACTAAAAAATACAACATAAAAGCCAGATGTCTTAAAATGATGATGCAGTCCAAGTGCATGCAGCCAGCACTGACTTGAAACCAAGAATCAAGTTGACACTGACAACATTCTGTAGGAGGCAATTACACAGGTAGACAGCTCAAAAAAGAATGAATATTTATTAGTTTTGTTTGATGAATTAACAAGATGGTAAAGTTGGTTATGGTAATATCTAGAGTGTCTTGTGTAGGGTTGCAGATCCATGTCTAACTACTTTTTTTTTTGCCAGTTAAGTTTTGAGTGTATGTTGGTCTTTGATCATCATGTTTTAGAGTATCATTAGATTTGTAACATTTGAAGAATTGTCTGTCTCGATAATGATACTTTCTGGATTACAGAAGTATACAGCTGTTCGGCTCCATGATGATCTGTCTACAGTGGAGAAGAGAGACAAGGCTCTGGCCACAGTGTTTGAGGATCTGAGGTCCAAGGAGGTCTTTCCATCACTAAAGGGCTGGAGAAATGAAGTAAGTTGCATCTCTCCTAATGCAAGGAAGATATCTTAGTTCACAGTTTTACAAATATACATAATGCATTGTGTGCTTTAAGATGCCACTCTTATCAAATGGAAGAAAAAAGTTTTTGTTGTTGGGAAGCTCAACAAAGATTTTATATATTTTATACTTGGTTAGAATTAGTTCTGGCAGTTTCATATTGTTCCTTATAACATGTAGTTGTTTCTTTAAGGTTATAAGCAATGTTTGCTTGTGTGTCTGTTTTGAAATATTAGTACCATTATTTTCTTTGACACTAATAAGGCCTATACAAAAAAATATGTGTTTCTGGCAACTCGTCCCTACCTAGTGAAAACCCTCAGACCCAAAAGTTTTTAGCGGCCGTTTTTAACAGCCATTTTGAAACTGCCTTTTTCTGTGATTCATTCATTGTTATGACTGAACTTTAAAAAATTAAAAAAACTCAATCTCTACCCTACCTAACCTAAAACTGTTGGCCTAAACACACATTTTTTTTTCCCTAATTATTAATGGAAAACAATTTAAACAATCCTAATCCTCAGTTTTCTCATCAAACCATTGGGAAATTATTACATATTGATAATAGTTGTCAAGTTTGTGACTTCCAAATACATTTATACAGTACAACGCCGCTATATCGCAGACTGCTATTTAGCGTTGACCAATATATCGCTGTTGATCTATGGACCCGAAAAATATATCACGTCATTTGCATAGGCTTACTGTGAAACTAATCTATCTCCTTCTATATCTATATGTATTTAAAAGAGTTTTGTGGTCAGTATTTAAAATGCTAGTGCAATGACACGGGGAAGTGATAACAATTAAACACCCCAGGTGGTAAGCTATTGTGTTTGGGGGGCAGTTGATGATTACGCAATCGAGTGTTAATGATCGGCAACAATGCAGGTTTGTCAGTATAATTATCCAACCACAGTAATCATTTAATTGGTATGGACATTCAGTACCAAGCAGATACTCAATAAAATACACAAACATTGTCTAATATTCACTGCATAAACCTTAATAATGGTATTTTTGTTTCTAATGCTAGCGTGCATAATTTTACCATGGATTAAAAAGTTTCGGAAAATAGCCAATCTTTTTCACCGGAAGTAAACAATAAATGATAATTAGATCAGCGTTACCTGGTAATTTGTTTAATTTAAACATTAACAAGGCTCCTCATATCAATACATCATAATAAGTACACCTCAGCTTAATTTCAAATAGCGATAAATTGTAGTGGAATGGCAATTTTCACACCGACATTGTTTTGATAAACAATGGACGGCGTATAATTTAATATCATGGGATATGCTGAAGAGTTATGTAACCACTTCACATCACCATACCGTACACACTACTTTCTGAATCTGAGTCATCGGCAATTACAGTACAAAAACAACAACAACAAAAAACAGAAGAAAACCCGGAATCAAAGATTATGGAATTATTTAAAATAAATAACTCTATAAATGAAATAATGTTAATTGCTTTATATTAGGGTTTTCCAAGAATTTTCGACTATCACAAAGAAATATAGCATTCTCAAACCTACTACGCGGTCCAATAGAACGCGGTATTTGGGCTTGGACCCCAAGAACCGCTATATAGCAGCGTTGTACTGTATCAAACGTGTGTTTGAGCTGCTTATGCTACTACACTGCTACTAATAATCATGTTGCTTTAATCATGTTGATAAACCCTGATTTTCTTTTTTGTCTCAGAGATTTAGCATCTACTATCATAAAGCAGATGAGCCATTGTTCCATTTAGAAAGATCTGCTTGTGGTGAGTGTTTTTTTTAACTTTAATTGATTCTTGTAGTTGGAAAAAAGAAAAAAAGGTAAACTGGGGATTTAATATAACTTTTATGCACATCATCAGTTTTTAGCTTTGAAAAAATAAGCCCCTCCTACTTCTCACAAACAATCACGAACGAAAACATGTGTTCTTTTGTGTAAACCAGGTCAACCATTGACTACCAATGAACAACCTGAAATATACCTGTAAACACTGGAAATGTTGATAGTCTTGACATAACTTTGCAAATTGCTTCTGTTCATAAACGATATGGAAACAACATTTTCTTTCTGTTTTCTTTCCTTATCATGGTTTTCAGGACTGTAAATCATTAATTTCCATTTACCTTTAATTCAGTTGATTATGTACTGAAGGGAATTTCATGGGTATCTTTATTCATGGAATCATGTCCTAGAAAATGTGAGTTATATATATTAAAAGAACAGTTTTCATAAGGGTTAATATTCTTGAATGAATATCCTTTTCAAAATCGCCAAAAATAAGCATCTCACAGACTTAATGATTTCACACTCACAGTTGCCTCTTCATTGAGGATTTCTTGTTGTGTTTGAATAGTAAAATATATCTTATTTAACCTTTACCAAAGACCATTGTATTTTTATGCACAAAGGGAAAACATATAGTCTCCGCTTTGTCCGTCCATTCTGTTCGTCTGTTCATAAGTCATAATTTTATCCAGAGCATAATACAAAAACTATAAGAGGTATCGACATGAAACTTAATAGGTAGATGGAGTTGTGTACATAAAATACAAAGCTGTTTATTTCTCAAGACATTATGAATATCAACACCTTATATTACTATCTGCTTGTAAATGTACCATAGCTGTTTATTGCTTGAGATATAATGACTATCAACACCTTATATTACTATATGCATGTAAATGTACCATAGCTGTTTATTACTTGAGACATTATGACTATCAATACCTTATATATCATGACTATCAATACCTTATATTACTATCTGCATGTAAATGTACCATAGCTGTTTATTTCTTGAGATATAATGACTATCAATACCTTATATTACTATCTGCTTGTAAATTTACCATAGCTGTTTATTTCTTGAGATATAATGACTATCAATACCTTATATTACTATCTGCATGTAAATGTACCATAGCTGTTTATTTCTCAAGACATCATGACTATCAATACCTTATATTACTATCTGCATGTAAATGTACCATAGCTGTTTATTTCTCAAGACATCATGACTATCAACACCTTATATTACTATCTGCATGTAAATGTACCATAGCTGTTTATTGCTTGAGACATAATATATATTACTATCTGGATGTACCTGTATATGTTATGCGTATTTCAGCTGTCCTGGGTGTGATCCAGTATGGAGCCCATGTAAACGGGTATACATTCCAGGAGGGAGAGCTTAGGATGTGGATTGGGCGCAGGTCTCCCACGAAACCCACATACCCAAATATGCTGGATAATATGGTATGAGAACAATTCTGTATTTGCCGTCTCTTGACAGACTTCAACTGATGTATGAATCTAGCTTTAAAATGTTCTGGCCCACAGGGTCTGAGGTTAGAATCTTGGTTGGGTCATCACTTATTTTCTTGAGCAAGAAATCAAGCTTGAATTGTTCCACTCCCCCTGGTGTATAAATGGGTACCTGGGAGGGTTCTTCGAGTGACTCAGGTGCTCATAAAAGATTCAAGAATGTACCAAATGACCAGGGGGTAAACATGTAAAGTAGACTGAATGTAGATTATAGCTCAGTATTACTCATCTGATAAATTAGAACAGGATGGTTATATTGGACTAGAATCAGTTTTAAAATATTGTAATAAGTGGCTGTTAAAAAAGATTTCCCATGCATGATGGCTGTTTCATTAATCCCCCACCATTCCAGTGTGCAGGAGGTATACCGGAAGGTTTAACAGTGCGGGAATGTGCAGAAAAGGAGTGTCATGAGGAGGGGTCAGTGGACGATTCCATTCTCGAGAATCTCAAGTCTGTGGGCTGTCTCAGGTAGGATGGACGTTTCTTGTCATTTTAATATGGATGTCACACTGAACGTTTGGAAACAAGTTCTTACAACTTATACTTATCTCTCTTGGCAATTACCGATTTGGACCAGTACTTTGTGTCTGGTAAGGTCATGAACAATCCTTACCTTGCCCTCAAAGGGGGTATGAACCTACAAATTAGGGTCTGCACTGGACCATGGCATCTTGAATACTGAAGTTGCAATCCCGTTTGATAATGATATACATGGCATACCCATTATGTAATTCTGGGGATGCAAACGTTGTATAGGCACTGTGTTGTATTTTTATACCCCCGAAACAAAGTTTGGGGGGGGTATATAGGAGTCACCCGGTGGTTGGTCGGTCGGTTGGTCGGTCGGTCCAGCGGTCCGTTGCATTTTCCTTGTCCGGAGCATAACTTGAAAACCATAAGTTGGAATTCAATACAACTTCATGCAATGATCAAGCACATGGAGAGGAAGTGCAGTGCACAAGAACCATAACTCCATCTTGACTTATTACAGAGTTATTGCCCTTTGTTTCTTTTCCTTGTCCGGAGCATAACTTGAAAAGTACAAGTTGGATTTCAAAACAATTTCATACAATGGTCAACCACAATATGAGGAAGTGCAGTGCACAAGAACCATAACTCTATCTAGAGTAATTACAGAGTTATTGCCCTTTGTATTTTTTCCTTGTCTGGAGTGTAACTTGTAACCTTGTCCGGAGTATAACTTGTAAATACTGTTGGATTTCAAAACAATTTCATACAATGGTCAAGCACAATATTAGGAAGTGCAGTGCACAAGAACCATAACTCTATCTAAGTAATTACAGAGTTATTTCCCTTTGTTACTTTTCCTTGTTTTTTTTAAACTATTTAAAACAATTTATACAAACAATATTAAAGTGCAGTGCACAAACAAGTTATTTCCCTTTGTTACTTTTCCTTGTTTTTCTTGTCCTGAACATAACTCGAATATTATACATGGTATATACTTGAAACTTCAAATGTAAACAGATGGCAACTAGGAGAAGTGCAGTGTCCAAGAACTGTAACCTTATATTTTTTAAACTACTGTGACAAAAAACCATTATTGACTCTCTATCAACTTTAAATAAAAACTTTACTTACTTATTACTATCACAACCAATATACTATGTATACAGGTTCTTATCTATGCTCTGCCTGAAGTCTGGCTTCTCCTGCATTAAAGTATGCGGGGGTATTAATCACCTTCAGTGATAGCTCTAGTTTTTATTGGACAGTATTACTTATTAACCTTATACCTCAAATTAACTCGTTTTAAAACATTAGCAAACAGAGCAAACCTAGATCAGACAGCTTTTGGAAAGAAGGATTGTTCATACAATACTGAAGCTCAGATTTTACATAGCCTAAGCAAAGAAATATCAATTGATTCATATACCCATTAAGTATTCATTAAGTCATATATTTCTAAGGTAAAGGATTAATGGCTTGAGTTCCATGGTTTGAACCATGTTATACCTGTATTGGCTTTATAATTGAGCACACATTAATGGATCTACACTGTAATGGAGTTGGAGAGAAAGCCCAGTTAAAGATTTTTTGAGAACATGGTTCCAAGTATAAAACTGATATATGTTTCAAAATATCGCTATCAAACATGGTTTAATCTCCTCTCAAGTGCCACAATACATTGTTCCTCAGCTACTGCTATAAAGACAAAAGAGGTGTTCTGGCAGAGACAGAGTTTGTGTTCGATTTAGAGCTACCTCCGGACTTTGTGCCCTGTAATGCTGACGGAGAGGTGCAAGGATTTGAACTCTTCACCATAGAGCAGGTAGCAGATCAACTTTATGTATATTATTTATTGATGCCTTTCTTATTGTCACATGAATTCTCACTTCCACTCCTTTGAATTCATGTAAAATCCTTTGACCTTGTGCTGTCATTGCTATGTGACCATTTCCATAGGCATAATAAAACCCAGAAAGACAATTATTAATATGTTTTTACTGTCACTAAATTGTGGATTTTTCACTTGATAATCACACATATTGTTGCATGTCAAATTTGTACTGATTTTTGAACTTGTGCAAATTAACCAATACGTTACCATAATTATAACTTGAAGCTCACCTGAGCACATAATCATTGAATGTCTGGAATCCCTCCAGTTTTTACAATTAGTTTCTTAACACTCTAACTTCGTTTCTCAAGCAATCATATTCAGTCTCATTGGCAATGTTCTTTGCCAAGATCAATTACAGCAGATATCAACCTATTATGCCCGGAGTCATGGACCTTGGATGATCAAATATACCAGATTCCACTTTGTTTACACTAGCAGCAGCATTATGAAGCAATCCTGGTAAAAAAGTAGTCACAATCTTAATGACATTAACACTGTTTTATCTTTATGAAAGTTATGGATGTTCAGGTGAAAAAAATAGAGCCATTATGGCCCTCTTGTTATTCGTACCCTATCAAATTAATGAGGCTTTTGGGTAAGATACATGATCTGACCTTTATTTTGAATGTCAACATTCACACAAGAGTTACTGTTGAATGTCCATCCTGTACTTAAACATACACAATAGTAGTCCTACTGATGCCTCTCTTTGTCTCCTCCACAGATACAGAACTTGATAATAGAGGAGCAGTTTAAGCCCAACTGTGCACTGGTTGTTGTTGATTTCCTAATCAGACATGGATATATTACCCATGATGATGGTAAGTCATGCTGATGTCATAAAAATGCAAATAAAATCTCCCACATCTCAGACACTGGTAACTGATACCATACTTTATTATTTTACCTCATGACTATCTATGAGTATCTTTGTACAAATTTATGAAATGATGAGTATTAATTTATTATACTTTAAATAGATTAAGAAACAATGGTTTTTTTCTTTCCTGTGCAGACAGTGCTAAAAATCTGTGCTACAATATTGCTTGAACAAACAGAGGAGACCCTGATCAGTTGATCCTGGAAGGAGCCGTCTGATCTGGGCTTGCTCTGTAAGCAAATGTGTCAAAATTGGTCTATTTGGGGCAAAGGGCTAAATGTACAGCATGCCAAAGTTATTAGGTCTAGTGCTATAAGCTTCTTCATTATATACTCTAATGTGATTTAGAGGAATTAAGAAAATATTAGGCATGTAGGGTACCAGTAATATTTCACATCCTGCCAACATGGTAATATAGTAATGTACCTGGTGCCCGTTTCTCTAAACTTTGTACAAAAATATCTTGTGGTTGTATAATGCAATGAAATGGGTAATATTTCATGTTTTATTGTGCACATTAGACATAATAAGATACTATATAGAACAACCGGGGCACTTCTTCCACGTCAAACCAAAGACATATAAAATTGGTACCAAATGCACCCTTGCCTGGCTATCGGCAAAATGGGGTTGCTATGGGAACTCTGAGTACTCATTACTGGTTCTACCCAGGGAGAGGAATACTCAGTACTGGTTTACCCAGAGAGAGGAATACTCAGTACTGGTTTACCCAGAGAGAGGAATACTCAGTACTGGTTTACCCAGGAAAAGAACCAAGGAATCTGTTCACAAAATGAGCTAGGGTATCACACCCTGACTTTCTTGTATCCTCTTCTGATGCTCCTTCTTCAACAAAAAAAACACGTGGGAAATCCATGACCGTAAGGTCTAAAATATGGCCATAATGATCAGAAGATGATTGCTAGCCATTACATTAAAGAAGAAAACATACTTATGACTAAGATCTAATTTGTTCATGCAAAGTTTAGTGAAATGGGGCCCTTACCTTCATCACAATATTACACACAAAGACCTCATATAAATGAGACATAAAGAATTTTTTCTATGTTATCATCAATGACAATCCCTTAGTAACATGAGTGCTTTAATGACTCGCCCAGGCTCAAATCAGTTGTTATTGTGACCATATACAAGCCTTGATGGCCTAGTGGTAAGAACCCCCTCCTGTACCTGGTTCAATCCCCAGCTGCAACATACCAAAGCTTTTAAAATGATACTGGTACATTTGTGTATATCCCTTGTACTTCAGGGTACTTTCAGCACTTGTTGGCCTGGTCCCATGTTCTCAAAAATAATTAAGTACAATCTCAGGTTAAGATTGAGTATCATACTCCTCTGTTGAAACTAATGGGCATAGTTTGAGTCTATTATTATTACCAAAGTACCATTTTTTTTTATCATATGTCTGAATAATGTGACTGGATTTATTATCATGGCACTTCTCCACAACATGACATTGCAGTAGGCAGTCTCTCTCTAATGTATACAAACAAGTCCCTAAATGACTGAAATACTGTCAGTGGGTGTTAAATCCAAGTATACAAACAAATAAATGGGCATACCTGAGTTTAAGCTTCAGAATAATACTACAGCTGTATCATACTTTTTGTTGATTTCAAGGTCACACAAACCAGAACATCAGAAAATAACCTTGTCTCCAGTGGGGTTTCGGCTCCAAACTGTTTACAATAAGATCTACTTATCTCCCTTTCATAGTTTCTTTCTTTTTCTTTTTGTACTTCAAAGTGATCAATTATTATAATCTTTTACCTCATGAATATTCATGTACAAATGTATGACTTCATGAATATTAATTGATTGATATTTAATTGGTTTATGAAATGGTGTTTTTTTCTCTGCCACAGATGACTGTGTAGAAACTGTATGAGCAAACAAAGTGGACCCAGATTATCTGGGTCTGCTTTGTTTGCATATGCATCAAAATGAGTCTATATGACATAAAGGGATAAGAATTTAGAATGCAATTTACATATTGGATTTTTTCTTCAGGTATTGTCATGTTTTGTTTTTTATTTCCAGATCCTAACTATACATATCTTCAGGAGATGATGCATATATCTCTCCAGCCAGTCATGTGAACCACATCAGATGACCGCACTGTTTTGTCTTTCAATGTTAAACATGGATAGTTTTATCTAGACTTAGGAGATTTGTTGTTTTTAAATTTAACATAATAATGATGTGTTATTTGTCTGACAGTAAATATTCACATGTTTCTTTCATAATCTGTTTTTCTCTCTATCTCTCTGTCTTTCTTTCTGAATTGCATTCACATTTACTTTTTTTTTTTCTATATCAGTATTAACATTATATAATGGCTAAATCATTGGCTAAACCTTAAACTATGGAACTTATATATAGATGCAGGGTATACATCTTTGATCACTAGAATAAAAATTTTATATCTGTTATTTTGCAAACTAAGATTTCTTTGACAAAGCTTAGTGAAATTTGCCACTTACCCTGTGTTAGATATGGTACAATTACTTATTTGTTTTTTATACCTCAGGTACAGCTATTCCCCAAAGATAAATGAAGATGCATATTTACTGGTACTCTGTGATCGAGAAAAAACTAACTAATGCTGGTTCGTTTAATAAGTACAAAACCACTAATTTATTTATCTGCTTTTTATTAGGATGTGGGTGGGGGGAATACCTTGAAATAAAGGTAACATAAAGATGGAATATGAAAAATATTGACCATACTGTTCTATTCGTATCATATTAAATATAGATGTAGACTATTTTTACAGAGCTTGATGTATGGATATTCCTGAGAATGCATCTTTCCAGATTTTATCAGAGAAAATAAAAGTCCTGCCCCTATCCCATCCATGGCAAGGTCAACTGCTCACAAACATTATCACAAACAAAACCATGTGCTCTTTTGTATAAACCAGGTCAACCTTTGACTGCCTATTTTCTCTTCATAGCAACTGAATCGACTGCAAGTCAATTTGAATACATCTGTAAACAGTGGAATGATATAATTTGTACCACACAATATTGTAGGCAAACCAGTGAATCATTTATTGTAAGAATAAAACTAGCTGTCAGTTTGTTTTGAATTAAACATGTGTTAATTTAGTCTTTAAGGATTTATGATATATGCTTCTTCAAGTACAGACTTGGAATCAAAGCATTTAAGATATGTTTTAGATTGTTATACAAGTGAAAGCACTTGTCTAAATGACATCATTGTTTGTTAAATAATTAGTATGTCAAGCCCTGGCTTTGTCTCAACACATCATGTTCCGTATTGTTACAAACATCCATACATTATTTGTATTTTTGTGTAGCTAAGACATTTCCTTAATCATTTAAAAAGATTGCAAGTCATTTTATGGGCATTTTAAGTAACTGTTTGCATTTCTCCTTCTGTTTTTCATATTTTGTGGTTTTGGGGTCCAGGCTCATATGTTGCTTCCTGTTTGCCCACTTAGCAAGTACTAGAATCTTTTGTGTCTGTGTGATAACTGGTAATTCTTTATTTTACCAAAAAGTTTTAATATAATATTATATTAATATTATTTTAAAGCCTTTCTTTGTGTATTCTGGTAATATGAATGTGTGTATGACATTTATTCATGTGTTCTGATATTATTTATGTATATTTGTAGAATACAATGAATTATGTGATAAATTATTGTAATACTTTACAGTTTTTGTGTTTGTTTGTATACCAGTACCTTTTTAAATATTTTGATATATTGAAGGATTAATGGATATTGAAAATATGTCATTAATCATTATACATTTGTTATATATGTATTTAAACACAATGTGCTGAAAGTTAGCTATTCTGAGCATTTTTGTCATCATTAATTATCAACAGTTTGATTAAAAAAGACCACTCGGTAAAAATTGATGAGATATTAGCATATGGCCTTTCACTACAGTTGTTAAAATTGACTTGATTCATGCCAAGGCAACCATTAGATTTCTTTCGTTTATTTATACTTTTTCTAAAAATCTCCTCTTCTGAAATCAATGGTCAGAATAAATTTCATTCAGCACATAGCTCACTACCATAATTACTGATGGCCCTCTACCATAATTACTGATGGCCCTCCACCATAACTACTGATAGCCCTCTACCATAATTACTGATAGCCCTCTACCATAATTACTGAGGTCCTCTACCATAAATACTGATAGCCTTCTACCATAATTACTGATTTCCCTCCATAATTCCTGATAGCCCTCTACTATAATTACTGAGGCCCTCTACCATAATTACTGATAGCCCTTTACCATAATTACTGAGGCCCTCTACCATAATTACTGATAGCCCTTTACCATAATTACTGAGGCCCTCTACCATAATTACTGATAGCCCTTTACCATAATTACTGAGGCCCGCCAGCATAATTACTGATAGCCCTCTACCATAAATACTGATAGCCCTTTACCATAATTACTGAGGCCCTCGACCATAATTACTGATAGCCCTCTACCGTAATTACTGATAGCCCTCTACCGTAATTACTGATAGCCCTCTACCATAATTACTGATGGCCCTTTACCATAATGACTGATGGCCCTCTATCATATAGACAATTTTACCAGAGGATCAGCAATTTCTGGTATAATTCCCTAACTAATCAGCGACTGGTGAAAATTCTCAAATGTATGTTTATTTCTCATTGAATAATGTGTGGGACTATACACCAGCATGTAGATTAGGTGTTCAGGAAGTGCATGTTGATTTATGTAGGTTTACATCTCATTTCAGAGAGAAATGGTCTGTTGCTAACCCTCTTGAAAAATGAGACCCCATGTGGGTTCCAAAGTTTCCTTAAACACTGATGTATATAGAAAAAGAATCCAAATACCATAATCTGTACAGAAACTTTCAAATTCTTTGTAAACTTATTTGCATGATTATCATTGAAATGCGTTTTTTTTTCAGAATTGAAATTCACACAGAGACCTGGGGCAGACAGCTCCCTCCAATCATGGTCTTCTTTGTTTTTAACATTCTACACATTCTGTACTGATTATAAGGTATGAGAATGTACTGGCTAAAGGCCAGCTCTTGTTTTATTTATTGCCAAACATTTATTTACTCTTGTTAAATTATAGGGTTATACATGATAATGAAAAAAACAAAATGTATAGTAAATAGGACATGTTTTTAACTATTTTTTGTAGAATTTTAATGATTTTTTTATGTAGTGGAAAACTGTGTATTGCCCATTCAGGAAATTTTATAATATTGTTGAAAATGTATTAATGTTTGAGTATTTATTCAGCTTGTGTTTGAGACATAGCCAGGTAAAAGTTACTGTTTTATACACAAAAATGTATATATATATGATTACATATACGTGTATACATAAAAGGCTCATTATTATGTACATATTTCCTTTATCTTTCACAAAAGAATTAGGAGAGTCCATATACATTGTACTGGAATAAGCAACATGTGATAAAAAAGAGAACCATTAATGGTGTTCACTGTAGTTGTCCAGTGGTAACATATATGACTGCAGATCTAAAGGTCATGGGTTCAAATCCTGTCATGACTTTCCCAGTAGCAAAGTACTGGTTCAAACTGGGAACCATCAAGCAGAATAAGTATAAGTTGTAAAAATTTGTCACCAAATTGACGCAAAAATAGATAAGTTAGAGCTAAATATTACTTGTTTATTGATGACATTCTTTGATTGTTAACTTAGCGTGCACTCCAGTATAACGCTAGTAACCAACAATGTACAGAGGTCAAACTATGGTCCCCAAAAATATTTTATACTTATGGTGAACTACCACAAAGTTATATTGTCCAGTAAAGCACAGTTTCTGGACTTGTACTGTGTTTAATTTTTAAGAAAGAAATAGGAGCAGGGGGTTGTGGGTTCAATCCCCAGCTGCAACACACCAAAGTCATAAAAAATGGTACTGCTATAGCTCCCTTGCTGGGCGCTCAGCATATAAGGGTAGACAAAGGACTGGTTGGCTCGGTGTCAGGATAATGTGACTGGGTGTGGTATGTCTATGGCGTGATACTGCAGTGTGGCAGCAATATATCTGTCTCCAAATGACTGAAATTCTGTTGGTGGGACAT
>CM037788.1:26271096-26321096 GCA_021229015.1 Solen grandis
TAAACCCAACAAACAAACAAAAATGAACTAATTTTTTAAGTGATCAGATTTAAACCTGTTAAGCCTGTAAGTATGAGAATCACCCAAAATATTATAGACTGTTAGCTTTGGGTTTTATAGGATTATTTTTCGTAACTACTAGTGGCAAGGAAACATGTCTATGTAATAAATTAAAGCGCCCAAGCAAGGTGCTTAGACTTATGGCTGGATTAACATGAAATGACAATAGGAGAGACTGATACACTGTTTTTGGCACAATAGCTCAGTGGTAGAGTGTCTGCTTAGCGTTCGGGAGGTCTGGGGTTCGAATCCCAGTCGGGGCACTTCGTCTGGGGACCTCGTCAAACCAAAGACGTATAAAATTGGTACATTATACAAGATGCATCCTTGCCTGGCACTCGGCAAAATGGTTGAACAGTTGCTTAAGTGGATGGACCTCTTTATTTTGCAGTTGACCTGGACTGTTGACCTATTTTGATGAGAAAAGCACCAACCCCCTCCATTATACCATCAGGTTTTGTTTTAAATTCAAAACATGAACTGCGCTATCCTCAAACCCAAAGCCCAGAGTAAAAAGTAGGAGGGGTGTTTTGATTTGTAACATAACTATTAAAAATAATATAAAATATATTCAGTTATTGAACATTTACATTAATTATAATAAGGCCATTATGGTCCAGGCCTTTCTGAACTAGGCTGTTTTGGTCTCGGGCCAATTTGGTATAAGGCCTTTATGGTTTCAGGCCTTTTTGACCCCACTTCATTTTGTTCACATATAAAATGTTTCCAATAACGAAAACTGTAAAAGAAAAATATTCAGACAAAATATATAACAGTTAAATGTGTTAAGGTATTATTATTAAAACATCTATTTAATGTTCCGCCTGTATTTTTTTTTTGCTTAGATTGCATTGCATGGATACACTACTGAATACCCAATGGCACTAGAACCGCATAATTCGGTATCATCAGATTCTTGTTCGTAACATATATACATGTATTATTCTTTTATTTGATTTATTTTTCATTAATTTATTCTATTTTCATTCCTTTTTTTTTCTTTTTAGCACACCTGAGCACATGTGCTCAGGATGAGCTATTAGGATTGATGAATGTCCGTCATCCGTCCATCGTCCACAATTAGTTTGTTTGTACTCTAGCATCTTCATTTCTTAAGCATTCATCTTCAAACTTTATGACAAACTTAATTATCATAATCTCTTGGCCTAGTTCGATTAAGACTAATATTAGACAATTAGGTCAGGATTTATGCCCCTTTAAATATTAAAAATGCCAGATTTCACTTTGTTTGCACTCTAACATCTTTATTTCTTAATCAATCATCTTCAAACTTTATGACAGGGTTTATAGCCATATTCTTACAGCCAAGTTGGATTATGGCTGATATCGGCTGTTTACGTCAGGAGTTATGCCCCTTTTAATAAAAAAAATGCCAGATTGCACATTGTTTACACTCTAGCATCTTGATTTCTGAAGCAATCATCTTCAAACTTTATGACAATGTTTATTTCCATAATCTCTTGGCCAAGTCCGATTATAGCTGATATTGGCCAATTAGGTCAGGAGTTATGCCCCTTTTAGAATTAAAAAATGCCAGATTTTACTTTGTTAAAGTACACTCTAGCATCTTGATTTCTGAAGCAATCATCTTCAAACTTACATACAATGTTTATTTCCACAATTTTTTGCCAAGTTCGATTATGGCGGATATTGGCTTAAAAGGTTAGGAGTTATTAAAAATTGCCAGATTTTACTTTGTTTGCACTCTAGCATCTTCATTTCTTTATCAATCATCTTCAAACCTTGTGACAATATTAATAACCATAAACTTTCAGCCATTTTAGATTATGGCTGATATTAGCCAATTTGGCCTTTTTAAAATTAAATATTTCCTGATTTCACTTTGTTTGCACTCAATCATTTTCTCATCTTAAACAATCATTATCAAACAATATAATAATGTTAATAGCCATACTCTTTAGGCCTAGTTCGACTATGGCTGATATCAGATAATTAGGTCAGGAGTTATGGCCCTTTAATTAATAAATATGCTAGATTTCACTGTTTACACTCTAGAATCTTTTCATCATTTCAACGATAATGTTTAAAGCCATAATCTCTCAGTCAGGTACTGTTTTGTTTGTGGAATTGAAATGATCTCATGGGTTATGTATTCAGTACAACTACCTTATAATTTAGTAACTTGTACAGGCAATGAAGGCAGTTTTTTCTCAACTTCAGGGCAATCTTGGCTCTCTTGTTTTTTGTTCTACAGTATATACTGTAAAGAGGAACAAACCAAAATGGCAAAAAAATGGCAACACACAATCGATGTATGCGGTTCTAGGGCCAGTGTGAATACCATTATTAGTGAAGGTTAATGAAATTCAAATGTGGAGTAATTGTGAATAGAGAGAAATGTTAGATTTACTTGAAACTAATTTAATAAATAAAAGTTATTATATACATACACATTTTCTGGCTTAAATACAAAATTTAACTTAAGAAATTGTAAATTCTGTATTATATCAGTAAGAAATCATAAGAATAAAATGTCAGAGCATATGGACAACTTTTGACATTGCTTCCGCATTACATGTGCATTAAGAAGTAAATGTACACAAGAATGTTACATGGGTTTGGCTTCAAACCCATGGTAAAAAAATTATCTGCCTTTGATAATAATTTGATTTCCTAAGAAAACTTCATGAACTCATTAAAACCTGTATAAACTGACTCCATGTGTCTTGAACATTTTTAGGTATACAATAAAAGAAATATTATGTTGTAGTAGCTTTTAAGTGCTTATTATTTTGCTACCTGGTGCATAGGAAAATTTGACATTTTGCTCGACCTCGGTCTTGCAAGATATCTAAGCTGCTCGTAGCAAAATACAGAGCCATGAAACTACATTTTATTCCCTATATCCCTTGTAGGATATGTTTTATTATAATGTGAGGTAACAGGTTTTCATTATTATTGTGTGTTTATAGAAAGCATATCTAAATAAGTGACTAACAATAGTGAAATTTATTTTTTTTTATGAAATGAAATACGATTTTACAACATAAAATATTTAATTTCATGCTATTGTAGTCATTTTCTCATTTTTTTTACTTACTCTTGTGTATGAAAATCCCCATTGTGAGTTTCAGTTAAAGAATTAAAACCTTGTATATTGATAAAGGATTTAGAATGATAAGCCTCCTGTCTCTGTGTATTATAGAAAATGAAAACTAATCTTTACGAAACTTGGTCAATATATTAATATACTATCTCAGCAAAATTCAGTTTTTAGCCATATATAACGTCCCATACTCTTCAGAGAAGTGGTTCTCGACTTGATCAAAATTGTACTTGATATGATAAAGATAATTCCTTGATTGTTCTCACGTCATAGTAAATAAATTATTTCTATAGGGACAAAATCTAAGTACCAAGTTGCAGAATTATGGTACCTAAATATATTTCATCTTGTTTAGCTGATGATCGAGAACAAGCTAAAAATGTTATACATGTATTCCTTTAGTACAAGATATATTTCTTTCTCATGGTTAAATTTTTATTTAAAGTAATTTTGATATTGTTACACAAGAAATAAATTGTTGAATGAGATTGCAATATTTTCTTATTATTTTTATTCCTTATTCAAATGCATAATTTTGTTAAAAAAAAGAATCAGAGTTTCCCAAATGTTGATTATAACCGTACTTTTTCTTACTGTTATTACAATTAATTTTCATTTTTAGCCACATTTTTCAGAGAACATTTATGGCTAAAAGATTGGCAAAAGCATGACAAGAGTGCCCAGGTCAGACTTTTGATTTAGGACAAAATTCAGATCGTCACGAACCTGTTAAGAATGTTTGCATGGTGTCTTGTGAGTGTGGGTATGGGTTATACAAAGTTGGTTTTTAGACTGGTGTACGTCGTTGGGTGGGCGTAAAACGTGTGGTTTCCGTCTAATATCTATTGTTAGAATTAAGGTAAATAAATCATACTTGGTAGGTAAATTTAGATACCTTATGGGAAGAGGAAGGTTGGGGTTGATTTTTAGGTCAAAAGGGTCAAGTTCAAGGTCACTGTTGCTAAAAATAGATTTTTGTTTCCGACATAACTTCCTTTAGGAGTGAGGTATGATGAAATTAATATTGCCACACCATTCACAGGGCCCCAGTTCAACCTGTGCATTTTGCTAGAACAATATCATAAGTCTTAAATTTATGTTCTTCATTTTGTGTTTTAAACTTTTTCCATGGATTCTAACAGTACAGAAACTTTAGCACGCATTTTTGTTGTCGCTGCCCAAGTACCACCGCAAAAGAAACGGGATGATAGTTATCTCTTTTATTTCCATCAATCCGTAAAAACTGTAAAGCAAAATACAATACAAACTACAATTTACAAATAAAATGACTAAGTTAATTGTCTTCATTATACAAACAGAAGGATAAAAATACATAGTTTAACTACAATTCAGTTTAATACCTGTTATTTTTAGGGAGTTAAATAATTAAATCAACTAGAACAATTGTTTTAGAGACAATCAAATGTTTTAGATGATTTTGCTTCTTGGTTCAGGTAGCAACTTGTGGAAGGTCTATATTGTGGTTCAAAGTTTGACGTCGGCAGATTGGCCTTTTCAATTATGACACTTGCCTTTGTTGAACACCTGGATGAAGATGATGAGACAATACTTTCAATACTTTCTTCATCATAAACTCGCATTCTTGCCTCTTCTGCCTTAAGCTCGGCTACGATTCCATCTTCTTCAAGCCTTCTCTGCAACAAAGCAACTTTCCGTTCAGCTGTCTTCTTTCTTTCAGCCTCTTCACGTCCCATTCGCTCAAGCTCCTCTTACCGCTGGTTTTCTCGTCTTCGAGCATCTAATTTTGCCTGTAGAGCTGCAGCCTCAGTAGCAGCAACAGCTCTTCTTTATGAAGTTCTGGATGTCCTTGACGCCACTGAAGACCTTGAATGAGATCTAGAGTGCTCACATCGAGATCTCTTTTGAGATGTGGTCTCACTGTTGATAGA
Source organism: Solen grandis (assembly GCA_021229015.1). NCBI lineage: Eukaryota > Metazoa > Mollusca > Bivalvia > Adapedonta > Solenidae > Solen > Solen grandis. The sequence goes on from CM037788.1 coordinate 26,276,155, forward strand.
GCGTATATGTACTATCTTCGAAATTGTTTTGCTCGTGGCTTCAGTGACATCATTAAATGCTTTTTCAATTTTTCTGTTAAAGTCTTCTGCTTGGATTTTTCTTAAGCTGTCGACAATACCTTACAGTGAATTCAGTTTAAAAGAAAGATCATTCCGTCCAAAATCAAGCTCTTGAGTGTCCACGTTCGGAGCAGCAAGTAGTTCTTCAATACTTCGAATAGACTTCAATAACCCCACATGACACAAAATGTTCTTCCAATTTTGCGACCTCTGCTTGTTTAGCCTTTTCGGTCAATCTCTTCGGGCAACTAGATCTTCTTGGATGTTCTTCCTCACCAACACACACATCAGCTGGTTGGTCACAATCTGGGTCAACAGTAAGCCCTGCGTGCTGTGTATCAACAATACCTAGATCCATGACACTAATTATCTCCTGATTGCCCTTAATAAATTAACAAAGTTAGATCATAAAAGTATTTTAACAAATTTTACCGATTCGGGAGTGTAAGGAGAAGTCTCACTGGAAAGCGCCACAAGAACAGCTGCCGGCAACCTTGGTGAAAGCAATCTAAAGTAGAAAAAACCTGAAATGCACCAAGAAAATTGACAAAGTGTCAGGAAATACATGACGTTATTAATCAACAAAAGATATAGTACTCTAGAACTCAAATAAAGTTTTACAAATTTGTACTGAAAAAAATGGCAAAAATGCAAATATTCCATAAATTAGATATATTATCATCGCAGAATAAAAAGTTTTTAAACTTGAGAAATTACTATTTCATTTCTCCTATAGTTAAGAATTTTTAGATAAATATCTAACTTAAGGCTCACTTTACTTAAGACCTTAAAATGTATGAAATAACTTGAATATCTACAAGTTTTCTTCATAAAGAACATTTATGAAAATGTAGCAATACATGTACATCATGTATAAACCTAAACACAGGAGTTATTTACAAATTTTCCGTAAAGTTCAAATTTTATTATTTGTAAGTCTATCATTGATGAATCTGAACAAGTCACTGGAGGCATCAGACAGGATATAAGATAGGATCTTCCAAACCAGTCGAAGCCAATCACTCCGTCCCTCAGTTCACAGCTATGGGTCGAATCGGGGCTACTGATCGTCTGATCTTCTCTAGTCTAGCTAGCCTCACTAGATGTCTTAGGTAAAAACATCAGCCTGTCCAGTTCAGTCAGTGAGTTTTTACTGTCGCTGCCCAAATACCAACGCAAAAGAAACAGGATGATAGTTGTCTTTTTTCCATGCGTAAAAACTGTAAAGCAAAATACAATACAAACTACAATTTACAAATAAAATGACTAAGTTGGTTGTCTTCATTATACAAACAGTCAGTAGGACAAAAATACATAGTTTAATTACATTTCAGTTTAATACTTGTTATTTTGAGGGAGTTAAATAATTAAATCAACTAGAACAATTGTTTTAAAGACAGTCAAATGTTAAATTATAAAACCTTTTCAACGTAAGTTTAGTTAATTACTACAAATATTGTGATATACATCTACATGTATTATATATATAATCAAACAATACATATATAATTGTTTTCACATTATAATTGAATGAATAATAATAAAAAGACATTTACTATAGATTGAAATTCATTAGTGTCATACATTATGGACAAAATAACCTTAAATGGTTATTTTGTTTTTGTTGGTATGAAAGACAGTTACATATGTTTGCAGCATTAAGTTATAGCACAAAAGAGATACCTCAAAATACTTAAATAATATTCAATTCATTGTTATTTCCGTTAGCAATAGCTGTACAAATATGTATCTATGAATAATAAAGTCCGCTTTAACAAGATGGCTGTCAAAACATTAGCCGTAAAGGTTTAACAAGTTGCTAAAGAAATAGAAAAATAATATATACACAAATGATAGTAAGTAATTAAGTTTGTAACATGTAAAAACGTAGATAACTATTTCTTCTATATGTATCAAAAGAAAGAATATCAAAACGTTCTGATCTTATTCGAGGCTTCAAAAATACGTTAGATTTGAAAATAAAAGTAAAACGTAAAACGTCCTACTTACCACCAACATTCCCGCGCTATTCCTGCTACGCTTAACAGCAAACTGCTTTCACATTTGTAGCTAATAATATAAAGCGGTTGAATACGAATTACCATCAGAAAGAAATTGTAAATTATTCATAACGGAGACCGTGCCCAATCCCAGTACATTGGGATCACATCCACACACCTCGGCTTCGAGCCAAGTGCCAACAAAGCCGGTTTATTTATGTAACCCATAGTCCCTATCCTGTGGTTTGACACTGGAACACGCTATTACGGATATCTATTCAGACGAACCTCAACTGTAAAAAAAAGATTTTTTTTTTTTTTTAAATCGCGTAATACTTTAAAATAATAAGCAATTGTTTATTTGACCTGAACCAGACACACACAAATTATGATATGCTACACCCCACAATATCAATAACGGTGTAAAACTGGTTTGATCATGAATCACTCTGCCGTAATGTATTATGACTATTTTGGCTAAACCGATTTAAGCCAGTAATACATCGATTGATTCTACTCAAAAGTTACCTCTCCTTTTTACGTTTTCGCACTCCAGCTGTCTGTCATATTGCAGACTCGGTCGCCAGCCATAACTACAGTGATAAGAAAAGACAAAGCTTGGCGGGATGCAGTTCTTAAACTTGTCAAAGATCTGGACAATTTCGACTCTAATGGTATGTTTAAGGGAACTCGTATTAATTTACCTTTCAGTCGGTTGCGAATCATTTCAATGACATTGAATGTGGATTGATGCATGCATGAAGTTTCGACTGGGCAGTGTCTACGTTGTCACAGACACAGAATGATTTCTATAAATGTAAAATGGTGAATATGTCTATGGTTGAGTTGATTGTAATCATTGTGAATTGTGACACCTCACACATATATTCAAGGTTTGGTACAGTACTCAGTGGTTCGTTCCCGTGTTGAAATATAGGTAACAAGTGCGTGCTTCATTACCTGTTTACATCTTTTAAACGTGCAATATTTTCGCATGCACTAAGTGTTGTAGTCCCATCAATGAGCCGCTCGGCGCGACATGATATTTTTGGTACTGGTCGTCACCCCCGTAGGGGATATCGCCAAATCGAAAGTAGAACGATATCACAAATAATGGGTACACTTATGTGGACTATCAGTGTTGTAGGTCTTATCTGAGGCTGATAGCACCTGTGACTGTCATTGTTATTTGGAGGTATAGATACTAATGAAATAGTCAACATCAAGAACAGGAATACAAACTTACCAACATGCATGTGCCTGTTAGATACCCAAAATGTTAAGTGATAACCAAAACAGACTGCAAGTTGATTTTCAAGTATTGAAACGCAAGCTGCTACCATCCATGATCTTCCATCATGATAACTCCCCTACTAATTGATCAGTGACTACACAACACCCTTAAGGCAGCTGGGATTTGAACTTTTGGGCCACCCAGTCTACAGCACAGACATATCACCTTGCTATTTCTTTCTCTTTCCTGTCTTAAAAGGACAAATTTTTAAAATATTGACAATTTTTTCGAGGCTGTGCTGATTGCTATCTCGAATATAGAGACTGACAAGTTTAGAATATGCTTTGTAAACTCACAGATAGACGTGGCAAGAGAGTACTTTAAAGGATTATGCTGTGTTCCTCGGACCTTGTGAATGTGTATGAATGTTGATGTTAACTTATGTCTTGATGTTCAAAATCTTTTCTTTTTTTATTGAGAATGGGGATGCAGTGTGGAGTCATATCAGGTAACCCTCTTTCTCTTTCAAGACAACTTTGTTACGCATTTAAGTACATGTACACCTATATAATTCACAATTATTTACCATATGAAGACAGCGTGCATGTATCTTAGTACAAGGTCAGTGTTCCGGTTACTATATTTTTTTTTTAAACTTATAACTGTATCATCAGTGGATCCAAGTACTAGTATTTGTTCCTTTGCATAAATACATAAGCTACATATGGAGACAATGTCTTGCATCCCAAACTCATGTCGGTTTTTTCATTGCAAGGTCATTGTTGCTAAAAAAAGGATTTCCTTTGCTGGCCAGTACTTGTACCATAAGTGGACCCAAGTTTTATATATTACTTCATGCAAATATACACCATATGATGACATGAATACCATGTTTTGTACATAGCAATCCTGTCTATAACTTTAATATCAAGGCCACAGCTTAATGTTTCCATTCCATGTGATTTTTGTCTACTTTGTAATTATTACACATAGACCAAAGTCTTTATTACTTGGTACAAATGTTCAACATAGTACAACATCTGGGTCTGTAGAGCTAAGGTCAAGGTTACATTTTTTTATCTTAAGTATAACAGACTATCATCAGAACACATATAAGATTATTAGATATAACCACGGTAAGTCTGGACCTAGTTATTTTTGAGAATGGATTTTATACTGTAATAGACAGATCACTGCTGTGGGTTGGAGCTCTGGCAGAGTCTTTAGGTTGGTGGTAATCTATCCATGTGGGTTGGTGCACTGGTGGTCTTCCTCCGCCTGTTTTTAATTGGATGTCACTATATGACAGATAGCTTGAGACTTTACCAATTAACCCTATATTTCATATAGATATATTTTGATACCTTGGCAAACACAGAATGGGTCATGGTTTCTCTGCTCATACTAAATTATAGCTCAGATTCTACGCAGTCTGCATGCTAAAGAAAAATAAATCTACTGTTTTATATACCAATTTTTTTTCAATCAATTAATATTTACCATCAAATTCATAAATATGTATATGGATATTCATGAGTTAAAGAGTAAAGGGTTTATATCTCCAATTGACACTAGGTTAACCATTGTAAAACTTAGAATGAAAGCCATGTTGGCATCTGAACAGACTTGAGACAGTGTTACCTCCAGATTTCAGTGGTTCTGGGATTCAGCAAACAGTATGAAACCTGATCAGCCTGTGAATTACCCTGGTTCATGTTGCTCACAGTTTTTACTGGTTATTTAAGTCATTTCCTTCATGTGGAAAAGTGTTCATTCTTGTTTGTGTGTGTGTTTTCAAGATCCATGATGGTTGAAACTAGTGAATAAAATCTGTCTATTTACCTGATGTTTGGTCAAGTGTAACTGTGTTTCCCTTACCTATTCTGTCTTTTTTTTAAGATAATCATTTTCTATTCACAGAAGCATGTAAACTGTACAAATGTGTCCCGTTCTTTGTGGGGAATAAGAAAGTGAGTGTGGTAGAGCTGGACAAGCTTAAGCAGCTTATGAACTACCCTGATGTGTTTATGATGGACAGCCACGAAAATGACACAATGGTGAGTGATTTATCAGGTTTGTTGTTGGTAGAGCTCATTTATTTTGCCTGGTTTGGAGAACAAGTCTTTACGATGTGAAAGTTGGTGGAGCCATATCTAAGAAAGCACTAGACATATCTTGATAAAACTTGAAATGAATATGTATGACCATTATGCTCTAATATACTTTCGGAGAGGTTCACTTAAGTTATATTCAGATATCCAAGGTTGTAAGTTTGATTCCCCCTAAGGCTTAGAATTTTTCAAGACCTTTCCAGCCTTGGTGTACCAAAGTAACTCGGTAATCCTATAAATGGATTAGTTTCCCAATCAACATAGAACATTAAAAAAGTTAATAAAATGTATAATTCTGAAAAAGATATGCACACATGCTATAGGCGAAGACACAGTTTATCCAGAGCATTAGTTTACTTCAACTCTTCCTCTATAGTAATAGCGACAATCATTTTCTGATTTTGATGGCCATACGTGGGGATTAGTAAAGAGATAGAGTGCTAGGCCTCCAAAGCTACTTATTCCACCCAGGAAAACTTAGCACTGGGAATAGAGTAGTGCAAACCCTAACATCTTAAAGTCTTAAAAATCATTACTTTTCGACAATACAAACATGGTTTTGTGTGCAAGTAGAAAAGTGTTAGTATATTAGAAAAAAAAACACACAAAAAAAATATAACATAAAAGCCAGATGTATTAAAATAATGATGCAGACCAAGTGCATGCAGCCAGCACTGACTTGAAACCAAGAATCAAGTTGACACTGACAACATTCTGTAGGAGGCAAAAAAGAATGAATATTTATAATATTTATTGCCAATTCTAGATTGATGTTTCTTTACAGGAAAAAGGATTATTTGACTAGGCACACAAAAAAAACTTCTTGTATCTTCCTTAATTCAATGCCATTTTGATTATGTTTGTTCTATTTGGTATTTTAGTTTGTCAAAAAGTTTTTAAAAAAAGTTCCAAATTACTCAAAATAAGCTCATTAGATTTGTTTTAGACCTGGATGCCAGATGTCATATTGGCAAAGAACAGTTTAAGTCTGTAGGTTGGCTTCCAGTTTATAGAAGAGTTGACTGCATTACATTGTCTTATGTATTTAAAGTCAAACATGGGTTATCCCCAACTTATTTACAGTCTAAATTTACACAGCAAAACTGTATTCATTCATACAATACCAGGCTCAGTAAAAATGGTGCATATGCTCTTCCTAAAGTTTAAAGTTTTGGTTGTAAAACATTCAGTTTTGTGGGTTAATTATAACTTTTAAACCTTTTATACCAAATTTTTTTTAAAAAATTTTATTTATATATTTGTAATATCTATTATTATTTTCTTAGGATTAAACTTGTTTATGTTAAATTAAGGTATTGAAGTATTTTGCATACAATATTTTTATCTAAGTAAAATAGGCCATTTCAATTTCAATGTAAAATTATAAGTAATATTTTACTGTTGCACTGTTGTCACTTTGCCAATTACATTCCTATATTAGTCAGTCCACCTTATGAGTTTGTTAATTGGTCATCTGTCGTTGTGTATAGTTTATGTATTTTTCTTTTACTATAGCATTTAATTAATACATTGCCTCTCTATGTCAAGCCACCAACACAAAGGACCACAATGGAAATAAGAGTTATTCACTCTTTTTTGTGTCGTCCTTGGTGTTGGTGTGCTTGACATGGATTTAATTTATCAACATGTAACAATTTTATATGTGCTTGTTTTATAAATTGTCCATGCCAATGCATATAAATAATAAAATCTATCTATCTATAAGTTTTGTTTGATGAATTAACAAGATGGTAAACTTGGCTATGGTAATATCTAGATTGTCTTGTGTAGGGTTCCAAATATTGATTAATGTCTAGTACTACTATGTTATTTACTATTTTGTAAAATAGAACTAAATTGTTGTAAGTGCGTCTACTTTCTAGGGATTGCCAGGTAAGTTTTGAGAGTATGTTGGTCTTTGATCCTTGTGTTTTAGAGTATCATTAGATTTGTAACATTTGAGAAATTGTCTGTCTGGATAAGGATACTTTCCGGATTACAGAAGTATACAGCTGTTCGGCTCCATGATGATCTGTCTACAGTGGAGAAGAGAGACAAGGCTCTGGCCACAGTGTTTGAGGATCTGAGGTCCAAGGAGGTCTTTCCATTACTAAAGGGCTGGAGAAATGAAGTAAGTTGCATCTCTCCTAATGCAATGAAGATCTCTTAGTTCACAGTCTTACAAATATACATAATGCATTGTGTGCTTTAAGATGCCACTCTTATCAAATAGAAGAAACAGTTTTTGTTGTGGGGCAGCTCTACAAAGATTTAGTATATACTCCATTAGAATTTGTCCTGGCAGTTTAATATTAGTTCTTCTTAAAATTAGTTTTTCTTAAAGGTAATCAGCATTGCCATTTTTTCTGTATTGAAATATAAGTAAATATTGAGTGGTTACTTTTTTAGATAGATTTTGTATAGGTTCTTCAAGGACCTTAGAAAACAGAGATATCCTCAAGTACCCAAACTGCGCCCCTTCAACTGCGCCAAACTTCAATTGTTAATTTCAGCATAAATTCAATATACATATACAATAAAAATGTTCACTAACCTGTAATTATTTACATTCAATTCCAGTTTATTCCAAGAACATTTGCATATACTTTTTCTCTGACATTAATAATTATTAATGAGAATCAATTAAAAAAATGTAGTCGTCAGTTTAACCAATGGGAAATACTTACAGATCAATAGAGGCTGTCAAGTTTGAAACCTCCAAATACATTTATAGCAAACATTCTGTGTTTAAGCTGCTACTGCTACTACACTGCTACTAATAATCATGTTGCTTTAATCATGTTAGTAAGCCCTGATTTTCTTTTTTGTCTCAGAGATTTAGCATCTACTATCATAAAGCAGATGAGCCATTGTTCCATTTAGAAAGAGTGATTTTAACTTAAATTGATCCTTGTAGTAGGAAAATAGAAAAAAGTAAATTGGGGATTTAGCATAACTTTTACGCACCTCATCATTTTTTAGGTTTGAAAGAATAAGCCACTCCTACTGCTCACAAACAATCACGAACGAAAACATGTGTTCTTTTGTGTAAACCAGGTCAACCATTGACTACCAATGGACAACCTGAAATATACCTGTAAACACTGGAAATGTTGATGTTCTTGACATAACTTTGAAATGAAATGCTTCTGTTCATATACGATATGGGAACAACATTTGTTTCTGTTTTATTTCCTTTTCATGGTTTTCACGACTTTAAAATCCGTTTACCGTTTACTTTTAATTCATTTGATTATATACTGAAGGGAATTTCATGGGCATATTTATTCATGGAATCATGTTCTAGAAAATGTGAGTTCTATATATAAAAAGAACAGTTTTTATAAGGGTTAATATTCTTGGATGTATATCCTTTGCGAAATCGACGAAAATAAGCAGCTCACAGACTTCATGATTCACAGTTGCCTTTTCATTGAGGATTTCTTGTTGTGTTTGAACAGAAAAATATTTTATTATTTAACCTGTACCTAAGACCATTGTTTTTTGTGTAAAAGTGTGTACTTTATCCATATTAGCGTGTTTTCAGCATAACTGAAATATACATTGTATTCACTTTAAAATCATATCCACATGAACTGTACCACTTTCAAAAGAAATATGTACATAAAAGTATGCTGTCCACCGGCTTAAATATCTTAGTCTGTCAATGGGTATAAACCAACCTGTTCTATCCCATTATTCATTACTGTTGTTTTACTTAGTCATTAACCCTTATGGTGCTTTGGCACTTGTGACTACCTTTGCAACCGGTGCAGACCAAGATCAGCCTGCATATTTTTGCAGTCTGATCATGGTCTGCACTGTTTGCTATTCAGTCAACACAATTTCAGCAAGCACTCCCATAAACATCTAATGGTACAGATCAAGATTAACAAAGAACACATCCAATTAAAAGGTTCAGCATATTAAAGAGTCAAATCATATCACAACATTAAAAAGAGCATCGTCTGTCACATTGAATTACCTGATTAATCATATACAGCAAAATTGTGTGTAACCCCATGAAGCTGTGTAAATAAAATTCATAGCTGTTTATTTCTTGAGACAGAATATATTACTATCTGGGTGTACCTGTCTATTTTGCATATTTCAGCTGTCCTTGGTGTGATCCACTATGGAGCCATTGTAAACGGGTATACATTCCAGCACGGAGAACAGAGGATGTGGATTGGGCGTAGGTCTCCCACGAAATCCACATACCCAAATATGCTGGATAATATGGTATGGGAACAATTCTGTCTTTGTCGTCACTTCAACTTCTGTATGAATCTAGCTATATAATTATTATGTCAACAATCTCTCAGTTAACATACCAGTATGAAATTTACAAACCAGATATGTCTCGAGTGAAATGTTTTCAGACAGGAGTGGGAAAGTCCAGTGGTAGGATGCACGGTTCTAAACCATGGAGCCCGTGGTTAGAATCTTGGTTGGGTCACCACTTATTTCATTGAGCAAGAAATCAAGCTGGAATTGTTCCACTCCCCCTGGTATATAAATGGGTACCTGGGAGGGTTATTTGAGTGACTCAGGTGCTCATAAAAGATTTAAGAATGTACCAAATGACCAGGGGGTAAACATGTAAAGTCGACTGAATGTAGATTATAGCTCAGTATTACTTATTTGATAAATTAGAACAGGATGGTTATATTGGACTAGAATCAGTTTTAAAATATTGTAATAAGTGGCTGTTAAAAAAGATTTCCCATGCATGATGGCTGTTCTATTAATCCCCCACCATTCCAGTGTGCAGGAAGGTTTGACAGTGCGGGAAAATGTGCAGAGAAGGAGTGTCACGAGGAGGGGTCAGTGGACGACTCCATTCTCGAGAATCTCAAGTCCGTGGGCTGTCTCAGGAAGGATGGACGTATCTTGTCAGTTTAATATGGATGTCACATTGAACGTTTGGAAGCAAGTTCCTACAATTTATACTTGTCTCTCTTGGCAATTACCGATTTGGATCAGTAATTTGTGTCTGGTAAGGTCATGAACAATCCTTACCTTGCCTTCAAAGGGGTTTAAACCTACAACCTTAGGGTCCGCACTGGACCATGGCACATTGCATTGAATACTCAAATTGCAATCCAATTTGATATTGATATACATGGCAGATCCATTATGATGTTTTTGGGGGTGCAAACGTAGGTACAATGTTATATTTGTTATATTGGACAGTATTACTTATAACCCTTTACTTCATATTGAATTGTTTTAAAACATTGGCAAACAGAGCAAACCCAGATCAGATGAAAGAAGGAGTTGTCTGATAAGGGTCTCTTCTGATTGCAATACTAAAGCTCAGATTCTACACAGCTTGCATAGCAAAGAAGAATCAATTGTTTTATATACCCATTAAAGTATTCATTAAGTCATATATTTCTACATGAATTTTCATAAGGTAAAGGATTAATAACTTGCGTTCCGCGAATTGAACCATGTTAAAACTCTATTCGCTTTATAATGGAGAACACAGTAATGGATCTACACTGTAATGGAGTTGGAGAGAAAGCCCAGATAAAGTTTTTGATAATATGGTTCCAAGTATAAAACTTATATATGTTTCAAAATATCGCTATCAAACATGGTTTAATCTCCTCTCAAGTGCCACAATTCATTGTTCCTCAGCTACTGCTATAAAGACAAAAGAGGTGTTATGGCAGAGACAGAGTTTGTGTTCGATTTAGAGCTACCTCCAGACTTTGTGCCCTGTAATGCTGACGGAGAGGTGCAAGGATTTGAACTCTTCACCATAGAGCAGGTAGCAGATCAACTTTATATATATTTTTAATTGATGCCTTTCTTATTGTCACATGAATTCTCATTTCCACTCCTTTGAATTCATGTAAAATCCTTTGACCTTGTGCTATCATTGCTATGTGACCATTTCCATAGGCATAATAAAACCAGAAAGACAACTATTAATATGTTTTTCACTGTTACTTAATTGTGGATTTTTCACCTGATATTCACACATATTGTTGCATTTGTACTAATTATTGAATTAGTGTAAACTAACAATTACGTCACCATAATTATACTTTGAAGCCTACCTGAGTACATAATCATTGAATGTCTGGAATCCATCCAGTTTTTACAATTAGTTTCTTAATACTCTATCAACTTCGTTTCTCAAGCAATCATATTCAGTCTCATTGGCAATGTTCTTGGCCAAGTTCAATTACAGCAGATATCAACCTATTACGCCCGGAGTCATGGACATTGGATGATCAAATATACCAGATTCCACTTTGTTTACACTAGTAGCAGCATTATGAAGCTATCCTGATAAAAAAAAAGTAGTCACAATCTTAATGACATTAATACTGTTTTATTTTTATGAAAGTTATGGATGTTCAGGTGAGTTAAAGAAAGTCATTATGACCCTCTTGTTATTCATACCCTATTGAATTAATAAGTTTTTTGGGTAAGATACATAATCTGACCTTTATTTTGAATGTCAACAGACACACAAGAGTTACTGTTGAATGCCCATCCAGTTCTTAAACATACACAATAGTAGTCCTACTGATGCCTCTCTTTGTCTCCTCCACAGATACAGAACTATTAGAGGAGAAGTTTAAGCCCAACTGTTCACTGGGTGTTGTTGATTTCCTTATCAGACATGGATATATTACCCATGATGATGGTAAGTCATGCTGATGTCATAAAAATGCAAATCAAATCATTTACACATCTCGGTCATAACTAACTCGTACCATATTTGATCCCTTTACCTCATGGGTATTCATGTACAGATTTATAACATGATGAATATTAAAGAAACAGTAGGGGTTTTCTTTGCTGTGCAGACAGTGTTAAAATTTGTGCTAAAATATTGCATGAGCAAACAGAGGAGACCCTGATCAGATAGATGTGCAAATGTGTCAAAATGGATCTATTCGGGACAAAGGGTTAAATAAACAGCATGCCAAAGCTATTAGGCCTAGTACTAAAAGCTTCTTCACTATATACTCTAATACTCAAAAATACCTTTGTAAGCATAAATTCACAGATGTAAAGTATTATTTTTCCTGTGATTTTTTCTTTGCAAAACGAGTTGTGGTGTATAATGCAATAAAATGGGTAAAAGTTCATGTTTTACTGTGCACATTAGACAAAATAAGATGCTATATAGAACAACCGGGGCACTTCTTCCGGTGACCAACGACATATAAAATTAGTACCAGATACACCCTTGCCTGGCACTCGGCAAATGGGGTTGCTATGGGAACTCTGAGTACTCATTACTGGTTCTACCCAGGGAGAGTAGTACTCAGTACTGGTTTACCCAGGAAAAGAACCAAGGAGTCTGTTCACAAAATGAGCTAGGGTATCGCACCCGAACTTTCTTGTATCCTCTTCTGATGCTGTTTCTTCAGCAAAAACACACGTGGGAAATCCTTGACCCTCAGGTCTAAAATATGGCCATAGTGATCCGAAAATTATTGCTAGCCATTGCATTTAAGAATAAAACATACTTATGAATAAGATCAATTTGTTCATGCAAAGTTTTGTGAAATGGGGCCCTTACCTTCATCACAGTATAACACACAAAGACTTCATATAAATGAGACATTAAGAATTTTTTCTACATTATCATCGATGACAATCGATTATTAACATGAGTGCTTTAATGACTCACCCCGGCTCAAATCACAGTTGTTATTGTGACCATATACAGGCCCTGAAGGCCTAGTGGTAAGAACCTCCTCCTGTACCTAGTTCAATCCCCAGCTGCAACATACCAGAGCTTTTAAAATGATATATCTCCTTTGTACTTCAGGGTACTTTCAGCACTTGTTGGCCTGGTCCCATGTTCTCAAAAATAATTAAGTACAATTTCAGGTTCTGAATTGAGTATCATACTCCTCTGTTGAAACTAATGGACATAGTTTGAGCCTATTATTATTACCAAGTACCATTTTTATTTTGGATATGTCTGAATAATGTGACTGGATTTATTATCATTGTATTTCTCCACAGTACATGACATTGCAGTGAGGCAGCCTCTGTATAATGTATACAAACAAATCCCTGATTGACTGAAATACTGTCAGTGGGTGTGTTTAATCCAAGCAAACAAACAAATTAATGGGCAAACCTTAGTTTGAGCTTCAGAATAATACTACAGCTGTATCATACTTTTTGTTGATTTCGAGGTCACGCAAACCAGAACATCAGAAAATAATCATGGCCCTCTTGTTTTTTTTCTATATCAGTATTAACATTATATAATGGCTAAATCATTGGCTAAGCCTTAAACTATGGAACTAACATTTGTTTTTTATGTATTTAAACTCAATGTGCTGAAGGCTAGCTATTATGAGCATTTTTGTCATCATTAATTATCAACAGTTTGATTTAAAAGACCACACGGTAAAAATTGATGAGATTTTTGCATATGGCCTTTCACTACAGTTGTTAAAATTAACTTGATTCATGCAGAACTCAGATTGTCATGGCAGCCATTAGATTTCTTTTTCAGTTTATTTATATTTTTTCTCAAATTCTCGTCTTCTGAAATCAATGGTAAGAATAAATTCATTCAGCACATAGCCCTCTACCATAATTACTAATGACCCTCTACCATAATTACTGATGGCCCTCTACCATAATTACTGATGGCCTTACACCATAATTACTGATAGCCCTCTACCATAATTTATGATGGGCCTCTACCATAATTACTGATGGCCCTCCACCATAATTACGGATTGCCCTCTACCATAATTACTGATGGGCCTCTACCATAATTACTGATGGCCTTCCACCATAATTGCTGATGGCCCTCTACCATAATTACTGATGGCCCTCTACCATAATTACTGAGGCCCTCTACCATAATAGACAATTTTACTAGAGGATCAGCAATTCTTTGTATAATTCCCTAATTAATCAGCGACTGGCGAAAATTCTCAAATGTATGTTTATTTCCCATTGAATAATGTGTTGAACTATACACCAGCATGTAGATTAGGTGTTCAGGAAGTGCTTGTTGATTTATGTAGATTTATGTCTCAATTCAGAGAGAAATGGTCTATTGCTAAAAGTTAATTCTCTTGAAAAATGAGACCCCATGTGGGTTCCCAAGTTTCCTTTAACACTGATGTAAATAGAAAAAGAATCAAAATACTATAATCTATACATAAACTTTCAAATTATTTGTAATCTTTACGCTTTTGAAGGTAACCAGGTATGCCAAGTTTCCTGAATTGTTTAGACTTGGAGGTACCCTGATGAGCGTTCTAGGTCCACCATGGGCTTCTTGTTTAATGGCATGATGATGTCATTTGAGGTCCTTTTTATGTAACTTATTTGCATATTTATCATTGAATGCGCTTTTTTTAAGAATTGAAATTCACATTTTTGTGGTTAATTGGGGCATGAACTACATTGAAGCTATTCAAAGTGGGTGGAGTCCAAAGGACCTCACCAACCACACAGAGACCTAGGGCAGACAGCTCCCTCCGATCATGGTCTTCTATGTTTGTAATATTGTAACATTCTACATTCTGTACTACATATAAGGTACTGCATACTCTTGTTAACTTATAGGGATATAGATGATAATGAAAAAGCAATGTTTATTGCCTGATTAAACTCAAAATATATAGTAAATAGGACTTGTTTTAACTATTTTTGTAGAATTCTAATGAATGTTTATGTAGTGGAAAATTGTATTGCCCATTCAGCATAATTTTATAATATTGTTGAAAATGTTGTATTAATGTTTGAGTATTTATTCAGCTTGTGTTTGAGACATAGCCAGGTAAAAGTTACTGTTTTATACACAAATATATATATATATATATATATATATATATATATATGATTACATATACGTGTATACATAAATGGCTCATTATTATGTACATATTTCCTTAATCTTTTACAAAAGAATTAGGAGAGTCCTTAAACAATGTACTAGAATAAGCAACATGTGATAAAAAGAGATCTATTAATGGTGTACACTGTAGTTGTCCAGTGGTAACATATATGATTGCGGATCTGAAGATCGTGGGTTCAAATCCTGTCATGACTTTCCCAGTAGCAAACTACTGGTTCAACCTTGGAACAATCAAGCAGTATAAGTATAAGTTGTAAAAATTTGTTACCAAATTGACGTAAAAATAGATAAGCTAGAACTAAATAATTCTTGTTTATTGATGACATTCTTTAACTGTTAAATTAGCGTGCACTCCATTATAACACTAGTACCAACAATGTGCAGAGGTCAAACTATGGTCCCCAAAAATATTTTATACTTATGGTGAACTACCGCAAAGTTATATCGTCCAGTAAAGCACAGTTTCTAGACTTGTACTGTATTTAATTTTTAAGAAAGAAATAGGAGCGGGAGGTTGTGGGTTTAATCCCCGGATGCGACACACCAAAGTCGTAAAAAATGGTACTGCTATAGCTCCCTTGCTTGGCGCTTAGCATATAAGGGTAGACACAGGACTGGTTGGCCCGTGTCAGTGATCAGATTTAAACCTGTTAAGCCTGTAAGTATGAGAATCACCATGGTATGATAGACTATTAGTTTTGGGTTTTATAGGATTATCTTTCGTAACTACTAGTGGCAAGGAAACATGTCTATGTAATTAATTAAAGCGCCCAAGCAAGGCGCTAAGACTTATGGCTGGATTAACATGAAATGGCAATATGAGAGACTAATAAACTGTTTTCGGCACAAAAGCTCATTGGTAGAGTGTCTGCTTTGCGTTTGGGGGGTCTGGGGTTCGAATCCCAGCCGGGGCACTTTCTCTGGGGACCTCGTCAAACCAAAGACGTATGAAATTGGTACATTGTACAAGATGTATCCTTGCCTGGCACTCGGCAAAATGGGCTTGCTATGGGAACTCGGAGTACTCAGTAATGGTTCTGTGTGCTTCATTGAATTACTTCAATATTTGAACAGTTGCTTAAGTGGATGGATCTCTTTATTTTGCAGTTGACCTGGACTGTTGACCTACTTTTGATGAACCCCCCCCCCCCCCCCAATTATACCATCAGGTTTTGTTTTAGATTCAAAACATGAACTGCGCAATCCTTAGACCCAAAGCCCAGACTACGAAAGCAGGAGGGGTGTTTTGATTTGTTACATAACTATTAAAAATAAAACCACAAGTATGATGTTTTAATATATTCAGTTATTGAATATTTACATTAATAACAATAAGGCCTTTATGGTCCAGGTCTTTCTGAACCATCCTGTTTTGGTCTCGGGCCAATTTGGTATAAGGCCGTTATGGTTTCGGGCCTTTTTGACCCCAATTCATTTTGTTCACATATAAAATGTTTCCAATAGCAAAAACTGTAAAAGAAATATTTTCAAATAAAATATATAACAGTTAAATGTGTTAAGGTATTATTATTAAAACATCTATTTAATGTTCCGCCTGTATTTCTTTTCTTTTTTTTGCTTAGATTGCATCGCATGGATACACTACTGAATACCCACTGGCACTAGAACCCCATAATTCGGTATCATCAGATTCTTATTCGTAACATATATACATGTATTATTATTTATTTATTTATTTTGATTTATTTTTCATTTATTTATTCTATTTTTTTTTATTGTTTTAGCACACCTGAGCACATGTGCTCAGCTTGAGCTATTAGGATCGATGAATGTCCGTCGTCCACAATTAGTTTGTTTGCACTCTAGCATCTTCATTTCTTAAGCATTCATCTTCAAACTTTATAGGGGGCGCCGTTACAGTCGTGGACTACAAATCTCTCAGCCCCTCCCCGCTGTGGGTTCGAATCCCGGTAGGGACTTCGGATTTTTCATGTAATGAAGCCTTTCAGCTGGCTTGCGGTAGGTCGGTGGTTCTACCCGGGTATCTCTGTGTACTCGGGATCTTCCTCCACCTGTAATTAGCTGGACGTCGCTATATGATTGAAATACTATAGCAGCGACGGTAAACCCCAATACAACAATACAACAAATCAACTTTATGACAATGTTTATTACCATAATCTCTTGGAAAAGTTCGATTACGGCTGATATCGGCCAATTAGGTCAAGAGTTATGCCTCTTTATATATTAAAAATGCCAGATTGCACTTTGTTTGCACTCTAGCATTTTCATTTCTTATTCAATCATCTTCAAACTTTATGATAGGATATATAGCCATATTCCTTCGGCTTCGGCCAAGTTCGATTATGGCTTATATTGGCCAATTAGGTCAGGAGTTATACTCCTTTAGATATTAAAAAATGCCAGATTTCACTTTGCACTCTATCATCTGGATTTCTGAAGCAATCATCTTCAAACTTAAATAAAATGTTTATCTCCACAATTTCTTTGCCAAGTTCGATTATGGCTAATATTGGCCAATTAGGTCACGAGTTATGCCAGATTTCACTTTGTTTGCACACTAGCATCTTCATTTCTTAATCAGTCATCTTCAAACCTTATGACAATATTCATAACCATTATCTTTCAGCCAGTTTAGATTATGTCTGATATTGGCCAATTTGGTCAGGAGTTATGGCCTTTTTAAAATTAAAAATTGCCTGTTTATTATAATGTGAGGTAACACGTTTTTATTATTATTGTGTGTTTATAGAAAGCATATCTTAATGAGTGACTGTAACATTAGTGAAATTTATTATTTTTTATGAAATGAAATACGACTTTACAACATAAAATATTTAATTTCATGCTATTTTAGTCATTTTCTCATTTTTCACTTACTTTTGTGTCTGAAAATCCCCAATGTGAGTTTCAGTTAAAGAATAAAAACCTTGTCTCTGTGTTTTATAAGGAAGGTTGGGATTGAATTTTAAGTCAAAAGGGTCAAGTTCAAGGTCACTGTTGCTAAAAATAGATTTTGTTTCCATCATGACTTCTTTTAGGAGTGAGGTGTGATGATACTAATATTGCCACACCAGTCACAGGGCCCCAGTGTAACCTGTGCATTTTGCTAGAACAATATCTTAAGTCTTAAATTCATGTTCTTCATTTTGTGTGTTAAACTCTTTCCCTGGATTCTGACAGCACTGAAACTTTAGCACGCATATCTGTAGTTAACAAAATAAAGTGGTGGAATACGAATTACGGTCAGAAAGAAATTGTAAATTATTCATAACGGAAACCGTGCCCAATCCCAGTGCATGGAGATCGAACCCACATACCTCGACTTCACAGCCAAGTGCCAACAAAGCCGGTTTATTTATGTGAAGCCCATAGTTCCAATCCTGTGGCTTGACACTGAAACACGCTATTACTCATATCTATTCAGACGAACCCCAACAGTAAAAAAAATCGCGTAATACTTTAAAATAATAAGCAAAGTTGCAACGATTATTTATTCGACCTGAACCAGACACACACAAATTATGATATGCTACACCCTACAATATCAATAACGCTGTAAAACCGGTTTGATCATTAAAAAAAACTCTGCCGTAATGTATTATGACTATTTTCGCTAAACTAATTTAAGCCAGTTATACATCGATTCTACTCAAAAGTTACCTCTCCTTTTTGTGTTTTCGCACTCCTGGTGTGCGTTCAGCATGGCAAACCGTATGGAACCGGTCGCTTACAGTCAGCTATGGAGTTGTCTTAGGACCATATAACATGCTCTTCACGTGTTCCTTATGCTGTTCATGGATATACGTCAACATCGTGGTTTAAGACACTGACATAGTTTCATAGCTGACTGTAAGCGTACGGTTGCATACGGTTTGTCATACTGAACGTACGCTAGCTGTCTGTCATATAGTCCTATTAATATTCCGCCGCTTTGTGATATTTTTAATAGGACTTGGTCGCCAGCCATAACTGCAGTGATGAGAAAAGACAAAGCTTGGCGGGATGCAATTCTTAAACTTGTCAAAGATCTGAACAATTTCGACTCTAAAGGTATGTCTAAGGGAACTTGTATTAATTTACCTTTCAGTCGGTTGCGAATAATTTCAATGACATTGAATGTGGATTGATGCATGCATGAAGTTCCGACTAGATGGTATCCACACAAACGGATCTACTTTGTCACAGACACAGAATGAATTCTATAAATGTAATATGGTGAATATGTCTATGGTTGAGTTGATTGTAATCATTGTGAATTGTGACACCTCACACATATATTCAAAGTTTGGTACAGTACTCAGTGGTTCGTTCCCGTGTTGAAATATAGGTAACTAGTGCATGCTTCATTACCTGTTTACATCTTTGAAAAGTGCAATTTTTTCGCATACAGTCAGTGTTGTAGGTCTTACCTGAGGCAGATAGCAGCTGTGACTGTTATTTTTGTCGTTGTAATTTGAAGGTATAGGTACTAATGAAAAAATCAACATCAGGTTCAGGAAAGACGAACTTACCATGTTCTTTGTTGTTGTTGTTGTTGTTGTTGTTGTTGTTGTTTTCACAGATACAGATAAATATTGTATGAGTTAAAAAAAGTTGTTTAATGAAATAGGTTATAGATGTGAGGGATGTTCAAAATTCAAAAAGTTTGAAAAAAAGGAAAATGTTCTCATTTCTTTATTTTAAATGGCAGATTTATGAAATTTCATAATATAATGTTAGTCAATATATTGTCAATTTAATGCACAAAAATTAGATCTGTATCCCCCTGGTGGAATAAAATATGGTTTTCATAGTAAAGTCATTGTCATCTTCCCAGTCCAAATTTTGATGAAAATGGTCTTGAATTATAGCATCTCAAATGTACAATTTTTAATGTACACCTTTCAAACTACATATTTACATTTTGCCCAAACATTATATCAGAAATATATACTAGTAAACAAACGATGCACTATCTGTTGACGGTGGCAAATACACGTGTAAAACAGCCATCAAATTTTGTGTTCGAAATTATATTTCCAAGGCTAAAACTATTGAAAATGATACATAATGCCTATGGCGGAACTGAAGCAAAAAAACAGCAATTTTTAAATGGTACAAGCAGTTTATAAGAACAGAAAAAACAACGGTAATGAATAGGATTTCCTTGGCAGGCCTGTACTTGTACTATAAATGGGCCCAAGTTTTATATATTACTTCATGCAAATATGCACCATACGACGACATGAATACCATGTTTTGTACACAGCACACCTGTCTATAACTTTAATAACAAGGCCACAACTTAATAATTCTATTTCATATGATGTTATGCCTACTTTGTAATTATTACACAGGGATCAAATTCTTTATTACTTGGTACAAATGTTCAATATACTACAACATCTGGATCTGTAGAGCTAAGGTCAAGTTTACATTTTTTTCATCTTGAGTATTACAGACTATCATCAGAACACATATAAGATTATTAGATATAACCACGGTAAGTCTGGACCAAGTTATTATTGAGAATGGATTTTATACTGTAATAGATCACTGCTGTGGGTTGCAGCCATGGCAGAGTCTTCCAGATTTTTCTTGTGAGGAAGCTTTACCGATGGCTTTGGGTTGGTGGTAATCTATCCATGTGCCTTGGTGCACTGGTGGTCTTCCTCCGCCATGTTGGCATCTGAACAGATTTGAGACAGTGTTACCTCCAGATTTCAGTGGTTCTGGGATTCATTTAACAGTATGAAACCTGATCAGCCTGTGAATTACCCTGGTTCATGTTGCTCACAGCTTTTACTGGTTATTTTTGTCATTTCCTTCATATGGAAAAGTGTTCATTCTTGTTTGTTTTTTTGTTGTTGTTGGGTTTTTTTCAAGATCCATGATGGTTGAAACTACTTTGGGAATACAATCTGTCTATTTACCTGATGTTTGGTCAAGTGAAAATGTGTTTCACTTACCTACTCTGTCTTATTTTTTTAAGATAATCATTCTCTATTCACAGAGGCATGTAAGCTGTACAAATGTGTACCATTCTATGTGGGGGATAAGAAAGTGGGTATGGTAGAGCTGGACAAGCTTAAGCAGCTTATGAATTACCCTGATGTGTTTGTGATGGACAGCCATGAAAATGACAAAATGGTGAGTGATTTTAGTTTGATGTTGGTAGAACTCATTTAATTTGCATGGATTGGAGAACAAGTCTTTACGATGTGAAAGTTGGTGGAGCCATATCTAAGAAAGCATTAGACATATCTTGATAAAACTTGAAAAGTATATGTATGACCATTACGCTCTAAGTTATATTCAGATATCCAAGGTTGAAAGTTTGATTCCCCCTAAGGCTTAGAATTTTTCAAATTTTTCAAGACCTTTCCAGCCTTGGAGTACCAGAGTAACTCCTAGAACCTAGAACATTAAAAAAAGTCAATAAAATGTATAATTCTGGAAAAGGTATGCGCACATGCTATAGGACAAAGATACCGTTTATCCAGAGCACTAGTGTACTTCAACTCTTCCTCTATAGTAATGGTGACAATCATTTTCTGATTATGATAGTCATACGTGGGGAATAGGAAAAGAATAGAGTACTAGGCCTCCCAAGCTACGTATTCCACCCAGGAAAACCTAGCACTGTTAACAGAGTTTAGAAATCATTACTGTTCTACATTATAAACATGGTTTTGTGTGCAAGTTGAAGAGTGTTAGTATGCTTAAAAAAACACTAAAAATACAACATAAAAGCCGGATGTATTAAAATAATGATGCAGTCCAAGTGCATGCAGCCAGCGCTGACTTGAAACCAAGGACGAAGTTGACACTGACTACATTCTGTAGGAGGCAATTACACAGGTAGACAGCTCAAAAAAGAATGAATATTTATTAGTTTTGTTTGATGATTTAACAAGATGGTAAGCTTGGCTATGGTAATGTCTAGATTGTCTTGTCTAGGGTTGCAAATATTGATTAATGTCTGGTACTTATATGTTATTTACTATTTTGTAAAATATAACTACATGTACTTCGTGTTTTAGAGTATCATTAGATTTGTAACATTTGAAGAATTTGAAGAATTGTCTGTCTCGATAATGATACTTTCCGGATTACAGAAGTATACAGCAGTGCGGCTCCATGATGATCTGTCTACAGTGGAGAAGAGAGACAAGGCTCTGGCCACAGTGTTTGAGGATCTGAGGTCCAAGGAGGTCTTTCCATCACTAAAGGGCTGGAGAAATGAAGTAAGTTGCATCTCTCCTAATGCAATGAAGATATCTTAGTTCACAGCCTTACAAATATACATAATGCATTGTGTGCATTAAGATGCCACTCTTATCAAATAGAAGAAACCGTTTTTGTTGTGGGGCAGCTCTACAAAGATTTAGTATATACGCCATTAGAATTTGTCCTGGCAGTTTGATATTAGTTCTTCTTAACATTAGGTTTTGTTTAAAGGTAATCACCTTTGCAAATTTTTCTGTATTGAAATATAAGTAAAATATTGAGTGGTTACTTTTTTAATAGATTTTGTATAGGTCCTTAAAAAAACTGAGGTATCCTCAAGTACCCAAACTGCGCCCCTTCAAACGCCAAACTTCAATTGTTAATTTAAGCATAAATGCAATATACATATACATTAAAAATGTTCACTAACCTATAATTATTTACATTCAATTCCAGTTTATTCCAAGAACAATTGCATTTTCTTTTTCTCTGACACTAATAATTATTAATGGGAATCAATTAAAAAAATCATAGTCGTCAGTTTTCTCATCTAACCACTGGGAAATACTTACAGATTAACAGAAGCTGTCAAGTTTGTAACCTCCAAATACATTTATAGCAAACATTCTGTGTTTGAGCTGCTACTGCTACTACACTGCTACTAATAACCATGTTAATTTAATCATGTTGGTAAGCCCTGATTTTCTTTTTTATCTCAGAGATTTAGCATCTACTATCATAAAGCAGATGAGCCATTGTTCCATTTAGAAAGATCTGCTTGTGGTGAGTGATTTTAACCTAAATTGATCATTGTAGTAGGAAAATAGAAAAAAGTAAACTGGGGATTTAGCATAACTTTTACGCACCTCATCATTTTTTAGGTTTGAAAAAATAAGCCACTCCTACTGCTCACAAACAATCACGAACGAAAACATGTGTTCATTTGTGTAAACCAGGTCAACCATTTACTACCAATGGACAACCTGAAATATACCTGTAAACACTGGAAATGTTGATATTCTTGACATAACTTTGAAATGAAATGCTTCTTTTCATATACGATATGGGAACAACATTTTTTTCTGTTTTATTTCCTTTTCATGGTTTTCGCGACTGTAAAATCCGTTTACCGTTTATTTTTAATTCAGTTGATTATATACTGAAGGGAATTTCATGGGCATATTTATTCATGGAATCATGTTCTAGAAAATGTGAGTTCTATATATAAAAAGAACAGTTTTCATAAGGGTTAATATTCTTGAATAATATCCTTTGCGAAATCGACGAAAATAAGCATCTCACAGACTTCATGATTTCATAGTTTCCTTTTCAATGAGGATTTCTTGTTGTGTTTGAACAGAAAAAAATATTTATTATTTAACCTGTACCTAAGACCATTGTTGTTTTTTGTGTGTGTAAAAGTGTGTACTTTATCCATATTAGCGTGTTTTCAGCATGACTGAAATATACATTGTATTCACTTTAAAATCCTATCCACATGAACTGTATCACTTTCAAAAGAATCTGTACATAAAAGTCTGCTGTCCACCGGCTAAAATATCTTAGTCTATCAATGGGTATAAACCAACCTGTTATTCATTACTGTTGTTCTTTTTAGTAATTAGCCCTTATGGTGCTTTGGCACTTATGACTACCTTTGCAACCGGTGCAGACCAAGATCAGCCTGCATATTTCTGCAGTCTGATCATGGTCTGAACTGTTTCCTATGCAGTCATTACAACAGCACTCCCATAAACAACTAATGGTACAGATCAAATTAAGAAAGAACACATACAATTAAAAAGGTTCAGCATATTAAAGAGTCAAATCATATCACAGCATTTAGAAGAGCATCGTCTGCCACATTTAATCACCTGATCAATCATATAAAGCAAAATTGTGTTTAACCCCATGAAGCTGTGTCAATAAAATTCATAGCTGTTTATTTCTTGAGACAGAATATATTACTATCTGGATGTACCTGTATATTTTGCATATTTCAGCTGTCCTTGGTGTGATCCAGTATGGAGCCATTGTAAACGGGTATACATTCCAGCACGGAGAGATGAAGATGTGGATTGGGCGTAGATCTCCCACGAAACCCACATACCCAAATATGCTGGATAATATGGTATGAGAACATTTCTGTCTTTGTCGTCACTTGATCGAACAGACTTCAATGCAGTATGAATCTAGCTATATAATTATTATTTCTACAATCTCTCAGGTAACATACCAGTTATGAAGTTTACAAACCAGATATGTCTCAAGTGAAGAGTAATGTTTTTCAGACAGGAGTGGGAAAGTCCAGTGGTGGGATGCACGGTTCTAAACCATGGAGAGCGTGGTTAGAATATCGGTTGGGTCACCACTTATTTCCTTGAGCAAGAAATCAAGCTGGAATTGTTCCACTCCCTCCAGGTGTATAAATGGATACCTGGGAGAGTTCTTCGAGTGACTCAGGTGCTCATAAAAGATTCAAGAATATACCAAATGACAAGGGGGTAAAAATGTAAAGTAGACTGAATGTAGATTATAGCTCAGTATTACTTGTCTGATAAATTAGAACAGGATGGTTATATTGGACTAGAATCAGTTTTAAAATATTGTAATAGGTGGCTGTTAAAAAAGATTTCCCATGCATGATGGCTGTTCTATTAATCCCTCACCATTCCAGTGTGCAGGAGGCATACCGGAAGGTTTGACAGTGCGGGAATGTGCAGAGAAGGAGTGTCACGAGGAGGGGTCAGTGGACGATTCCATTCTCGAGAATCTCAAGTCCGTGGGCTGTCTCAGGTAGGATGGACGTTTCTTGTCATTTTAATGTGATTGCCACATGGGGAGTTTGGGAAACAAGTTCTCACAACTTATACTTGTCTCTCTTGGCAGTTACTGAGTTGGACCAGTACTTTGAGTCTGGTAAAGTAATGAACAATCCTTGCATTGCCCTCAAAGGGGTTTGAACCTACAACCTTAGGATCTGCACTGGACCATGGCACCTTGAACACTTAAATTACAATCCAATTTGATTTACATGGAAGATCAATTATAATGTTTCTGGGGTGCAAACGTAGGTACAGTGTTGTATTTGTTATATTGGACAGCATTACTTATTAACCCTTTTCTTCATATTGACTTGTTTTAAAACATTGGCAAACAGTACAAACCCTTATCAGATGGCTCCCTGGAAAGAAAGAGCTGTCTGATAAGGGTCTCTTCTGATTGCAATACTGAAGCTCAGATTCTACACAGCCTGCATTGCAAAGAAAAGTCAATTATTTCATATACCCATTAAAGTATTCATTAAGTCATATATTTCTACACGAATATTCATGAGGTAAAGGATTAATGACTTGAGTTCCGCGGTTTAAACCATATTAAACCTGTATTTGCTTTATAATTGAGCACACAGTAATGGATCTACACTGTAATGGAGTTGGAGAGAAAGCCCAGTTAAAGATTTTTTGAGAATATGGTTCCAAGGATAAAACTTATATATGTTTCAAAATATCGCTATCAAACATGGTTTAATCTCCTCTCAAGTGCCACAATACATTGTTCTCCAGCTACTGCTATAAAGACAAAAGAGGTGTTATGGCAGAGACAGAGTTTGTGTTTGATTTAGAGCTACCTCCGAACTTTGTGCCCTGTAATGCTGATGGAGAGGTACAGGGATTTGAACTCTTCACCATAGAGCAGGTAGCAGATCAATTATATATTTATATATTGATGCCTTTCTTATTGTCACATGAATTCTCACTTCCACACCTTTGAATTCATGTAAAATCCTTTGACCTTGTGCTATCACTGCTATGTGACCACTTCCATAGGCATAATAAAAACAGAAAGACAACTATTAATATGTTTTTACTGTCACTAAATTGTGCATTTATCTCTTGATATTCACACCTATTGTTGCATGTCAAATTTGTACTGATTTTTGAACTTGTGCAAATTAACCATTACGTTACCATAATTATACTTAGAAGCTTTCCTGAGCACATAATTATTGAATGTCTGAAATCCATCCAGTAGTTAAAATTAGTTAACACTCTAGCAACTTCGTTTCTCAAGCAATCATATTCAGTCTCATTGGCAATGTTCTTGGTTCTCTGTTTGTCTCTTCCACAGATACAGAACTTGATAATAAAGGAGCAGTTTAAGCCCAACTGTGCACTGGGTGTTGTTGACTTCCTTATCAGACATGGATATATTACCCATGATGATGGTAAGTCATGCTGATGTCATAAAAATGCAAATCAAATCTTTCACACATCTCGGTCAGCAATATCTCGTACCATATTTGATCCCTTTACCTCATGGGTATTCATGTACAGATTTATGACATGGTGAATATTAAAGAAACAGTAGAGGTTTTCTTTGCTGTGCAGACAGTGTAATAATCTGTGCTACAATATTGCATGAGAAAACAGAGGAGACCCTGATCAGACAGATCCTGGAGCTGACTGATCTGGGTCTGCTCTGTTAGCAAATGTATCAAAATGGGTCTGTTTGGGGCAATGGGTCAAATATACAGCATGCAAAAGTTATAAAGTCTAGCACTATAAGCTTTTTCACTATAAACGAAAATGTGATTTGGAGAAATGAAAAACAGATTGTGCATGTAGGGTACCAGTTATATTTCACATCCTGTCAGCATGGTAATATAGTAATGTACCTGGTGCCCGTTTCTCTAAACTTTGTACAAAATATCTTTGAAAGCATAAATTCACAGATGTAAAGTATTTTTCCTGTGATTTTTTCTTTGCAAAAAGAGTTGTGGTTGTATAATGCAATAGATTTTGTAAAATTTCATGTTTTATAGTGCACATTAGACAAAAAAATACTATATAGAACAACCGGGGCACTTCTTCCGGTGACCACGTCAAACCAAAGACATATAAATTTGGTACCAGATGCACCCTTGCCTGGCACTCGGCAAAATGGGGTTGCTTTGGGAACTCTAAATACTCATTACTAGTTCTACACAGGGAGAGGAATACTCAGTACTGGTTTACCCAGGAAAAGAACCAAAAAAAGGCTAGGGTATCGCACCCGAACTTTCTTGTATCCTCTTCTGATGCTCTTTCTTCAGCAAAACACACACGTGGGAAATCCTTGACCGTAAGGTCTAACATATGGCCGCCATAATGATCAGAAAATGATAGCTAGCCATTACAATTAAGAAGAAAACATAACTATAACTAAGATCTAATTTGTTCATGCAAAGGTTAGTGAAATGGGGCCCTTACCTTCATTACAATATTACACACAAAGACCTCATATAAATGAGACATTAGGATTTTTTTCTACGATATCATCAATGACAATCCCTTAGTAATATGGGTGCTTTGATGACTCACCCAGGCTCAAATCACAGTTATTCTTTTGACCATATACAAGCCTTGATGGCCTAATGGTAAGAACATCCTCCTGTACATGGTTAAATCCCCAGCTGCAATTTACCAAAGCTTTTAAATTGATACTGGTATATCTCCCTTGTATTTCAGGGTACTTTCAGCACTTGTTGGCCTGGCTTCGTGTTTCCAAAATTAATTAAGTACAATATCAGGCTCAGATTTGAGTATGTTGTTGTTGTTGTTGTATTGGGGTTTACCGTCGCTGCGATAGTATTTCAATCATATAGCGACGTCCAGCTAATTACAGGTGGAGGAAGACACCGATTACACAGAGGTACCCGGGTAGAACCACCGACCTACCGCAATTGAGTATGTACTCACCTATTGAAACTAATGCACATAGCTTGAGTCTATAAAGTATGAAAATCATACTGAAGTACCATTTTTATTTTAGGAAACATGTCTAAATAATGTGACTGGATTTTATATCACGGCACTTCTCCACAGCATGACATTGCAGTAGGCAGCTTCTCTCTTATGTATACAAACAAGTCCCTAAATGACTGAAATACTGTCAGTGGGTGTTAAATCCAAGCAAACAAACAAATAAATGGGCATACCTGAGTTTAAGCTTTACTACAGCTGTATCATACATTTTGTTGATTTCGAGGTCACGCAAACAAGAACATCAGAAAAAAACCTGTCTCCAGTGGGGTTTTGACTCATAACTGTTTGCAATGAGATCTACTTATCTCCCTTCCATAGTTTTCTTCTTTTGTTTTACTACAAAGTGATCAAGTATTATAACCCTTAACCTCATGAATATTCATGTGAAAATTTATGACTTGATGAATATTGATTGACTGATATTTAAATGGTGTATGAAATGGTATATTTTCTCTGCCACAGATGACTGTAAAAACTATATGATCAAACGAAGCAGACCAAGATTATCTGGGTCTGCTTTGTTTGCAAATGCGTCAAAATGAGTCTATATGACGTAAAGGGATAAGAATTTAGAATCCAATTTATATACAGTATTGGTTTTTTTCTTCTTCGTCTTGTCAAGTTTTGTTTTTTTATTTCCAGATCCTAACTATACATATCTACAGGAGATGATGCATAAATCTCTCCAGCCAGTCATGTGAACCACATCAGATGACCGCACTGTTTTGTTTTCCAATGTTAAACATGGATAGTTTTGTTTTATCTAGACTTAGGAGATTTTTGTTTTAAATTTAACATAATAATGATATTAATAATGTTATTGTCTGACAGTAAAAATTCACCTGTTTCTTTCATAGTCTGTTTTTTCTCTTGATCTCTCTGTCTGTCCTTCCTTCACAGTTACTTTTTTAACACTAGAAGTCATTTGTTTACGATAAGAAACAAAGCGGCTTTTCGTTTGCTTATTTCAAAGGTATTGAATATATAAATTGATACCAAAAAATGGAATAATGATGCATAATAATGTCAGATTTAATACGTAGATCATCATTATCTTAAATATATACTTATGTTCAAAAATAAGCTTTAAATCTTTTATTTTCTTCATTTTTACCTTCTTATATTGAGAAAGCATTAATATGAATCTTATTTGATTACGCATCCGTTTACTATCATGCAGAAAGCCTTCCAGCTGGCTTGCGGTAGGTAGGTGGTTCTACCCGGGTACTTCTGTGTACTCGGGGTCTTCCTCCACCTGTTATTAGCTGGACGTTGCTATATGATTGAAATACTATCGCAGCGACGGTAGACCCCAATACAACAACAACTATCATGCAGAAAACAAAACAGGAACATTTAAAGATAATGATATCTCCTAGAATTTTTTTCTTGCATTATTCAATCGATTATAAAAGTTTTTTATTCTTTATTTGATATATATTTCTTCGTAAGTATATGACTTAACAAATATTTATTGCAATTTGATCCACATAATGGAAATTGTAAAAAAGAAAATAAAATACTTTGAAATCCATGACTTTCAACCCTTAAATTGGTTGAGTTTTACATTTGCAAAAATAGATGGAAACAAAAGCAGAGGTGTAAGCAAAATCATGAAAATAATTTCTTATTTCTATGTAATTAACGTTTTAAACGTCTTGAAACCTTCAACAATTCATTTGCTTTATATATTTGCTTATTTTTACAGATTTAGAAAAAGAAACCGTTAACCATTTAGAAAACATAAAAAAATCAATAGGTAAATATACATGTATTTGTCGTTTTCTTCAGGTTTGCAGAAAGTCGTGATAGCAAATGCAATAAGTTATCCGTATATGTTTTCTGGCTCTAGTTTAATTATACTAATTCATCGTAAATGCGACTCGTTTACTCAAAAACGTATCACAATTCACTATTCAACGCAGGCACTCTTTCCTGCAAAAGAACAGCCGGATCTTGCTCAACCAACCCAATGACCGCTTTCATTTCTTTCTTCAAATAATAGATTTTCATGAATTAGCCCTTTCACGAAAAACATGAATTATTCATGTTTGATAACGTAATCATTTGAAATTTTCTGGATTTTTTGCGCATGTTAAGGTACGGTAATACTACTTATTACTTAAGTTAATACATGTATATTCAATCTTATGATCTTTTTAATATATTTTGCTTACAAATCAATTTTGTCACAAACAAGTGACACAACATAATTTATTAAGGTATGCTTAAGAATGACATTAATACTCGTGACGTTGGAGCGTGAATACAATTTGAATTAAATGATTTTTAGCTCGTCTGTTTTTCAAAGAAAAAAATACGAACTATTGTCGTAACTCCGGCGTCCGCGTTGTCGTCGTCAGGCGTCGTCCGGAATCTCAACGTTGGTCGTAACTTCTCTACTTTTCAACATAAAACTTTCATTTTTGGTATGCATATTCATCTTGTTAAGACCTATCCAGACATATGCAAATATTTAACCTATTGACCTATGACCTTATTTTTTTTAAACTTTTGAAAACTTTAAAATGCCTGTCATTTCAAAACCGTTGTCAAAAGGGCACTAATAATTATATGTGAATTCCTTGTAGCAAGACCTTTCCATCAATGTTAAACTTTTGGACTTTTGACCTTGACCTTTGAACTTTGACTTATTTTTGAAATTTTTAACAAAAAACTTTAAGGTTGGCCGTAATTTCCTTTATATTTGACATACAGATTTTATTTTTGGTATGCATATTCATCTTTGCAAGGGCTATTCAGATATACCTCAACATTTCATCTATCGACCTTGACCTTTGAGCTATTTTAACTGTAACTTTTGAAAACTTTAAAATGCCTGTCATTTCAGAACCGTTGTCAACTGGGCACTGATATTTCACATGTCAATTCCTTGTAGCAAGACCTTTCCATCAATGTCACACTTTTGACCTGACCTTTGAACTTTGACCTAGTTATGAAATGTTTAACAAAAAACTACAACATTGGCTGTAATTTCTTTACTATATGACATACAGCTTTTATATTTGGTATGTATATTCGTCTTTGCAAGGACTATTCAGATATACCTCAACATTTCATCTATCTACCTTTACCTTTGACCTTTTTTGCTGTTACTTTTGAAAACTTTAAAATGTCTGTCATTTCAGAACTGTAACGAACAGGGCACTGATATTTCACATGTGAAATCCTTGTGGCAAGACCTTTCCATCAATGTTAACTTTTTGGCTTTTGATCTTGACCTTTGAACTTTGACCAATATTTGAAATGTTTAAAAAAAAACTTTAACGTTGGCCATAACTTCTTTACTATTTCACATACAATTTTTATTTTTGGTATGCATATTCATCTTTGCTAGGACTATATTCAGATATACCTCAATATTTCGTCTATCAACCTTGACCTTTGACTTATTCTGCTGTATGTTCTGAAAACTTAAAATACCTGTCCTTTCAGAACCGTTACCAACAGGGCACTGATATTTCACATGTGAATTCATTGTGGCAAGGCCTTTCCTTCAATGTTAACTTTTGGACTTTTGACCTTGACCTTTGAGTTTTGACCTATTTTGAAATGTTTAACAAAAACCTTTAACGTTGGCCATAACTTTTTACTATTTGACATACATCTTTTAGCACATGGCATTTTCCTCCCGTCCAATCAGGTGCCAGTATTTGTTCATGGTCACCGTGGACTATAACGCGTAGTGCACACTTTTGTAAAAAAAACAATAAGTTTGGACTATGCAACCACATAACTCACACTTTTGTGACGTTCTATCGCTAGCGGACGGAAAATACCATGTGCTAAATAGGTTAGTTCATAGTTGCCTTCAACTACACGGCAAAGTCACTCGGGCTCCGCCCTCGTGACTATATCGTGTAGTTGAAGGCAACTATGAACTAACCTATACTTATATTTGGTATGCATATTCATCTTGACAAGGGTTATTCAGATATATCTCAATATTTTATCTATCGACCTTGACCTACGAACTTATTTTGCCATAACTCTGGGCAAGTTTATAAAACATATTTTTTTGTCATTTTTTAATATTTTTTTTAAAAACTTTGTATACTGAATTGTCATCATATGAACCTGTGCAGGTGTGATTTTGGTCATGATCTTAAGGCAAATAAAAATGAGCATTTTTATTTAAATATTTTAAAATTTTACAGTTTTGTGTTGATTACCAATTACTCAATGGATTAGCAATTGTGGTATTTTATCTCTTAGAGATCGAGAGATGTGACCACGGGCAGAGTCTGGACCACAAGCAGGAACCGCACCCCCCCCCCCCCCCCCCCCCCCGACCCCCAATTCGGCGGGCCCCTC
Source organism: Solen grandis (assembly GCA_021229015.1). NCBI lineage: Eukaryota > Metazoa > Mollusca > Bivalvia > Adapedonta > Solenidae > Solen > Solen grandis. The sequence goes on from CM037788.1 coordinate 26,308,764, forward strand.
AACCAATGATTTTTTGGGGGGATCTCCCTGAGAAGGCACATAAATAATTTAGGTGACAACTAAATTTAAAGATATGGAATTGTTCCTTCACACAACATATATGGAACTGTTTGTCTAAATTTTTATCAGCAAAACAAATACATATTTTCTTCAACTATGAACTTATTTCTTTTGGTATACTAGAGAAAACGAATAATAGCGAAGCCATAAATTATTTGATATTATTAATGAAAGTTTTTATTTTTAGAATGAAATATAAAAAAAGAATACCAAGTTTTGTATGTTATCTTTCCTATATTGAGTCTAGGCTAATGATTGAAAAAGAAATTGCCCTGCACAATGATCAATTACATAGTTTTCACACCAAGTACGATATACTGCTTAAATACTGACCAAAAAACATCCTATCAATTATTATAATTATTATAATTATTATAATTAAACATAATTGATTTTTTTTTTTTATGATTTATACAAAAGTTATGATAAGAGGCAACCTAAAATTATTATTTTCTATATTGTTACTTTTGAATATACAACCCTAGATCACAAATTTAAATATGTACTATTGTGCTGTTGTTCATGTTCATGTTTTCTGTATGTACGATTGTATAATCATTTGTAACATTTATATTGAATAAAAAAAAAAAATAAAAAAAATTAAAGATATTATATACATTGAGTATACTAAAGCACTATGGTGAAAGGACACAACACGTGTAAGTGGTTAGTTCTAGGTAAGACTAACCAGTGCAACAAAAGTTGTTGTGGAGAATACTGCAGAACCCATATGGCTCTCATATGCCGCGGAGGTTGTTTGAATAGACCATGCACTGTTTGTGGAGTTGGTGTCACCAACAAACTTCAGCTTTGCTACCAGTGTGGGTATAGGAGAAAGTGATGTCACAATCGTAGAGAGCTACAGAAGGAAATAAATCGATTAAACAGAATAAAAATTTCCTATTAGAGAAATATAGTGACAATAAACATATCCATAAAATATAGCGACATTCGGTGACACATTCTATTAAAGAAATATAGTTACTATAGCGTATTTGTTCTTATGGCTACCGCAAAATTTTGCGGGGCTACCATTTTTTGTGGCACCGGCGAAATTTTTCCATTTAGACAATGGTAGCCAAAACATATTTCGCCAACCACGCATTTTGGTAGATAAAATCCACGAAATGGCCGTGCGAGCAACTTTCCATTCTATGGGCCTCTGGACCAAAAAAGCCGTGGCGGCCCACACCCTCCTAGATAATGCATACTAAAACAACCTTCTGCCGGACATCTCGGAAGTCAACTACTTGGAGGGGAATCTGAGGCCCACCGACCTGCGACTCCTGGAGGGGATCCCGCCGTTCGTCGACGACGTGTACGTGTTGGGCTACTTCCGGCGGGAAGACTGCGTGGTCCACAGGGGGCGGCTCTCGTGCACCATCGGGGAGAGCGGATCCGCGAAGATGACCATTGCCCTAATCGGGCTTGCAATGCGGAAGAGCATGAGGGTGGCCCCCGACGGAACCCGGCGAGGGTACATGCAGACAAACCTCCTCCACACGCTCGCCAGCGTGAAAGGGAGCGCCATCCTGCAGACCATCGCCCAGATCGAGCAGGACACCGAGGGGAAGGCCCTCGCCAAGTGGAAGGGGCTGCACCCCTAGGACACCCCAGAGGGCCTCTTCGTTGCGAAGGTGGACATGTCTGAGAACCCCTTGGACGAGCTGTAGGCCGCTCTCTCCGCCTTCGAGCGGTACCTCTTGGCCTACTGCTACGGGATCTACTGCATCGACTACACACAGGACTTTTCCGGGGTCCTCCGCCGGCCGGCGTTCGTGGCCCACTTTCTGGGTTCCGGCAGCATGGGGCCTCGAGGCCATGCGGGAAAGCTCACACGGACAGCGTGGGGGTGGGCACGTCTGTACCTGGGTGCAGTCGACCGTCGCAGGCCACATGGTCTGCACGAACTGTACAACAAAGAACAAAGTCGTTTCGAACTTCCGAACTTCGACGCGGGAGAGGTCCGCTAGCAGGTCGGGGGGGGGGAGAAGCAATAAGTAATCCGTATAGGTTTTCTGGCTCTAGTATAATTTAATTAATGCATCATAAATGCGACTCATTTTACTCAAAAACGTATCACAATTCACTTTTCAACGCAGACACTCTTTCCTGCAAAAGAACAATCGAATCTTGCTCAACCATCCTATTGACTGCTTTTATTTCTTTCTTAAAATTAATAGATTTTCATGAATAACCCTTTTACGAAAAACAGGAATAAGTCATGTTTGATGACGTAATCACTTAAAATATTCTGGACTTTTTGCGCATGCTAAGGTACGGCAATATTACTTATTTAAATTTTATATGTCCAATCTTATGATCTTTTTAATATATTTTGCTAACAAATGTTGTCAAAAACAAGTGACACAACATAAATTCCTTAAGGTATGCTTAAGATTGCCCCAATAATCATGGCGCTGAAACGCGAATATAAATTGAAATGAATGATTTTTATATTTCAACGACGTCAAAATCAAGTAACTAAAGAAAAGTATCTTTTTGGAAGGACATGTTCAGCTAACGTCCTATTAATCCAGAAAAAGAATATCTTCAAGGATGCGAACAGGCTTGTTTTCACATTTTCAAGTAGTCATTCCATCAAACATGAATATCTGCCATGTTTGATGACGTAATCACTTGAAATTTTCAAGATCTTATGTACGTGCTAAGTTTCGACATTTTTGAAACTTTTAAGTTGATTGGTCAAATTGGCGATTTTATATGATTTTTTCACTAATTCTTGCTTTAGTATGCATGACGTCATAACAACAGTATGCATCACTTCAATTTTAACTGTATCAATTCTGAAGATATAATTAAGATTGACACAAAATGCATGATACCAGAGCAAGAGAAATCTTTATAAAAATTCTTGCTGTTGTATGCATGACGTCATAACCACTTGAAAAAACAAACTTTTCCTGCAGTATGCATCACTTCAATTGTATCTATATCAATTCTGGAGATTTAATTAAGATTGGCTCAAAATTCGTGATGCCAGAGCGAGAGAAATCTTTATAAAAATGCTTTTTGTTTTTTAATGACGTCATAACCACGTTACTTAAGAGAAGAGCATGAGGTAATTTTTTCTTGCTGCTGGCCTATTGGCAACCTGTTTTAATTTGAACCTCAAAAGGGGGGAAAATAAAAACTAGAATCGTTATCGCGATATCATCGGTTTTCGCGAAAGCAATGTCATTCAGTTCATGAGTCACATGATTCGAAAAACATATTTCTTTGTTCAATGGCTTGTTGAATACTGTTAACAAACATTTTTGTCGCAATGTTTAAGCAGACCTTTTACTCAAAAGAATATTTTTGAGTATTACCTGTCAGTTATGTAGTCGCAAACTTGAATATATTTTTTTGCGGAATTCGGTTAGTGCCACGTTAGATGTGTGTGTTCCTTTATGATGCTGACAAACGACAATTGTAATTGATAAGGCAGTCCAAAGGACAGCTATATGCCCCCCCCCCCCCCCCCCCCCCCCGCTGACAGAGGAGACATGTTTTTCCTGTAATGGAAATCCCCCCCCCCCCCCGCTGACAGGGGAGACATGTTTTTCCTGTAATGGAAATTGCCCTGCTTCTGCCAACATTTTGATGTAGTTGACTTATGAAAAACTTTCCGTTGTTCAGAAAATATAGCATGGAAACAAAAATATCCAGGAATGAACACTGAACCATCAAATGTGACCTTGAACTTGAGCCAACATGACTGTCACCTGTGTTCTGCACATCGCCTCAATTTGGTTTATAATTGAGGCAAGTTTCATTAAAATCCTTCGAGGAGTATAGGAGTTATGGAGCGGACACAAAATTGTAAATTGAAATTGAAGGTTCAAACACTTGACCTTTAAGTGTGACCTTGACCTTGAGCCAACATGGCTGCTACCTGTGTTATGCACGTCATCTCAATTATATTTATATTTGAGGCAGGTTTCATTAAAATCCTTCAAGTGGTATAGGAGATATGGAGCGGACACGAAATTGAAATGGAAATTTAAGGTTCCAAAACACATAACCTTCTAGTGTGACCTTGACCTTGAGCCTACATGGCTGCCACCTGTGTTCTGCACATCGTCTCAACTAGGTTTACATTTGGGGCAAGTTTCACGAAAATCCTTCATGCGGTATAGGAGATATGGAGCGGACTCGAAAACGTTACGGACGGACAGACAGACAGACGGACAGGCAGACAGACAGACAGACGAAGGCCATTCCTATAACCCCCTCCCGCTTCGAGGCGGGGGATTAACAACAATAGCAAACGACAACCAGTAGTATAAAATGACACACGACAATTACGAACTAATGTTGCATTGAATAACTATCATTTTCATGAAATATCGCATTAATTTTTAAGTGTCGTTTCAAAAAGATGTCACCAAGGAACAGAATGCAAACAATCGCATAAAAATCAGACTTCATTTTTTTAGCTAGAAAAAGTGATTCCAAGCCAAACGCCCCCTAGCGGCCAAATGAGAAACAAAACTGATTAAAATTTTACTATTAGGTACGTTGTTGTTGTATTTGGTTTACCGTCGCTGCGATAGTATTTCAATCATATAGCGACGCCCAGCTAATTACAGGTGGAGGAAGACCCCGAGTACAAAGAGGTACCCGGGCAGATTAGGTACGTAGCAATGCAGCAAATGGTTCAATCAAGTAAACAAATCGCACTAGTCAAACATTCTATTTCTTATATATCACAATTTGAAGCATAAAAACTGATTTACAATTGTTCTAAAAAGGATCAAACCTTGACTGCCGTAAAATGACCAAATCAAGTCCGATCTTCAAAATCGAAACAGCACTAGACAGAGCTCTTTAAGAACTAAAACTTTTGATCATATACTCTCAATGAAATATTTTGGGGCCGAATAAAAACACAATAATCGTAATATGACCTTGACCTTTTTTATTTTTTTTATTTTTTTAATTGTGAGGCCCTTCAAACATAACAATACATAACGTGTGAAAATTTCATGAAGAATAAACAAAAAATAAAGTCAGGAGCATCAAAAAACATGTTTTTGAAATTTTAATTTTTCTAAATTTTAGTGAAGTTTGACCGTTTCTAGAGGACAGGTATGCAAAATTACCTGAATTGTTTAGACTTGAGGTATCCTGATGAGTGTTCTAGGTCCACCTTGGCCCTCATGTTTATTGTTATGATGATGTCATTGGAGGTCCTTTTAATGTAACTTATTTGCATTATTATCATTGAAATGCAGTTTGTTTGTTTTTTAATTGAAATTCACATTTTTGTGGTTAATTTGGGTATGGACTACATTGGAGCTATTCAAAGTGGGTGGAGTCCAAAGGACCTCACCAACCACACAGAGACCTGGGGCAGACAGCTCCCTCCAATCATGGTCTTCTTTGTTTTTAACATTCTACACATTCTGTACTGCATATAAGGTATGAGAGTGAATTGGCTAAAGGCCAGCTCTTGTTTTATTTATTGCCAAACATTTTTTTTACTCTTGTTAAATTATAGGGTTATACATGATAATAAAAAAAGCCATGTTTATTGCCTGATAAACACAGTATGTATAGTAAATAGGACTTGTTTTAAACTATTTTTTGTAGAATTTTAATGATTTTTTAATGTAGTGGAAAACTGTGTATTGCCCATATTCTATAATATTGTTGAAAATGTTGTATTAATGTTTGAGTATTTATTCAGCTTGTGTTTGAGACATAGCCAGGTGAAAGTTACTGTTTTATACACAAAAATGTATATATATGATTACATATACGTGTATACATAAAAGGCTCATTATTATGTACATATTTCCTTTATCTTTCACAAAAGAATTAGGAGAGTCCATATACATTGTACTGGAATAAGAAACATATGATAAAAAAAAAAAAACTATAAATGGTGTACATGTTTTTGTCCAGTGGTATCATATGACTGATGGTCATGAGTTCAAATCCTGTCATGACTTTCCCAGTAGCAAAGTATTGGTTCAACCTGGGAACCATCAAGCAGAATAAGTTTAAGTTGTAAAAATTTGTTACCAAATTGACGCAAAAATAGGTAAGTTGGAGCTAAATACTACTTGTTTATTGATGACATTCTTTAACTGTTAAATTATCGTGCACTCCATTATAACACTAGTACCAACAATGTACAGAGGTCAAACAATGATCAAAAAAAAAAATTATACTTATGGTGAACTACTGCAAAGTTATATCGTCCAGTAAAGCACAGTTTCTAGACTTGTACTGTATTTAATTTTTAAGAAAGAAATAGGAGCGGGAGGTTTTGGGTTCAATCCCCGGCTGCGACACACCAAAATCGTAAAAAAAGGTACTGCTATAGCTCCCTTGCTTGGTACTCAGCATATAAGGGTAGACACAGGACTGGTTTGCCCGGTGTCAGTGATCAGATTAAAACCTGTTAAGCCTGTAAGTATGAGAATCACCATGGTATGATAGACTGTTAGTTTTTGGTTGTATAGGATTATCTTTCGTAACTACTAGTGGCAAGGAAACATGTCTATGTAATTAATTAAAACGCCCAAGCAAGGCGCTTAGACTTATGGCTGGATTAACAAGAAATGGCAATATGAGAGACTGATACACTGTTTTCGGCACAAAAGCTCAGTGATAGAGTGTCTGCTTTGCATTCGGGAGGTCTGGGGTTCGAATCCCAGCCGGAGCACTTCCTCACAGGACCTCGTCAAACCAAAGACGTATAAAATTGGTACATTGTACAAGATGTATCCTTGCCTGGCACTCGGCAAAATGGGGTTGCTATGGGAATTCGGAGTATTCGGTAATGGTTCTGTGTGCTTCATTAGATTGCTTCATTATTTGAACAGTTGCTTAAGTGGATGGATCTCTTTATTTTGCAGTTGGCCTGGACTGCTGACCTACTTTTGATGACCCCCCCCCCCCCCGCCCCCTCTCTAAAAAAAACAACATCCATTATACCATCAGGTCTTGCTTTAAATTCAAAACATGAACTGTGCCATCCTCAGACCCAAAGCCCAGAGTGCTAAGCAGGAAAGGGTGTTTTCATTTGTAACATAACTTTTATCAATATATTCACAAGTATGATGTTTTATTATATTCAGTTATTGAATATTCATGGCCTTAATTGTCCAGGCCTTGCTGGACCAAGCCGTTCTGGTCTTGGGCCAATTTGGTATAAGGCCTTTATGGTTTAGGGCTGTTTTGATATGAATTGCATTGCATGGATACAAGTCTATATAGGAATTCCAACTTATTTGTGCAGGTTAATAAAATTCAAATGTCGAGAATTTTTGTAAAGAAAGAAATGTTAAATTTACTTTAAACTAATTTAATAAAAATATAGTTTTTGCATACCTACACATTTTCTGGCTAAAATACAAATTTAACTTTAGAGATTGAAATTTCTGTATTACGTCAGTAAGAAGTACAGATCTTAAAATATAGTAGTGTGATGTCAGAGGATATGGATAACTTTTGACTTTGTTCCCGCATTACATGTGAAATGAAAGAAACAGTAGAAATGTTAAGGGAGCATGGCTTTAAGTCCATTGTAAAAACTTATCTGCCATTGATGAATATCTAATTATTATTTATTTTATTTTTTTCTTGAAAATTTATAGGCATATAATAAAAGGAAAAAAAGATGTTATAGTAGCTTTTAATGGTTTTGTATTTTGCTACCTGCTGCATAGCTACCTGCTGCATAGAAAATTTTGACACCATGCTCGACTTCGGTCTCGCAAGGTATCAATTGTCCTATATCTCTTATAGGATATGTGTTTATTATTATGTGAGGAAGAGTGTTTTTACTATTACATTGTTACATTTATTGAGTGTTTAAAGAAAACATTTTAATGAGTGACAAACATTTGCGAAGATGCTTATTTTCTATGAAACAAAATATGATCTTTCAACATAAAATATTAATTTCATGCTATTTTAGTCAATTTTAGCTCACCTGAGCAGAATGTGCGTAAGATGAGCTATTGTGACCGATGAATGTCTGTCGTTTGTCATCAACATTCAACTTAAACAACATCTCCTCCTAAACTACTGGGCCAATTTTTATAAAATTTACAGGAATGTTCCATAGATGGTCCTCTTCCAAAGTTGTTCAAGAATTGAATTCCATGCCAAGATCTAGTTGCCATGGCAACTAAAAGGGAAAAAATGTAAAAACTTCAAAAATCTTCTTCTCCAAAAGTACTGGCTGGATTACAAAGTCATTTGGCATTTGGGTCACTCTCTACCAAGATTGTTAAAATTATATTGACAGATTAAATTAATTAAAAAAACAAGGCTGTTAGGGGGCAAAGCCCGTTTTCCTTATATGTATAAAGTACAAATTTGAAAAACCTGGCTGGATTTCAAAGTTATTTGGCAGAGGTGTTACTTAGGTCATTTTCTAGCAAGATTGTTTAAAGTAGTTTGATCTGTTGAAAAACATGGCTGCCGGGGGTAGGAGCCAATTAATTTTTACTTTCATGTGTATAATACAAATTTGAAGAATCTTCTTGTCCAAAAGTACTGGCTGGATTTCAAGGTTATTTGGTACAGATGTTCCTTATGTCTCTCTCTACCGATTAAAAAACCTGGCCACCAGGGGGCAGAGTCCCGTTTTCCTTATATATATGTAGTACAAATTTAAAAAACCTTCTTGTGCAAAAGTACTGGCAGGATTTCAAAGTTATTTGGCAGAGATGTTCTATAGGTCAGTCTCTACTAAAATGATACCAATGATTTTGATCCATTGAAAAACATGGCCTCCAGGGGGGAGGAGCCCGTTTTCCTTATATGCATATAGTTAAATTAGAAAATTCTTGTCTAAAAGTACTTGCTGGATTTCATATTGTTTTTGGCACAGATGTTCCATGGGTCACTTTCTTCCAAGATTGTTTAAATTATTAGGATTGATTAAAAAAAACATGGCAGCCACGGGGCGAAGCCCGTTTTTAGTATATGCATATTGTTCGAAAATGAAAATTCTTCTTGTTTAAAAGTACTGGCTGGATTTTAAAGTTTTTTGACACAGATGTTCCATGGGTTACCTACCAAGATTGTTCAGATTATTTGGATCGGTAAAAACATGGCCAGGGGACAAGCCCATTTTCCTTTTATGTATAGTTCAGATTTGAAAATCCTTCTTGTCCAAAAGTATGCATTGGATTCATGGCTGACAGAGGGCAGAGCCCATTTTCAATAATATCATATTTGCTGTTTCTTTTCTTCCCACTAAAACCTGGTTCTCAGGAGAGCGATCCCAGGGCCATCATGGTCCTCTTGTTTTCATTTTTCACTTACTTTTATGTCTGAAATCCCCATTGTGGGGTTAATTTATGGAATTTAGTCCTTGTATATTGATAAAAGATACAGAATGAAGTCTCCAGTCTCTATTTTTATAGAAAACAAAATCAAATCTTTACGAAACTTGGTCAATATATTAATATACTATCTTAGCAAAGTTCAGTTACTAGCCATATATAACATCCCAAACTCTCCACTTCGGCTTTCTTTAAAATTCATGGCCACTAATGATAACAAACAAATGATACTGTGAAATGGCAATCTGTGACAACAAAAGTATTCTAGATTGAAGAACATTCAGATACACTCAACCTTGATACTTTCCAAAGGTAATGTTGGTGAATTCTTTGTTTCCTTACAAATAAACTTGTCAAATGTATGTCACATTGCATGGGAAAATGTTATTTTCGTAAATGCAAATATAGAATGTATCCCCGAAGGTGCTTGCAGTATGCAATACATTTTGTAACATTTTGTCTTAACCAGTTCCTGGTAGTGAATTGGTAAATTCAGCGGGTGAAGTGACCGCATACGTGAAGAGTGAATGTGATCAGAGAAATGACTGAAAATAGAAAATTTAAATATAGGTTTGAAATGAAATGGAGACGGGCATATAATGTTACACCTGTCCGTGTGTATGTGCAAGAATTCGTGTCCCAGCTGTAACTTTGTTATGTTTGGTCGCTTTTCAATATAAGTTGGCACAAGTGATCCTTTGGACAAGCCGATGTGTCGCGTACAAGAACCAGGTTGCTAGCTTGAAGGTCAAGGTCACAGCACTTCGTTGACCTTAAAATCGTGTCCAAGCTGTAACTTTGTAATGCATGGTCACTTTTTTTTAAAATAACTTGGCACAAGTGATCCTTTGGACAAGACGATGTGTCGCGAACAAGAACCAGGTTGCTAGCTTTAAGGTCAAGGTCACAGCACTCCGTTGACCTTAAAATCGTGTCCCCAGCTGTAACTTTGTAATGCATGGTCGCTTTTTTAAAATAACTGTGTACAAGTGATCCTTAGGACAAGACGATGTGTCGCGAACAAGAACAATGTTGCTAGCTTGAAGGTCAAGGTCACAGCACTCAGTTGACCTTTAAATCTTTGTCCAAGCTTTAACTTTGTTATGTATGGTCACTTTTTAAAATAAGTGATCCTTAGGACAAGATTATGAGTCGCAAACAAGAACCAGGTTGCTAGCTTGAAGGTCAAAGTCACAACACTCAGCTGACCTTAAAATCGTGTCCTATCTGTAACTTTGTTATGTATGGTTGCTTTTTAAAATAACTTGGCACAAGTTATCCTTAGGGCAAGACGATGTGTCACGAACAAAAACCATGCTGCTAGCTTCAAGCTCAAGGTCAGGGGCCTCCGTGGCCGAGAGGGTAAAGTTGCTGACTTTGACACTCACTCAGCCCCTCACTGCGTGGGTTTCGTATCACGGAAGGGTCATTCAGATTTTCATGTGAGGAAGCCTTCCCGCTGGCTTGTGGTAGGTCGATGGTTCTAACCGGATGCCTGTGTGCATTAGGGGTCTTCCTCCACCTGTAATTAGCAGGACGTCGCTATATGACTGAAAAACTGTCGAAGCAACGATAAACTCAAATAGTCAAGTCAATAGTCAAGTCAAGCTCAAGGTCATAGTACTCAATTGACCTTAAAATCATGTCCCAGCTGAAACTTTGGTCTTTATTGGTGTGTTTCAGATAGCTTAGTACAAGTGATTCTTAGGACAAGACAATGTGTTACGAATAAGAACCTGGTCTCTAGCTTGAAGGTCAAGGTCACAGCACTCAGTTGACCTTAAAATCTTGCCAAAATTTCCTTAATTAACCTTGGGTGTTACCAGGAACCAGATTGCTAGCTTTAAGGTCAAGGTCACAGCACTCAGTTGACCTTTAAATCTTGTCCCAACTGTAACTTTGTTATAAATAGTGGTGTTTTGAAGGTCAAGGTCACAGCACCTGGTTCACCTTTGAATCAAGTCCGGGTTGTAACTTTGTTGTGAATGATTGTATTTCTAAACAAGAGTGCCAGTGATGCCACAATATACGCCGCCACAAAATATAAAGACCAAGAGGGGTCTTTCAATTATTGCTTTTAACATTTCTGTAAGCATAACCTAATAATGAAGTCTGTAAGACCAATTAATTTAGCTGAACAGAGATAGAACCCTAAAAATGCTTCCAATATGACAGTAGGTCAAATAGCAGTATCAATTTGAATCCTTTTTTCTTTCTCCCCATAACTCTTGCAAAAATCACTGTACCAGAAAATCCTTGCCTTATGCACTTTTACCTGTTTAGAAACTTGAGTTGTGTTTTAAAGAGACCATGTTTAGAAAGGCATAACTATTGCAAATATTGATGAACATCAAAGCCTCTGCTTTGTGCATATCTACCCAGTATAGTAATGACATTGCCCAAGTTTTGAAAAGATTAGGTCAGAAACATACAAGAAATTGCATTCCCAAAGCTGAAATATCAATCAGCTAAAAAGACTAAGTTTCAGGGGACACAAATCTTGCAAAAATTAATGTACCGGAAAATAACCACTTCATGCACATCTACCCATTATAGTAATGATATTGACCAAGTTTTGAAAAGATTCATTCAGAAATGTAGGAGGAGTTGCGTTCACAAGGCTGCAATATCAATCAGCTACAGAGACTAAGTTTCAAGGTACACAAATCTTGTAAAAATCAATGAACCATAAAATCGCCACTTCATGCACATTTACCCATTAAAGTAATGACATTGACCAAGTTATAAAAAGATTCATTCAGAAATGTAGGAGGAGCTGCGTTCACAAGGCTGCAATATCATTCAGCTACAGAGACTAAGTTTCAAGGGACACAAACCTTGTAAAAATCAATGAACCAAAATACCACTCATGCACATCTACCATTATAGTATGATATTGACCAAGTTTTGAAAAGATTCATTCAGAAATGTAGGAGGAGTTACGTTCACAAGGCTGCAA
>CM037788.1:26321196-26368472 GCA_021229015.1 Solen grandis
TTAATTTAAAACTCTCCTTAAAAATTACTGGCCAGATTTCAAATAATTTGGTACAGATGTTCTTGGGTCAACCTCTACCAAAGTTGCTAAATTATTCCGATCCGTAAAAAAACATGGCCGCCAGGGGCGGGGCTTATTTGCCTTATATGGATATAGAGAAACCTTTAAACAACATCTCCTCTGAAACCACTGGACAGAATTGTTTAAAACTTGGCAGGGATGATCCTTGGGTCAACCTTCACAAAAGTTGCTAAAATAAACTTGATCCATGTAGAACTGTAGTTGCCATGGCAACAAAAGAAAAAAAAATGAAAAACTTTAAAAATCATCTCCTTCAAAACTACTGGCCAGATTTCAAAAATTAATTTGGTACAGATGTTCCTTGGGTCAACCTCTACCAAAGTTGCAAATATTATTCCGATCCGTAAAAAAACATGGCCGCCAAGGGCGGGGCTTATTTGCCTTATATGTTTATAGAGAACCTTTAAACAACATCTCCTCTGAAACCACTGGACAGAATTTGATTAAACTTGGCAGGGATGATCTTGGGTCAACCACCACAAAAGTTGCTAAAATAAACTTGATCCATGTAGAACTGTGGTTGCCATGGTAACAAAAAGAAGAAAAAATATGAAAACTTTAAAAATCTTTCTTCTTCAAAACTACTGGCCAGATTTTAAAATAAATTATTACAGATGTTCCTTGGGTCAACCTCTACCAAATTTGCTAAAATTATTCCGATCCGTAAAAAAAAACATGGCCGCCAGGGGCGGGGCTTATTTGCCTTATATGTATATAGAGAAACCTTTAAACAACATCTCCTCTGAAACCATGGACAGAATTTGATTAAACTTGGCAGGGATGACCCTTGGGTCAACCTTCACAAAGTTGCTAAAATAAACTTGATCCATGTAGAACTGTGGTTGCCATGGCACAAAAAAAATAAAAAATGAAAACTTTAAAAATCATCTCCTTCAAAACTACTGGCCAGTTTTTAAAATTAAAATTGGTACAGATGTTCCTTGGGTCAACCTCTACCAAATTTATTAAAATTATTCCGATCCGTAAAAAAACATGGCCGCCAGGGGCGGGGCTTATTTGCCTTATATGTATATATAGAGAAACCTTTAAACAAAATCTCCTCTGAAACCACTGGACAGAATTTGATTAAACTTGGCAGGGATGATCCTTGGGTCAACCTTCACAAAAGTTTCCAAAATAAACTTGATCCATGTAGAACTGTGGTTGCCATGGCAACAAAAAGAAAAAAAATGAAAACTTTAAAATCATCTTCTTCAAAACTACTGGCCAGATTTTAAAATAAATTGGTCAGATGTTCCTTGGGTAAAACCTATTTATCTCAGGGGGAGCGATTAGGGCCATCATGGGCCTCTTGTTATGCATTTATATGCTGAAATTGATCACATTTGTCACAGAAATATTGCTTTATGCATACCTTTTCAACTGAAAAAGTTTTTTTTATACATTTGTTATTAAGATTATGCATCTATATGTATGGTTTCATAAATAGATTCTGTCCATGATGGCGGCAATATTTCAATATATGTTTCAATTGATCACTGAAATTTTTGTTCATAAATCTTACAGGTAAGGCTAAAATGATAAATAATAAAATGGAATTTAATGATTTTAGCCTGTATGTGTAATTACAGATTTCAATGGCCAATAAACAGTCATGTTCAAGGTCATCTCATGCATGGTCAAAATACATAAATACCCAAAATCTGATACTTCTGTTATTAACTCTTTTACTTTATACAATTAGTTCATAATCCGAGTATAATTATCTGAAAGAATAGAAAAATAGCTAAATATATATCATTTTATTTTTGGTTTATTTGTTATTGTCTTATTTTACATTGCTTTAACACAGCCTATTTTATACATTCAGCTGTTGTCCAGAATCGTCACCATTCACTGTCTGTTTCAATGGTCATTGGACATTCATTATTATTCAATATGATATTTGCTTGAGTTATTTTTTTTTCAGAGGAGTGGGGGTGGGTGGGGGGGATGAAATTGTTGTGTTTTATGACAATGAAGCAAATTGAGAATTTCAACCAATTTCATTATCTATTAAAGTAACTAAACTTTCCCTTGAGATACCTATTCTTTTTTATTCAGTCCAAAAGACTTTAAAGTTTAAATAGCAGCTAAAATTAGAAGATGATAATGCAAACTTTATCACAGAAATGAACCTGAACTTTACCCGATTGTATACATTTGTAAAGCTGTGTGGTATAGGATACAAAACTGTAGAACAATTCAAATTTACCTGCTTACCGCTTTAGGTCAAAGGTGCCGTTTTCTGAAAATCATTTCCCACCATTTTATTACCTATAGTTCTATTTATCAGTACCAGTTGTTAAATTTACAGACATTTTCATTTCAAATATGTAAATGAAACAATGATTTCTTGTGAATAATTGTAGGACAATATAAGTACATGTTTTATGTTTTCTGGGTTTATTATAATAACTCCTCTGTAGACCATTTTAATGTTCAAGTTAAATCAAAGCATTCTTTGAAAAGATTGGCCTGACTGGGTAATTCTAAATCTTTTTGTGATTTTTTAACTCCTTTTATCTCATATCAACTCATTTTGACCCATTGGCTCATAGAGGAGACCCAGATAAGACAGTTCCTGGTAGGAGCTGTTTGATCAGGGTCCACTCTGTTTGCTCAGACAATATTATATTTCACTGAATCCATCTCAGCACAAATTTATAGGAGAGTGGACCTAGATGTTTTGGAAGTATCTAATGAGATTATAATAGATAGGGAAATTCATTTTCTGTCATCATCGGTAAATGTTTTAAAATGTTTATCTTTCTTCACACAAGATGATATTATTTCATCAGAACTAAAGGGAAAGAATGGTGATATGTTATCAGATACTGGAAGTTCTAGTTCTTAACCCTTTCCCTCATAGAGGACATCATGAAAAGACCTATGCGAACAGCATAAAACCAGATCAGCCTGCGAGTAACTCGCAGGCTGATCAGGTTTTATTGCTGTTCGTGCTCCTCAGTGGTCTGGAAATGAGGATTTTGTAATTAAATTTTTGGTAAGGTTTAACTGTGGTTTTCTGCAGATCAGGCTTTATGTGATACCTATAGAGGGCGTCAAATGAGTATATATGAGGGAATGAGTATATATGAGGGAAAGGGTTAATTCATATTAACCCTCATGAAGGAAAGCCCTTACCTCTTATCACCTGTTGACAAATAATTATATATATTATATATATATATGCAAGATGCAATCTAAATAGATGTCCAAAATAATACAAAGCCATACATCAGTTGAAAACGGTAACAATCATAACATGTTTTGTTGAGTTAAAGTATCCTGAGTAGCTTTTACCAATACAAAGCTAGAGTTGTTTATTATATACCAAAACGACTATCTTAAACAATGATATTTGATATTGCAAAATCAGAATTCAGTCTTTTTCTTCAATTTCACATAGCTGATTAAAAGATTAAAAATTAAAGAAACTTTCCCTTTCATGTGTTACATGTATCAGTATGTGTCCAGAAATTGAAAAAGTCATATGATAACTTTTGTAATACTCTTCGATACAGCTTGATATTTCACAACATATTTTTACATGATACCCAAACCTTTTGATTTAATGCAAAAATCTCAATTTGAGGTTTCAAGAAACTAAAACATACTTTTCCCAGAAAATAACATTATTCATATCATTTTCAAAGCAATAAACATTCACTAACCTAATTTCAATAATATCTAGTAAAATACTATATGTGTAGATATACAGTGTAAACTGCTCCTCAACCAACATCATCAGCATGGAGTCGCCGACATTGAGTGTTTTGTCCCTTTAATCCATGAACACTCTCGTGACGGGTGGGCCACATTGAAAATCACTGTGTGTTGGTTGATTACATCTAGCTCTTCTCCTCACGTCTAAGCCAAAACCCAGCTAGACACACGTTCAGTCGCTTGGCTCAGTCTCTGGATAGCCATCCTTTTATCTCCCCCAATAGTTCCAACAACTGTCATCTGTTAGCAGATGGACTGTGAATAGAACCCTCTAACTCCTACTTCAACAGGAAACACCCAAGTACGCCAACCTCATTGCTGCAAAGGTCTAGAAGCTCAGTGTACTTAAATTGCCTTCTTCCTCTCATAGGCCTCCTCATATCTTGTCTCCACGGTACTGTAAGCTCAATGACGATGAGCTTCTTTCCCATCTTGGACCAAAGGACAATTATCTTGTCTAAAGGTGGTCTAGACTATGCCTGGGAAAACAAGCCTCTTCCCGAGGTCAACTTCCATGTTCCATCTGGTGGTGCCATCCAGGATCAATGCTTGCTGTGGGTTTGCTCTCTTCGTTGGTTCACCTGGTTGACAAGGGCAATTTGGGGGTTACTTCTTCCATGTTCCATCTTTCTTTCTTTCTTTCTTTTTTTCTTTTTTTCTCTCTCTCACTGTCCAGCCAATCAGCCAACTCTCTGAGGACTCAGTCATGTCTCCATCTATATCTCCCCTGTGTCAGTGACGAAGAACAGGATGAAAGAACATGCTCAAGTGTGCTGGTCTATCAAAGGCTGCATTTAGGGTCGGCTTAAGTCTAAATCGACAGAGATTCGCTGGTGATGGTAGGAGATCATAGACAGACTTGATGATTAATGACAGACTTAGTGGTTTATACTTCCAGATTTCTTCCCAAGTTAACTTCCTGTCTGTGGTGTTTCACGTAGTCCATGCTTCCTGTGATCCCATCTCCACCACTCTTGCCTGTCTGTATGTTCTTCTACTTTCCTGACCTCTGACTGGATCATGGCTAACCTTCTTCTGGTCTGACCTGCTCCACAGTAATGTCTTGGTAGTGCCGTTTACCTTGACATCCGACTGCAGTCATTCCAACAATGTCTTTATGCTTGAGTGAGCTCTCTGCTGGTTCAAGTACAGGTTTACAATCCCTGCATCATGGATTAGTTCGTCGGAGAATAGAGTTAAGTTTTCTAATTAAAATTTAAGTTTGAAATTATGACTAGACCTTAATGTGAATTCTGCCCTGGGCCACCTAATGGTCTTATGAACTGAATCAACAGTTCAAATATTAGTGCCCTAATTATCTAAAACCTAATTTTAACTTGGAATAAAAATGTTTTATTGATTTATTACCTTGACATAATACAACTGTCCTATTTAGTACAAATATCCTTTCCCAAAAAGTATCCTTTTTGTTGGTTATACATTTATCTCTTGATTATAATTGTAGAAACTATAATAAAAAATGAAAAATGCTGTATTCAAACAATCTAAATACATTTTATGTGAAACAGAGAAATTTCACACATGGCAATGTTTCTATTTCTTAGCTGCCTAACTGTGTAATTTTAAGTGTTTATAGTAAGATAACAGATATATGAAATTTTAGGTAGTTTGACATTAAAATCAAATGGTCAGTCAAATCTGTACATTTCACAAGCATGCTGAAATGAATGAAATCAAATGAAACATTTACAATTCAATTTTTTGTCAATTATTAACAATTGAAACATTCATTAAATATATGGCGGCCATCATTAACAGTATGCTTTTGTGTAAACCATTTCTATAATGCATTATCTAAATAATATTATCAAACAAACATTTTAGAATGAAAGTGTAATGTATACATTTAGCCCCTATTCAATTTTATAAAGAAACATATCTCTATATAAAAAGCATGAATGAAGAGAAAATATAGTGGTGGGATATCTTTTTCTTTTCCTGGGTATTTAAACTATGTATTTCAACCGTGAAATGACCTTGAATTTGATCTTTAAGAGGCTATAGTCAAAGCTCTGAATTTACAAACATGAATGATGCTAATCTATGCAAGATTTTTTAACATCCTTAAATTAAAATTCCCTTGAACATTGAAACATACATTGAAATATCATATGATGACTGACTTTGATAATAAGAATATAAAAATTACACATATTTCTACACTATATGAAAAAAACAATGTTAAATTAGATAATTTCCTATTAAATTGGCCTGTAATCATAAGTTGCACAATATTCTTTCACTAAATAAATCAATTCAACATAAAAATACTTAAAATTAGAACAATTAGGGTAGACAAATCAAATTTTGGGGATAATTTATGTGTTTTGACCTTGGAATGACCTTGAACTTGACTTTGAAATGTCAATCAAATTTGTAAGTTTTGCATACATGCTAAAATAAAGTAATTTCTTTCAAACACTTAAGATTGGGCCTTTATATATTGTATTTTCAAAGAAATATCCAATGATCATTGATACAGCAACTGAATGGCGGCCATCTTGGATAATGTGTATGTGTGTAAACTACCAAAGTTTATACATAATCTAAACACAGATATCATACAAACAGTTTAAAATGAAAGAATACACACATAACAATATTTCTATCACTAAAAGTAATCCATTTGAGTATAAAAAATGCATAAAATGAGAAAAAGTGGGTAGGAGATATCAAATTTTGGAGTATTTTTTGTTACTTTGACCCTGAAATGACCTTGACCTTGACCTTGAATTTGCTATTGTTTTATATGAATTTGATGTACATTATGGAAGGAGTAATAATCATGCAAATATTTTGAACTACCTCTGTAAATAAATTTGTAACAAACAGATAAAATATTTTCTCTGAAACTTGCGATTTATGGCGGCCATCTTGGACGCCCTCTTGGATTTCCGAGTCCGCACCAGGCGTTGGCAATTTATGCCGGCAGTTTCATATAGTACAGACATTGGCGAACATTTTGGTATATAACATTGCTTGTTCTACTTTTATGGCCACCTACTCCTTAAATAAGCTACTTTTTGGCCAATTGTCACCCCACTATTAGGGATTCTTCTGAACCATCTTTAAAAAAAAAGAAGTATCATCAGCAAACTGAGAAATTTTATATTCAAATCCATCAATAATTATACCTTTAATTTTATCACAAGATCTTATTTTAATAGCAATAATTTCAGCACATAATATAAAAATATACGGACTGATAGGATCACCTTGACGACAGCCTCGTTCTACTTTGAAAAAATATGAGAGGAATCCATTAATTTGTATTTTTGTCATGGTATTATATAAAAACAATCTGATCCACTTCCTAAATGTGCTTCCAAAATTGAAATATTTTAGTGTTTCCTCAATGAAGTTAAAAGATAGTGTGTCAAAGGCTTTCTCATAATCAATTGTGATTAGTAACCCAGGAATTTTCTTTTCTTCTGTTATTTTTAATAAATCATACAATAACCTAGTATTTTCTCCGATATATCTACCCTTTATGAAGCCAGTTTGGTCACAACTTATTAAATTTGGAAGTACCTTCTTTAATCTATTTGCAATTGACCCTGAAGCTAACTTGTTTAAAAAACATTCAACAATGTAAGAGGTCTTAAATTTTTTAAAAATTTCTAGGCTTGTTCTCTTTTGGAATACATGTAATGATTCCTTGTTTTTGTGTTATAGAAAGGGAACCAATTATTGATGCTAATAATAGATCTAACAATAAAATGACCAATTCTCCTCCAGAAAACCTTTATAAATTCAACCGTATAGCCATCTGATCCTGGAGACTTATCATTTTTCATATTTTTCAATCTTGTGAGCATTTCCTCATATGTCAACAGTCCTTCTAAACACTCTGTTTCATCACTTGACAACTTTTCAACATTTATATCTTTTAAATCATTTTGAATATATAATCCTTCTCAAATTTATTTTTTTGAATACATATTTTTATAAAACTACATGCTTCATTTAAGATATCAGACTGATTTGACAGTTTCATCTCATCATCCTTTTCTATAAACGGAATCAATTTACTAGTACAATACTGTTTCTCTAAATTACAGAAATAATTGGAAGGTTTTTCACAATCTTCAATAAACCTAGCTCTAGATCTAATTACATGTCCTCTCAATGACTCTTCTCTAAGTGCTTGCAGTTCATTTTGCAATGTCAGTAATTCTTCCTTGTTATTTTCATCTAGATTTTTTTCTATATTATCAATTTTTTCCATTAACGTAAATTCAAGCGATCTTTTTTGCTTTTTCTTAAAACTAGAATATGAAATAGTCTTCCCCTTATTTCCATTAATAGAGTTTCTAGGAATAACTGATCATTTATGACCAACTGTATATCATTATTGTTAATATTTGTTATGTTATCTAAACAATATACAGGTAAACAATATTGCTTTATAACTTCATCTATTTTATCATTTATACAATCTATGTAGTTTTTATCATACAACAATGAATTATTAAATTTCCCTAAAGGTTTACCATGATCTGTTTTACTGAATATTATTTCTAAACATATAATAGAATGATCAGACGATATGAAATTCCGATAGAAGAGTCTTTTATTTTTGACAACATGTTTTCTGATGAGAGGAGAAATCTGTCTTCCCTGCTGCATATTATTAATCCGTCTCCAAGTGAACTGTTTTGCATCTCCATTTATGTATCTAAAGGTATTACTAAATTTCTCTCCTTATAATTTTACATAGGTTTTCTCTAGCTTTCTTATTATTATCGACAGATTGTAATTCATGTAATCTTTATTCAATCTAATACAAGGTTATAATCTCCACAAACTATATAAGAATCATTTCCGATTTTATCTATCAAACAGAAAATTTTAGAATAAAATTAGGTTTATCCTCATTAGGACCATAAATATTACATAAAGTAAATCTTTTTCCATCATAAACTTATATCTAATAACAAACAATTTCCAGTGGAATCCCTCTCTACTGAGTGAACAAACACTGGGATATTCTTTTTCAATAAAATACAAATCCCCTATGGAAGCTCAGACTTGAACCCAAAGTTCTCCTGCTAGTAAAAAAACTACACGGCGCACCCAGTAAACATGAAGTCGAAATGTGTAGTGTTCCAGTGGCATTCTGCTTAACCCTTTCCCTCATATAGACTCATTTTGACACCCTCAATAGGTATCACATAAAGCCTGATCTGCAGAAAACCACAGTTAAACCTTACCAAATTTAATTACAAAATCCCCATTTCCAGACACTGAGGAACAGCGAACAGCATAAAACCTGATCAGCTGCGAGTTACTGATCTGGTTTTATGCTGTTCGCATAGGTCTTTTTATTGTGTTCTCTATGAGGGAAAGGGTTTAAAAACACAACATAAAAAATCCCGCCACTCAACATGGGGATTATAGCCAAAAGGAAAGGAGGATCCAACGGTGGAACCTGGTGCAGGTCATCATAAATGGCAACAGAAGTCATACAGACTACCTGAGGAAAATCAATATTAGAGTTGCCTTAAACCTGTTCGCCATATCATGGGACGAAGGGAATTACTGAAGGTATCTGTACATGCTTGAAGAAAGCCATAGGAGCCCACACCCCTCGTAACAGCATCCAAAGAATTTGACGGGTTCACCGAGGTGGATATCTGGCAGGCTGAGCACCATGTACAAAATTATAAGGGCTTCAATGCTACAGACATAACAACACTTGGCTGGCATTGAGGGGAAATCCGACAATAATGACACAACATCATCAGCATTGACAGACAAGGATATAGTTATCTATGCATAGTCAACCACAGAGAAGAGGAAGTAGAAGGTGCTGAACCTCTCATTACATCGAGAATTTGTGAGATGCCTGGAGATGTCACTACAGTGATTGGAAAGTTCCAAGGCAATTAAGCACTACAGACAAAATAATGCTTCTGAACAACTTTGCTCAGGAAGGCAAAACAGGAAGCCCGAGGTTCTCCCTGCAGCTGAAAGGTACAGACTTCTTTAGATGAACCTAAGGTTTTAAACACATGAAATCAACATTTCCAAATGAATGTAACCTATATATCGATAAAAAGCTTTTGAATATACATTTTTCACACCTTCATTAAATTTCTTAAAAAAGTTAGGCATCTATCATCACCTTTGGATTTACATATGCATAATCCGATAATGGAAAAAAAAAGACGGTTTTTATAATTAAAACAATAAACATGTAGTTACATTATATTTATTAAGAGTTGTTTTAAAATTTTCTCAAGCCATTCTGTAAGTGTGTTCTAAATTTGTCCCCCGCTTCAAATTTTTTCGCCAAAATTTCAGAAAGTCCATCTTTAGTAACAAGGCAAACTCCGCTCTTTCAAAGTTATGGCTCTTTTTATTAAGGTATTTGGTTTTGTGCTGTTTCGTTTTTTAATGTCCAATATCTGAAATGCCTTTTAGTTTGCGATACTATAGTTATTGGTAAATCTCAGTTGAAGGGAAATTTCTCTCTCCAATATGTAGAGTTTATGCCCCCTTTTTTCTAAGGTATTTTCAAAGGACAGCAATGGAATGTACATACCCTGCTTTCAAGCAGTGCATTTGATTTTTTTCATTTGTTTGAGTCAAGACTGTGTAGCGAATGCAATAAACACCTTCAGTGGTCTGGAGTATCTAGAGATGGAGGAAAACTGCTGTACCAAGGGCTGATCTGCTCAGAGAAATGGACCTCTCCGGCTTATACAATGAAGAGTTCCATCTTTACCCATTTACTAGGGGTTGACCTGGTTAGCTGTTTACAAACATTGATCACATGATATCTATGTATGGCTATTGAATGATCTGATTATTTAATTAGAATCTATCTGTAAATATCAGAAAGGGCCATCTTGTTTTGTGCTGGTGAAATCTGATACTAGTTTACCAGGCTGAGGTCATTTTGAAATTAAATTATGCAAATTTACAGGTTCATCCAAAACTGTGATTCTATGTCATAACAATAAACACAAAAAGTAGCCTGATTTATTGGGAAGATAATGACAGTTTCCCATTTTTGTCATACAAATTGCAATGGGAACCCTTTTAGCCCTTCAATCCATAACTGCAGACTTACCTGATTGAGATACCCAACATATTTAACATTAATTTGTTTTCTTTTTCAACATGCAAGCAAGTAATGTCCATGACAATGCAACTTATCTCGTCTTGGATTTAAATCAGCCCCATTGACTTTTTACAGACTTAACCAGCAATAAAATACAGCTCCCTTGAATATTCACACTGAACTGGAAAGCAGGTTTGACAGTTATATTATCATCAGCTGGTAGCCGGGGAAGGTGGGAGGGGGAAGCAGTATATACAGGATGTGTGAGAGAGATCAATATAGATTTTGGCAGCGGTACATGGCGAACAAATTACAAATAGTTTTGACATGCACCGCCCCATCATAACTAAAGTGCCGATAAAGACAGATGTAATCAGCAAGAAAAGATCGGGTGAGAGCTCAAGAGAGGGATAAAGAATACTGTACTGTCAGCTAATCACGGTGGTGCAAGTAAGCTAGAGAAAAACTTTGGATGTCCGGTTCTTGCTCACTTGGTGGACAGTTTTTCCACATAGGACGGCACCAATTTATTCTGTAGGCTGGAACTGTAGTGGTTGACGTTGTCAACAAATAAGGTCAGAGAGTGCAAAATCGGAATATGAAGTGAGTAGAAGTGTAATGTGATGACAGGATAATTGGATAATGAAGAGAAGTCAATAAATATAGTGAACACTTTGTGACCATAGAAAGTAAGTACTTGGTACTTCAGTAATTATCATATATTTTTAAAAAAGTTATACTTGACTTGATGAATATTGAATGTTAAATATTATGCAAATATACTTTTTAGAGAGTAATGCAATGACATGAATGATGATGATGATGATGATGATGATGATGATGATGACCAACATGATTTTGTTGAAATATTTTTTTCTATAAATGAAATATCTTGTCTGTTTGGTTCCACTGTATTTTCTGCATCGAGATCATTGATCATTGATGTCAAAAACTTCTTTTCTTCACAAGACATTAAACATGTCTTTATCTCTTCTTTTTCATCAAAATCAAAGTGTCTGGAAAAAAACCCATTAAGAGCTGATCAAACACCAACATCCCTGTCACATTTCTGTAAAAAAAAAACAAGTGTTCTTTCCCCTAAAATCATTAGCTAATACTATGATGATGATGAAACAGTGCATAATTTTTTTATTAATATGTTCCCTCAACCTTTATTTTGAAATTGCCATAAACTTTTATTGCCAGCATCTGTTATAAAGAATGTAGGATGGAAGGGTTGTTTAGAAAATTATGATCTGTAATTCACTACAAACTAGTAGGATCTTCACCGTTTTTCGCAATTATAGACTTGCTATCAGTTACTCATGTATGACCTTGTGATCACATGCTACCATTGTAAAACCTGAGCAGAAGGAATTAGTTCACACTTGTCTCAGGTGTTGGTTTGAGTTCCTGATTAATTTCATTTTGTAGGGAAATAGTAGCATTGATTCTTAGGACTCTCTTGGGACAGTGATGGCTGGTTCCTGTGAAAGTTGAGGGTTACATCTGTGAGGAAACCTAGGGAAACTGAGCCAGACACACTCTTTACAAATGGAACACGCCTTCACCATGTCCTCATTTCCCCAGGATGGCTGATCCCATCTCGTGTTGGCTTCATTTTGATTTTCACACATACTAAATAGATTTTATCAGATTATGTGCATGTAAAACCAATTTATCAGGAAGCAGAGGAGGGGAAAGCCTCTAGAAGGCTGTGAATCATGCGGCAGTTTATATTGGAAGAATCCGGATTAACAAAAGGCACTGTGGTCCTGGGAAAATGCAGAAAACTAAGTCTTTGGGGTTTTGAGTTCAATCCATTCTAGAAAATAACTTCTTGATAAGTAAATGGCTCTACTCAGGAACAAGAAGAGGGCTTAATACCCATTCTTCAATGGCAAGTATAAGCTAATGATTTTAGGGGAAAGAACACTTGTTTTTTTTTTTACAGAAATGTGACAGGGATGTTGGTGTTTGATCAGCTCTTAATGGTTTTTAGACTGGCGGCCAGCGGCTGCCAGTCTTATGCTGAAATTCGAAATCGGGCCTTTCTGATTTGCATATTTTCCACAACATTTTTTAACTGTAGCACTCCGCGCTTTGTACGGATCCATACAATGCAAGCTGAGCTAATGAAAGCGAGTGGAGTGTGTTACACAGATGTGTTTCAACGACGTTTAAATGACATTTAGAAACTCTTTTAATGTGTAAAGTTTGTGTGTCCACTTTTCTTTTACAAATTCCTCAAGCTGAATACAACCATTTTCAGCGTGAACAAAATACCTGCGTCGTTATATAAAACAAAGATTGAACCCAACAGGAGTACATGTAGATCCACTCATGCAATTAAGAAAAATAGTGCTTCGCATAAGTACGTAATTAACCCAAAGTAGTTCAGCAGCGTTTCGCACAATAATGATATATTTCGTTGCATTTCTGTCTTCTCATAAAGTCAATAGCCAGGCAAAAGCTAGAAAAGTGGAAAAAAGCGGTCATAATTTAGTGGAATGGAAAATCACGTGACCCAATGTTTTGAAGTGGTAGGCCTAAAACATGCAATGAAAATTTTTGGAGCAATGGACGCAATGAAAATATTACCGAGCAATGGAAATTTTATTTTCTGAATAGCAGTATTAAATGCCATAAAACTACTTTTAAACCATCTATAACTGTTTA
Source organism: Solen grandis (assembly GCA_021229015.1). Taxonomy (NCBI): domain Eukaryota; kingdom Metazoa; phylum Mollusca; class Bivalvia; order Adapedonta; family Solenidae; genus Solen; species Solen grandis. The sequence goes on from CM037788.1 coordinate 26,334,776, forward strand.
ATTATATATACACATTAATTTTAAGACAATGACATGCAAATAAACTTAGAGTTTATGATAATAATCAATATAATGTTTTAAATTTAATGAATATTATTAATTTGTGTATCTATATTATCAAGATTTTTCATATACCGCGCAATGTAAATAACCGCCAAATGGAAATTCCATGCACCTTAAAAGTACCATGCAGATGAAAGTTATATGTTCATATGCAAACTCGTACCAATGACAAGTTATAAAGACAAGTTATATGTTTTAGATAGTCCAAATTAAAACTTCTCAATTCATTATAAATTTGTCATACCATACTATACACAGCGGGTCCATTTTAAGGAGATACCGGTATACCCATACAGCATTGACTGGCGCGTGTATGCCACACTTCCAGTAAATTAATCCATCACGGGCATGCTGACGCAATAGAAGTATGAAGAAGGAAATTTAAGATTAAGTTTAGGCTTCTGTCCAAATCACCATCATCAGCATGTAATAATTTTATATTATGAAAAAAAAAATGATTGATATCACGGAGGTATATTCACATCTCTGATATATTTATAATCAATAAAATTTAGAACTGTTAATTGTGTGTGTGTGTGTGTGGTATTGACACGTGCCATTAAGGACCTTCTTCACACCTTATCAATGGGATGGACGGTGGGACGTTAAACCCAACAAACAAACAACTGGGAAGGGTGTGCTAAAGTCAGTATTCTAGATTACGTTAGTTAGTCGTTGCTTCTGTTCATCATCATCATCATAGATTTTAGACTTCATAAATATAAAGGGTCAGAGTATCAAGGTTTATCAATTTTACTATTTTATATATAGGGCATTGAAATCAATTCCATAGTCGAGCGTTCTGTTCTCTGATAGCTCTTGTTCAATATTTAGTTTAGATGTATGTTTTTAATTTTGATTATCATGTTCTAATGTTTAACCCTTTCCCTCATATAGACTCATTTTGACGCCCTCAATAGGTATCACATAAAGTCTGATCTGCAGAAAACCACAGTTAAACCTTACCAAATTTAATTACAAAATCCTCATTTCCAGACCACTGAGGAGCAGCGAACAGCATAAAACATGATCAGCCTGCGAGTTACTCACAGGCTGATCTGGTTTTATGTTGTTCACATAGGTCTTTTCATGGTTTCCTCTATGAGGGAATGGGTTAATAAAAAAAATGAAAACTATCTTTTCTTGTTTCTTATTTGACAACTGAAAAACTGATACTGACCACATACCCCCCTTTATAAACAGATTATAATCCAGCAATTAACCTGTTTGGATTACAATCTAGCGCTCATGCTACTCACAACGACCAACCCGCCGACAGTCTATCAGTGCCTTCAGCGCTTTGATTTCCAGACACTTTGATTTTGATGAAAAAGAAGAGATAAAGACATGTTTAATGTCTTGTGAAGAAAAGAAGTTTTTGACATCAGTGATCAATGATCTCAACGCAGAATATACAGTGGAACCAAACAGACAAGATAATTCATTTATAGAAAAAAATATTTCAACAAAATCATGTTGGTCATCATCATCATCATCATCATCAAAGTATCCCAGCCACAAGATTTATCATGGTTTGATTTTGCATGCTTTCCTCTCTGTTTTCTTGATCAGTCTGGATCTGGATTACATCAGTCTTATTATATGCTGATATAAACAAACTGCCTTGTATTATTTCAATACATGCTGCCCATATGTTATTTTCCTGTTCCCATTTACAAGAAGCTCTGTCAGGGTACCAGTAAGTTGGACACACTGTCTCCATGTTAAAGTATGCATTTCCATGTTTGTATAAAGTGAAGAATTTTGATCCTTTAGCTGACCATGTTACTGTATTTTAAAGAATGTTGATAGTGATCAAGTGGTTCCCTGCAGAAGCAGTTGATACTGATTGATCAAATAAGATTCATCACAACGAGGGGAAACAGCAGGAGGTAGCTGGGATAGGAAGCATATTATACTACTCAAAATAAGCTACGTTTCACATAATGAAATCCTTTTTCCTTGTGCATTTTATAGATTTGTTTTTGACCATTTTTAGATCACCATCAATGATAGCTTTTAGTTGGTTATTTGGTAGTTTTTGGAAATAAGTTTCAAAAGTAGCTTTATCAATCATTGTACTAGACCATTTAAGTGTTTTGATATGCAGTTAAGAATAGCAAATTTGAGTGGTATAATTAACACTTGTCATATCTGATTCTCCTTATAAACACATGGATGATTATGATCATCATTAATTGGCGCTATTGAGAAAATATTCAATGCATACTTAACTAGCAATCTAAACGTATCCTTGCAGTTTTATTATTCACTTGAGGGATGTTTCATTCTAAAAACATTGTGTCAGAATACCACCTCTTTTAGGAGGAACAGTTAATGGTAGTGTAAATATTTTTTCCCCTGGGATAAATTTTGTGCATACAAGTTATACATTTGTGCATTTCCACAAATACATTTAACCTGCGAACATGCTTAACCCTTTCCCTCATATAGACTCATTTTGACGCACTCAATAGGTACCACATAAAGCCTGATCTGCAGAAAACCACAGTTAAACCTTACCAAATTTAATTACAAAATCCTCATTTCCAGTCCACTGAGGAGCAGCGAACAGCATAAAACCTGATCAGCCTGCAAGTTACTCGCAGGCTGATCTGGTTTTATGCTGTTCACATAGGTCTTTTCATGGTTTCCTCTATGAGGGAAAGGGTTAAAACAGCTTTTATCAGAAAGTGGTTCAGATTTAAAAATCTATTTCAGGATTTTTCACAGGTTGTTGTTATTCAGGTTAAATTTTTTGTAAATAAATTTCAGTACTGGGAATCCAATTACTGGCCTTTATTCACAGGTTGGTTGTTATTCAGAAGTGACCACTAAAACAAAGATTGCCTGTATGTATTAAGAGAAGTGTGTCTATTTCTTATTCTTAAGTTAATGTATTTCTGGATACACAGACATCCATGTTAATTAGATCAGCATAAATAAGACATTTGGAAAGAGCAATTAGATTTAGGAAAAGAGACTATATGCAAGCTTTTCTGATACACTGATGCAGAATGAGACCTCCTAGGTGACACAGATGGACATATTGAGTATATGTGGGTACTGTTAACCCTTTCCCTCATATAGACTCATTTTGACGCACTCAATAGGTACCACATTAAGCCTGATCTGCAGAAAACCACAGTTAAACCTTACCAAATTTAATTACAAAATCCTCATTTCCAGACCACTGAGGAGCAGCAAACAGCATAAAACCTGATCAGCCTGCGAGTTACTCGCAGGCTGATCTGGTTTTATGCTGTTCGCATAGGTCTTTTCATGGTTTCCTCTATGAGGGAAAGGGTTAAATTATACTGATTATTATACAATCCGTGTAATACTTAACCCTTTACCTCATGAATATTCTTGTACAAATTTATGACTTGATGAATATTATTTAACTGTCAGTACTTAAAATGGTATATTTAATCAGGAGTTCTTTTTTACGTACAGATGGTATAGAAACTGAGCTATAATATTGTATAAGCAAACAGAGAAGACCCAAATCAGACAGCTCATAGGAGCTGTCTGATCAGGGTCTGCTCTGTTTGCAAATGCATCCAAATGAGTCAATATGAATACGCGTTTCCTGTTCTAGTATATTGAATTATGCTTTCTATTTATATTATACTGAATGTATCATTTATCACAAAACTTGAGAGTATTCTCCCTTATAAAGGAAACACCACCTTGTAAACGATATCACAGACAAGTCACCAAGAATGTTGAAATCCTAAATTCCACTGACATTCATCAGAAAAAACCAGGGCTGCCATATATTCATTGTATTCATTGACATTAAATTTTGATAAAATCTCTGAATTAAAGGCATTTTCATCAGCTTTTAAATTCATGGATTCATGTCCATAAATCTATTGGTCCCCTTGCAAAAAATAATAAAGAATCAATTTATAATTAATTCTTTATTGTAAGCATGGAGCAGCAGATCACTGACAAACTTCCTACTGTGTGGGTCCAATATGCAGCTGCAGGGAAATAAATTGACTGGAAGGAGGCTGTTAGATCACTAATAATCTGTCTTGAGCAGTTCTAATAGTCTGCCATCTCATAGTAAACAAGGGATGATTTCTGAAAGCGTCATTTTTGTCTTTATTTTACATGGATGGTTTCTGCTGGGAAGTATTTAGGAATTTTTGTCATTTATACATCCATGCTGCAATCTCCTAAGAAAATGATAGAAAATCCATATTTGTGTGAATTATTGATGGGGCTGTTACATCATGTGACTTAGTTTCAATCTTCAGCCGGTCCAGGTTCTCTGTAATTATGGTGATCATGAGACTCTTTCTTAGACTACCGGCTGTGCTTGGAGATGGAAACTTAATTCCTTCATTATCTGTAGTACCCTGGTTTTGTAGACCTGCTTAACTTTACATAAATCACTGGTATAAGGCTTGGGAAACCTAACAGAATAATTAATACATGACATTTTTTGTATGAACAAAACTATTGCAAGTGACACCTTCTCCAGTGGCTAAATAGTTAGAGTGTCTGTTTTGGGAGCGTGAGGTAATAGGTTCATTTCCTGGCTGTGACATACATGAAAATTGTTACTGATTTACCTCCCTTGCTTGGCGCTCAGCATGTAAGTCCTTAAATGTTTTAAATAAACAAGAACGATGTTGTTCTTATTATAAGTCCTAAATGCATGCTAATTATGAAGGGTAAGCATAAATGAATGTTCCACATACTTGGCAGTGAAACCAGTTTAATTGCCATGAAATTTTTAGCCTTCAGGAATGTTTATTTGCTTGGTGTCAGCAATATTTTCGGGTCTTAACTTTTTTGGGGGGTCATTTTCATCATCCTGAATCAGTATGTTTATACTCACGAGTGTTTGATCCGAAAGTTGTGACGAAAGTCTTGGAATTACAGCAGTGAAGGAGTTATCTAATTATGCGTGCTATGCAGGAATTACTTACCTTCACTACGCCAATGTTAAAAAGATACGTTGAATGAGTCAATATAGGTAAGACTGGTGATTGTACTCGACATGTTAGTGTTGGATTTATGAAGCAGTGGATGTGGAGAGAGGTTGGTGGTGGTGTTTTATGGAATTATTATTGTAGCTGGGATAGGGGTTTCATTTTGTAATGTCTCATCTGAGTAGTATGCATGTCACTTATCAATTAAATACAGGCTTTCATTGAGGAAAGTATATTCTTTATCTTGTTTATAATATACATGGCTTGTAGTGTGTCGAGTTAATGAAAAGGACACCTCAGTGTTGTCCATTGTCGCAGAGAACAAGATCATATTTAGAGAATGAAGGCCATGGTCAAATCCAGATATTAAATGTCATGGTCATAAAAAGACCCTGGCAGATAGATGTTTTAAACATTTAAAGATAGCAGTTTTTTTGACATGTAATTAATAATTAATCTGTAAGATAAAATATATAATTTATTTCTCAGTTAAGAGAATTGAGATCAGATACTTGAAATGCTTATGACTAAAAGAAACTCCATTGAGGTGTGGTATGGTTATATAAGAAATTTACACTGGCAATATTGTATACCAACATAAGGATTAAACTTGTCCCACTAGAATATGATATGCTGTGTGATCTATGCTTTCTCTGGAATTTAAGGAGTCTGTAACAAACTAAAGAGTACTGTGTTCAGGTGCAATTCAAAATCCTGAGGACTATGTGATGTGGTATTAAATCCTAGGGACTTACTAGTATGATATGGTATAAACTCAAGAGGACTCTACTAGTGTGATATGGTATAAACTCAAGAGGACTCTACTAGTGTGATATGGTATAAACTCAAGAGGTCTCCACTAGTGTGATAAGGTATTTACTTTAGAGGACTCCACTTGTGTGATGTGGTATAAAATCTGGAGGACTCCACTAGTGTGATGAATGAAATCTGGAGGACTCCACTAGTGTGATGTATGCATGGTTATGATTGGAGAGTCAATTAGATTTTCTCTGAGTGATCTATATGAGACTTTGATTTCAAGCTTTGTACAGTGACTGAAATCCTACTGACTTTAGGCCTGTATGTACAAAGCCAAGGTCACATGTTGAAGTCTAACAAACAGTGTGTTAACCATGCTTGGTCTGTGGCAGGTGCTTGCATAGCCCAATTTGCTGAATAGCCCAGGTTCTTGCTAAGTCTATGTGGGTGCATAGCCAAGGTGAGTGCATAGCCCAGGTACATGCCAGGTGGCTGCAATATGACCAGGGTGCTGCATTGTACCCCATGTGGCTGCATGGTCCAGGTGGGTGATAAAGCCCATGTGGATGCATATTCAGGATGTAATTGACAGAGTTTTGCCAGATTGGAGCAGAAAACAGGTAGATACATAGCTCAAGTCACTGCATAGCTCATGTGGGCCCTTTACCCAAGCTGCATAGCCCAGCATGTCTGCTCACTGCATAGCCTACATGAGTGCATTGTCTAGTCACTGCATAACCCAGTTGGGTGTTAAAGCAGGTTGCTGCATATCCCAGATGGCTACTTAACTCAGACCTGGTTTCAGCATAGCCTAGGTGGCCACTTTATCCATGTAGCTGCTAAGCCTTTTAGCTGCTTAACATAATTCAAAAGTGTGATAAAATGTCTCAGCAAGGATGGCTCCTCAGTATAAGTGACATCAAACTTAGGTAGCGAGACCTGATACAACTTATAAGAATGTTTAATCCAATCCAGGTAACAAAATTTTATCTGCTGGTCTGTTTCTAATTGCATAACCTTTTGACAGGATTTATTTCTCTGAAATGGAAGCTGACAGGTACAGGAAAACATTTTGGCAGGACCATATCTTATAATTACACTCCCTGCCTTTAATCGACTGCAAAAACAAGATCCTGTTTGGGAGGAAAAAGTGATTTGAAATAAAGCAGCCAGCAACTAATGATGTACAGTGCAACCATACACCTGATTCAAACCATCATTAATTTTTGCTGTGCTTGTTTTGCCTCACCTGAATTTAAATCCTTAATTCTAAACACATTGTTATTTCATCTGTTTCATCCATGAAATGAATAGTTTGGTAATGTGAATCGGTACTGGCCAAAGGATAAGAGTAAGATATTTTCTTTAAATCTTTCCCTCATGAATATTCATGTATAAAACAATGACTTCATGAATATTGATTAACAAAAATTTAAATGGTATATATAAACAATGGATATTTCTTAAGTGTGCAGGCTTTAAAGAACCTTAAGCTACAATATTGTATAAAGAAACAGAGAAGACCCTAATCAGACAGGTCCTGGAGGGAGGTCTGATCTAGGTCTACTCTGTTAATGTACATAAGTTGAAGGGTAATGTGAAGGGTTATTAACCCTTTCCCTCATATAGACTCATTTTGACGCACTCAATAGGTACCACATAAAGCCTGATCTGCAGAAAGCCACACTTAAACCTTACCAAATTTAATTATAAAGTCCTCATTTCCAGACCACTGAGGAGCAGCGAACAGCATAAAACCTGATCAGCCTGCGAGTTACTCGCAGGCTGATCTGGTTTTATGCTGTTTGCATAGGTCTTTTCATGGTTTCCTCTATGAGGGAAAGGGTTAATGTTCATAAGTTGAAGGGTAATGTGAAGGGTTATTAAGCAAACCAGTCCTGGAATTAGATTTATAAGCAAAATGAGGGAGATATACCTTTTCCATTTCAACAGCTTGTCATAATATGTTGCTGGGGATTGAACCCACGACCATGCCCCGTGTTCTCGAATATACTAAAGTACGATCTCAGGCTCAAGTTGAGTAACATACTCTAATCCCTATTGAAATTAATGAGTATAGTTTGAGTACAAGTATGAAAATAATACTTAAGTACCATTTTTATTTTTGAGAACACGGGGGCCATCTAGTGGCGGGACAGTTGCTCTAACCTTTTGGCCACTGGTACCAGTTAATTCTTTGTATACTTAAAAGCACTCTCAGATATTATTCTGATCATGTAAACCTCTTGAGAACCAACCATACTAGAACACTTGCCCTATAATCCCAGGTTGTATTTAATTTCTGATCTGGCTTTGAATTACATTCAACTTGTTCCAGTTTATGCAGCCCCTGGGTTTGTCAAAAATACATCAACTTGTTCTTTGTTAAACTTTTGGACAAATACAGAGAAGCAGGTTGTGGCCCATAGTTAATTTAAAACAAGAGCTTGATGTAAGTGGCATCCTGAAAATCCAAAGTCCAGGGTTAAAGTCCAAGTCAGGCTGCACATTCTCTCACCTGCTGACATATGCAGCATTGATAACCCATATCAGCATGCAAGAGACTTTTAGAATCTGTTTGCTTGCAGAATGTAAGTGATAGGACTGAGCAATATTGAACCTGGTCATGGTTGATATATGATCAGAATAATGTCTGAGATTACTTAAAGTGTATAAAGCATTAACTGGTATCAGTGGCCAGGTGGTTAGAACAATTGTCCCACAACCAGATGGTCATGGATTCAGTCCCCAGTAACAAATTAAAAAGGTATGGTATTTCTCCCTTATTTAACTTGTAAATCTAGTTTTAAATCTGGTTTGCTGAATACTGTCTGGATCATGTGAATGGATGTGGCACTGTGTCATTTTTTACTGGTGTGATATTGCAGTGATGCAGAACTACAGTCAAACCTGTCTTAAGCAGTCAATCAAGGGAACAATAGAAAGTGACCGCTTAACAGAGATGGCTGCTAAATTCAGGTTGGCTGCTTAATACAGGTGGCCTCTAATACAGGTTCAGCTTTTTACCTTTCCTATATAGACAGGGTTCCTAATTGTCTGAAATATTGTTGGTAGGACATTTAATCAAACAAACATTGAAACAGATGACTTTAAATGATGAATGTCAGCCTGTGTTTATTGATATCAATCCCTGTGCCTGTTACTGCAACATTGAAGGGCAAATTGGTCCAAGGAAAAGTCAATATATAATGTTAAGGAACGTCAAATGCCCTTAAGCTCACATTTATAAATGAGTCATCCATTATCAATAGGTAGATTTATAAGTAACAGTTTTAGCTGGCAGCTGTTGTAACAGGCTCTAGAGTTACAGTAGCTGGCTGCTATAACGAGGTTGTTGGGTTCAAGGGTTCTAGTTGGCAGCTGTTGTAACAGGGGCTGTCTTGGGCTCTAGAGTTACAGTAGCTGGCTGCTGTAACAGATAGGGGACAGACTGGGGTTCAAGGGTTCTAGTTGGCAGCTGTTGAAACAGGGGCTGTCTTGGGCTCTAGTTTTATAGTAGCTAGCTGCTATAACAGATAGGGGACAGACTGGGGTTCAAGGGTTCTAGTAACAGAAGTCTGTGAGTAACTCTGAGTGGATGTTCTCTCCCTCTTAGCTTAAATTGTAAACCTGATCAGACTGAACATATTTTTCAGTGGTTTTATAAGGTAGGCCATGGTGTGATATTTTGTGTCACAGTGGTAGAGGTTTGACCAGTTGCTTTGGTGCTGTGAGAACTTGTTCATCTGTCAAGGTGAATCTGGTTCAAGTTAGATGCAATTACTTGTTTTCCAATCACAGTGTGGTAAGTATACACTGAACACATTATGCCAAATCAGAAGAAAATCAAAATACTATCATTAAAACGATGATCTGTATATTTCAAGAAAGGAACAAATCATCCCACTTTGTATGGTACTTTTTATACCAAGACAGATCTGCCCCATAAACACATGTAACACTGGACTACTTACCTTTATGTGTAACCTTGATCTTTATGAATTGTTAGTATTCCCTCTGATTCATTGAGTCACTATGCAATAGTTCCATATGAATCACCTTCACTGGTAGCAGTAGGTGGTGGAGGATAGGGAGTAATTTACAAATGTCAACAGTGTAATGGCTGACAATCATGTTTAAAAGTCAAAAGTTGAAAACTTTAAAATTCAAATAGATTATAGGAATGGTAATAACATGCTTTTATAGGGCCAAACATGTATGGATTCAACACGAGATGTAATATACTGTGCAGAATGCTGTATTAAGGTCCCAAGCTTAGAAGCCATCTTATTTTGGGATCTGTCGCAAACTATATGACATTAAAAAATACTTTGAACTGTTTTATATTTGAAAGATTTGAGTTAATGTCTGATGTCAACCGCTGTTACAGATGACTGATGAACGGCCATGGTACCCAGGCTGCAGGGACAGGTAAACCTCGGACATGTGTGACTATGGGACAAGGCGCCGACGTAAAAAACCATCCCAGGTGGGTGCCTCCATAAAATAATGCTTCTTTTTATATGTACAGGATTTCATACATTTCTATAGATATGGTTCTGCAACAATGAAGTTTTGAGCAGTCAAATTATCCTGATGAAGTTGGAAGTTGCCAGTACCTTTTTGTGTCACCTGCTGTAAGCTGAGGTGACACATAGGAATCACTTTTCCGTTGTCTGTCTGTCCATCATACTTTTTCTGTCATGCTTCAGCAAGTAACACATGTGTTCTAGAGAACTGAGCAGACCCAGATCAGACAGTTCCTTCCAGGATATGTTCCACAGTTTCCTCTGCTTGTACATGCCACATTGTAGCTCAGATTCTAAATCTCTGCAATGTCATAAAAAAGAAAAATCCATTGTCTCATATACTCATACCATTTAAGATTTGGTAAATTAATATTCATGAAGGCATAAATTTGCACGTGAATATACAGGAGGTAAAAGGTGAATATGTAATCTAGGAAGATTGGAACTGAAACCTCCCATCCAGAAGATAGACTGTGTAACCATAAGACAACCGAGGCAGATGCTGCTGTGAAACAGCTCTTGATATCAAACATTTTCTTAACTTATTGCATAATAATTATTGTTAATCAGGAGTGTGTGGTATAAAGGTATGTGATATTCTGGTATTCATGAGCCTAAGGCAAAGTGAGGCAAATTAACCCTGAGATATTCTAATAACTTTGGGATGAACTGTTTAGCAGATTCCTTCTGTGATTGACTTAATGATGCAATTATTTTATATAGATATCCCACGTCAATAAAAAAAAAATTGAAGTGAGCATTTGTTTAAACCAATTGTTTTACACACAGAGAAAAAGGTGCATATAATGAATTAACCTTGTTTTATTCTCTTTACCTGAGGTTTTCATAATGAAATTAATCAGTGCTCTGATAAAGATTATTTGCTATAAAGCTGAATAAATGTAGTTTTAAGATGATTTCAGCATCTTTCTGTTTCTTGTATGGATAATTAAATAGGCAGACAAATGCAGAATTTATCAAAATTTGTTATGCAGAATTGTCTGAAGGCTAGTGATTAATGTAGAATTCTCTGTAATGAGTCCAGGACTCACATGTTTGAAACAAATGTTATGAGTCCCAAGCCAAAAATTATCCAAAAACTTAAAAATTTCATTATACAGAAAACAGATTGAATATTTTTTTAGCTCGACTATTCGGAGAATATGAGAGCTATTCTACTCGCCCTGGTGTCGGCGTCGGCAGTATATCTAAGAAACCATAGGTGTATGCAATCAATTTTACACAAGTCTGTCAGGCACAAAAACAAACCTAGAAACAAGAGGGACATCTGATTTGATTTTCTCAGATTATGGGCCTTTTTCAACTTAAGAAAATTTGGAAAACATTTTTGGTAAATTTTTCTGCAACAAAGTTAATACATAATATCTGTAACCACTTGGTGATTGGATTTTAACTTTAACAAGTTTCTAAAGCATGAAACCAACCTGCAGAAAAGATGGACATACTCTTGCTAGAATTTACTTAAATATGTTTTTGTATTAGATTTGCGTTAATTTTGGTTTTATAAGTTTTTGCACTAACGATTACATAATACCCCTGGTGTATTGGATATAAATTCACAGACGATCTTAAGCATGAAATACTGCAGACAAGAACCACACTTGCTGATTGTATCAAATATTGGCCTTTTGACTTAGAAACTTGGTCAAATTTAATATCAAAATATGAACAACAATATCAATGAACTTTTCTTGATTTTTTTTTTTTGAATTTGACTGAGTTTTCTGAGAATTAAGGAAATGCTGCTAAATTGAGTCACATAAATTATTTTAATACTGCTTTAATACAATGGTATTGCGTCACTATCAAATACCCGAATAGTCGAGCATGCTGTCTTTCGGACAGCTCTTGTTTATTTTTTCTGATGTCAACAAAATTGTTGCTCTAGTCTTGTATCTAGTCTATAAACAATGAAACATTTTTAAAAACTGTTAATTTTCAGAAATTAAAGCAAAACAAAACAAAAAAACTTGAATTGTTAGACTTCATAAATTTCAATCAAAAATGGAAATATTTGAATTTTATATAACCATAGGACGATAAATGGCATAGCTATCCAGTGAATCTTTTCCTTCTTTACTCTGAGAAAATGACTGAAAGATCTATTTTATTTTCTATTCGTCATATGAAAAATATATTTTGTTTATTGTGTTATGGAATTTAATGCATTTTATTATATTAAATGAAAATTTGGCACCCCCAGAATACAAAAAATGGCCCACGTTCATTTGTATCATAATAGGTAGTGAATCATGTAACCATGAAATATATTCGGTGGTAGCAAAACCACAAGTGATGAAAAATACTTAAATTGAATTAAAACCAGTGTAAATTAAACTTTAATAACAAAAAACAGTTTTATACTTTATTTTTTTGTTTGTTTTGGTGTGAAATTCTGATAGTGATGTATATCCGAATTATTTCAGTAACCAGAAAGGCATGTCAAGCGGTGTTCTGTGTTCTTGTTAGCTTGAAATTCTGATGTAAGCTATGCTATTATCAAGATGGATAAGCTTGATTAATGATTCTTCCTTGATTTTTTTTTTTTTTTTTTTTTGGAAATAACCTTGAACACAGCAACTTAATTGCTCCTGTATGATATAAAAAATATCCTGCTCATAAATATCAATATATAAGGAGTAATGGATGTCATTTTGGAAAGGTGTCACTTTGTTTCAACTTGTTTCTTTTTTTTTTTTTTTTTTCTCCAAATCATATTAATAAATATATGAAATATACATACAAAATCAATAAAATATTCAGATCTTTTTCCAAATATTCAAAAATATCGTGAAACACTTCTTCCTATGTCTAGTAATTCATTTTAAATATTTGAAAATCCGCTGAGGAACAGAAGCAAAAATACATTTTGGAATGGTTTTCATTTTTATGCAGAGGTAATGGTTAATGCTTCCTACTTTCTAGAAAAACTGAATGACTTACATAAAAGGAAATAGATCTCAATGGCAAATAAATAGTCACATATGCCGATATAATTATAAGTGTATCGGTGTGTGAGAATATTTTACCATGATTTTTTAGTTGCAACATATCAAATCTGATTTTTATGCATCTCAAACACTGGACATACATCAAGATTATAATCAGTGGAAGGTAAACTTTCGACAGTAATAGCCTTCTATGTATGATGGTAGAATTAGCTAGAGTCCTTTCTATACTCTAATCAAAATGATAGATTTTCCAATAGAAAAAAGAACATTCTTTGGTTTTGTTTGTGATATTGTTTGTGAACACTAATCAGAGGGTGAAAGCAGAGCTTTAATGGTCTTTGCACTAGAAAAGGATTATGCAAGTTTAAAAAAAAAAATGAAATATGATTAGAAATTCATATTTAAAATTCTAAACAAAAGACCAAAAATATGGCCATAAGAAATTATTTGTTGATTTAAGAAAAGCACACAACAAAAAACTACAAAACCTTTCCTTTGTTTAAAATAGTTATACCCCATGTGCAATGAAGTTTAAAGGAGGTTATACTGGATTCAGCTTGTCTGTCTGTCTGTCTGCCTGACCGTCAGTTTTTTTTGTTGTTTTTTTGTCCAGACCATAACATAAAAAGTATAGAAGATAGCAAGATGAAACTTCATATGTGGATAGATCTCATTGAGAAGGCGTGCAGTGACCAAGAACCATAAATCTGTTGTGTAATATTGTTTGCCCATTTTAAATGTTTATACTTTTTTTTTTTGGACCATAACTCAAAAAGGATAAATGATTTCAAGATGAAACTTCAATGTAGATAGATCTCATTGGAGGAAAGTGCATTGCCCAAAAATTGTAACCCTCATTTGCGTCATTTTAAAATTCCTGTGACAAAGTGGCATGCAGGGGTATTTGCACCATGACAAAGGCAGTTCTAGTTCAAAGACAGATTCATAATCTAAAGAAAATAGGAAGAAATTCTTTTCTGTGAAGAAAAAATGTGACTATTGAAATTTATCTTCAAGCTGCTAAGTACTGGTCCAACCCAGGAACCTATGAGATGAATAAGTGTCAAAGAAATGATTACACATTCTGAAAATCCTGATGTTAAATATTTAACACAGAAATCAATTTGATACTAGAAAATTATGGTTTGATAGATTATGCAAGAAGCATTTGATTGGAAATATAAAAAGAAAAACATTTTGATGCATGTTTCAAAATAATGAGGGTTGTTAGAAAATCTGTTGCAGATACATTTAATGCTTTAGATCAGCAAATTGCTTGGGTTTTTTTGACTCAAGTGTTCACAATGTTGAGTAATAGGGACATTGATAACATTGAAACACATCTGAATAACACTTTATGGAAATTTGTCTGTGTCTATTTTTAGAACCCCAAGGCACATTCTGTTAGAAAGTAAAAGGTCATTTTCAAATATTGCTGCATGAATTCCTGCAAAGGACAATTTTTTGAAACTTTATAGTGTCTGCCTCACATATTATGTGAAAAAGCTAATTTTTGTGACCTTTTTGATAGTTTGAAAATGTGTTTTATTGTCTTAATTAATGATGTGTATTGGAAAAAAAAAAGATAATTTGTGTCATTAACAGAATAAACCAGTTTTGATAATTATGTAATAACGACATAGGTCCCAGTGGCAGAAAATAGGCTTCACATTTTGATGCCTAGTAATCAAACCTCCTATTATTGTCTGGGTTTTTTAATTAGCAGTATTGGAAAATATGTTTTGGCTATAATCATATTTTGGTCTCCCTCTCTAGCCCACCTAAATTGAGCCTTCATAATTATATTTCTTAATTTTTACCTTTTCATTTTGTTAACTGTAATGCTTAATTGCAACATTTCATGCTTTTAGCATTTTCAAGCTAACATGAGTAAAGGTCGGAGCATTCTGACCACTTTACCATCATCATCATCATCATCATCATCGTTAGGCTGCTTTCCAGCGTGTCCTGGGTTGGCCCTTGCTCCAACAATGGCCTCTCTCCATCTGTCTCTGTCATTGGCTTCCTCTGCCCTGATTTCTAGGTCCAACATATCAGCTGTAACTGATTCCAGCCAGTTCTTTTTTGGTCGACCTTTCGGTCTAGCTCCAGCTACCTGAAGATTAAGGCTGACTTCTTCAGCCAGTTTGAGTCCTCCCTGGATGGACATACTTTTTATTTCTATTAAAAAGGTATTTTTTCATGTGCACAAATGCCAATTTATCATATCGTAAATATGTATTATATATGTGGCATTAACAGAAAACTTTTTTTTTTTTAATAGAAATATAAAATAGAACTAAACTTCATTCTTTCAGTGTATTTATAAGATGTTAAAAACTCTGGCCTGTAGCAATGAGGTGATAAAATAGCATGCTTTTGTAACAACAGTATGTCAAATTGATCAGTCATCTAGGTTATTGGCACACAACTGTGGTGTCTAAAAATCCTTTTTGGTACAGGTCAAGTGGCCTTTAATTGTGGCCATTTATGTATGATGGAGTCATTGGTGAATATTCTCAAGTCAGATCAAAATTGTAAAATGAAAACAAAATTTTAATGAAATTGAGGGGCTTATTTTGGCACATCAGACTAAAGCAGCAGTAATAAGATGTTTACGGTAATTACAGTATTGGTATTAATCTTTACTTCATGAATTCATGTACAAATTTATGAATATTTATGAATATTAATTGACTGAGCTTTAAAATGGTATACAGTGGATTTTTCATTGCCTTGCATGGAATCTGAGTTCAATAATTTTTTGGCAATGGTTATTTAAAAAAAATATAATATATGCTGGTAATTTCAAATCAAGACCACAATTAAAGCACTGATGTTCACATTTCAAAGGTAAGTAGTTTTGTAGATTTTTTTTATTTTCTTCTCCACCCATCACACTATAAAAAAAATTCATGAGTTGTTACTTTTTTTCTTTCTGAAAAGGTTGATTATTCCTCTCAAAAAGTGTAAAAAGTGTTTCCATGTGTTTATTGGTTCAGCCAATTTCATTGCCGGCAGTTATCGTAAACCTTTCTCTGGTTGGACTTGCTGAAGAGTTAGAAGGCCTGTAAACACTTGACATATTTTGTTGAATATCTACAGTAAGGTGATAAATTTAGAAGAAAAAAAAAGTTGTACAAGGCGTCACAGGTTTGTAAATATAAATATATCATTTAAACATTTTAGCCCTACTTTTTAGATGAAAAACAGTGGAGCAATTTCTCAATAACTGTCATACATAACATAATGAGCAATTAAAAGCAGTATTAAAATAGTGTTTGTGGTGCTCAAATAGTCCATAATATTGGAGGAAACCTCTGAACTCTGAGGGAACTTTCAGACTACCCTGACCAACGTACATTAGACCAACCTTGGATCAAACATAGGCTACCCTCTTAAAAATATGTCTTGTCTGTTACCCTCTATGTTACTTGCTAAAGCTGTCAGTCTTTGCTAACTTATCTGTTTATGTCACTGCTTATGTCATTGCTAACTTCGCTGTTTATGTCTTTGCTTACTTAACTGTTTATGTCTTTGCAAACTTAGCTGTTTATGTCTTTGCTAACTTAGCTGCTTCACTCAGATGTGCTCATTTCCACGACTAACCCCCCTTTTACCACATGAATATTCATGTACAATTTTGAGTTGATGAATAAGTAGTACTGTATATGAAATAATGGATTGTTCTTTGACAGAAACCATACAGACTGTGTAAAATTTGAGCTACTATAAACAGAGTAAACCCTGATCAGACGAGTTGTCTGCTGTGGGTCTGCACTATTCATTGCTTCAAAATGAGGCTATTTGAGTTAAAGGGTAAAAAGGTTCATGTACTACCCCTGATTCACATTTAAATCCAGAGCTTTGATTACTCCTTGTTCATCATATTCTGCTTACTCACTGCAGACTTTTCTGGTTAAACTACTAGTATTGGGAGGAGTTAACCAGATACATATTCAAGGGTGGGGTGGGGGGAATGGATGGAATAAACAGGGTTACCCATTAACCTATGCAGGGACCAAAAATATAATGCCTTAAGCATCTGTAAGCAGAAGTGAAACATAGGATCATCTGTCTGTCCTTCTGTCTGTCACACTTCTTTCAGCAGGTGACACGTGTTCCAGGGAATTTTGGCACTGTGGTGGAGTGGTAGTGTAAATAACTATGGATCAATGACTTTAGAAACATGATTTTGCAGGCACAAAGTACTAGTCCTAACCAGGAACCGTTGAGGTAAATAGGAAAATGTTGTGTGTTAGGTAACTTTCTGAAAGGTGAATCATCAAAATTCAGTGAAAAAGATAGCTAAGGATTTATCATCGTTATTTATGCAAACTATTCCATGAGATAATATCAGAATCCATGCCTGTTCACTCCTTGCAGGAATAGAACAAGTTGAATGTTTGTCAGGTTGTGAACCTCTAACTGTATGAAATCCCTTCAGCAATGTCTATCTGTGGAATTATCAGGCGGAACAATCACCATGTAACTGTGAATCAAAGAGCCTTCATTCTGCTACAATCTGTGAAATCAATGTTTGAATCAGATATATCGAAAAGGAGAAAGTATTTATGATAGCAAATAAACTTGAGGTAAGGCTTATGCCGCAGAAACCCATATGCACATAGAACATCTCATTTGTTTAAAGAGTTTGATATACACTAAAAAATCTGGAAGAGCCTGCATCCACATGTCAGATAATTGGGCCGCTGTTGAGGAAAAAACTTGGTCCTTAGAGCCATCTGTAAAATCAATCTCCTTCAAGCCCTCATATTGATATTGTATATCTGGAATAACTCACAGTTATGGTTTATTAGATTCTTTTTTTATTTACTTTCATGTTCATTTATGACCGTAATTTAATAAAACTGCTATAATTGGCATATGTTTCTACCGGCCCCTTTAATCATTAGATCTCGACTCTGCAGGTCTTGAGGATAATTCTGATCATGGTTTGTGTAACAATACAGAGTAGATCCATTATAATGAGCTCCATTATAACACACTCCATTATAACACACTCCTTTATTACACACTCCATTATAACATGTTCCATTATAACATATTCCATTATAACACACTCCATTATAACATGTCCATTATAACACACTCCATTATGACATGCTCCATAATTACACACTCCATTATAACACACTCCATTATACCATGCTCCATTGTAACACACTCCATTATAACACACTCCATTATACCATGCTCCATTGTAACACACTCTATTATAACACACTCTATTACAACACGATATCCAGTGTAACGCGGTCCAACATATGAACTTTTGCTATATTTTGTGATTTGTTTAGTTATGGTTTAGAGTGTTCTAATGAGTTTATGTAGACCAGGATCATAAATACAGTGCTTTAATGGAACTACATTGTTTATTAATGGTTAAGTATGTTCTAAGTCCCAAGATATTATTTTGAATTATGGAATATTGAGAGGAACTTACCGATAAGTTTAAGCTGGATTGATAATCTAGTTCAATACCTGTCTTGAAGGTATGCATCTGATGACATAGTACAAACAAGCTGACTATCAGTTTTGAATAACTGATGCTGACTCTATTATAAAAAGAGGGGACATTCTTTTCTAGCTCAGTTTAAATTAATCTTGTACGAATGATTGACCTGTATGAAAAGTCTAAAATCTTGAAAGTAACTTGAATGCTAACCAGGCTTTAGACTTCTTGTGATCAGTACCTTTAAAATGAAAAATTTACAATAGAAAATGTGTTCAGATTGAAGATTGTTTTGTTTGATCAGCTTACACCATGTAAGATGGTGTGTCTGGTGAACGTCTCTATGATGCCTCTTATTTGACATTTATGATGTAAAGAACACAATTTCTGTTGATATCCCTTATCTGTTTAGTATATTTCTGTTGATAAGCTTCAAAGAAATTGAATGTGAAGCATAAAACAGGAAATTTTGGGTAAATGATTATGAAAATTGTGGTTAAAGGATGTATGTGGTTTGATGGAATCAGTAAATGTAATGCAGCCAGCTGCAAATTTAGCATAGATGGAAGGAAATTTAGGTGTGCAATATTATTAGCTCGACTATTCAAGGAATATGACAGCTATTGCAGTCACCTTTGTGTATGTGTTGGCGTCGGGGCTAAAGTTTTATCCAGCTTACTGTGAAATCATTAATTTCGTGGGACACTTATTTTCGTCAATATCGTTGGGGGTTTTATCCACGAATATAAATCCCCATGAAAACTTGTCTTTTCTATAGATCACATGTTTCTAGAACATAGATTCACGAATAAATGTACCCACAAAATTACCTTTGGTACATAATCAGCGAAATTTAATGTCAACGAAAATTGATGATGTTTCTGTATATCTCAGTAACCATTCATAGTATTGACTTGATAGTTTATGAATATGTTAATTGGCATCAGATAACCAAAGTAGGTAACCCTTAACTGAATTTGATACAAATTATGGTCCCTTTTTAAATTTTGGTTAAAGTTTTGCATGCAAGGTACTTTTAATTCTCATATCTCAGTATCCAAGCATGGGGTTGATTTGAAATATCTTTAACATGTTCAGGGTACAGGGTATATGAAACCAATTTCATTTGATTCACCAACAAGCATTTTGAATAGTTGAGCATGCTGTCCTCTGACAGCTCTTGTTAATATACATGTACCTTCTGCAGATAGTTTTGTTAGATGTTTGTTGTTCTTTTTTTAAGAACTTATTTTATTAGAATGATCAAGATTGTTTCCCTTCAGTAAAATACCATGAATAAAAGTGGCACAACAACTGATCCAAGCTTGAAGCTGGAGTTATCCCTATGATTATGAATAGAATCTTATCAAGAAAATAATTTGTTCACCTCAAGGGCTGACAGAGAATTATTCCATCTCCTTCTATATCTATAAGCACTTAGAAGAGTTCTATGGTTAGCCCTAGAGTCCTGTGATAGTTATATCTGTGATGTTAAACTTGCAGGCTGATCAGGTTTAGTTATGTTTGCTTCTTTATAAAATCTGTATGTTGTAAATAATACATTGAAAATCTGGGTGCCAGGATATTGTAGAGGTAATAGGCTTAACCCATTTCCCTCATAGAGGACACCATGAAAAGACATATGCGAACAGCATAAAACCAGATCAGCCTGCGAGTGACTTGTAGGCTGATCAGGTTTTATGCTGTTTGCTGCTCCTCAGTGGTCTGGAAATGAGGATTTTATAATTAAATTTGGTAAGGTTTAACAGTGTTTTTTTTTGCAGATCAGGCTTTATTTGGTACCTATTGAGTGCGTCAAAATGAGTCTATATGAGGGAAAGGGTTAACCTGTCATCAATACATACTGGCTTTCATTCCTGGTAATGGGTTGGTTGGTCTGATCTCCTGTTTCCTCCCTTATATTAATCATGACCACTTTATGCCACTATCAGAGATATTGAGAGCGATTAAAGCAAATTTTAAGAACTTTTTTCATAATGGATGTGAAATATAGTTTAAAACATGGTTTTCGGTTTGATATGTTTTATCAATGATATTATTCAATGTAATCCTGGATATTTGTGTAGTAGAGAGACAGAAAAGATTTTCTTGAGAATGGAAAAGAAAATATTCTACTGTTTCAATAAGGATGGAACTCAGGTGGACATTATATGGTAATATCTCATATAAATCTATTATATGATGATATTCAGCAGTTCAAAAATTTACTTTACAATGCTCAAAGGTACTGTTCACAATATAGTAACAGTTTTTCTTTTGAAAAACAACAGATTTGACTGGTGGTCATGAAAGATTTCAGACATTCAAAATATCAAATATTGTCAAAATGCAACTGATTTTTATGCTACTTTATCTGATGATTTGGTTCGGCAATCAATTATTTTGAAAATACTGAATAAGTATTGTAGTATTACTGAGATCCATATTGTAGTATGTATTTTAGTATCATCAAAGTCCATAATTATAACAGTATGAATGGTATTGCATGTTATCTGTATTAACTCAGCATTTTTGATGACCTCTTTTCTGTGTGTTGCAGGACAAGGTACAGGTGACGGAGACAGAGAATGTGGTCAAGGTCCAGTCTGACCTGCCCCATCTGGTTAGTATGGGCAGCGGGCGCCTCTCCACAGCCGTGTCCATCCTCCCTCTCCATCCCGGTCAGTATGGGTTTCTGTTGTCCCTGGTTGAACTAAATTGTGTTGCAATTATAAAGTTGCGACCCATACAGATCGCATGCATTATCTTCTCACAAAGTGGTCTAAGGGGATATCCATCCGGAACATAAATAAATGTTTTTTTCTATGTAGGTACAAACAAGGTATTTATGTAATCATTGCTGAAAAGCATGCAACACAACATGATTTATGGTCAGTCTGTTGGACATTTCTGGCATGTTATTCCACTGGGAAAAAAAAGGCCTACAAGGACAAAACCAGATCACCTGTAAGTTGGGGGCAGTCATTTTGCTAGTGATTAGTTTTCAGGGTGGTCTAATTCTTCTCTAATGACGTATGTAGTTGTGCATATAGTGATTTATGTTGGGGAAAAATCTATGAATTAGAAAATTTGTTTGTTTCATGTCCCACTAACAGTATTTCAGTCATATGGAGACTGTGTGTTGCTGTAGACAAATGTTTCCTAATACAGTAATGTTCAGTTATTGCTTTGAAATAGATTTTCATTGAAGTCCAGTGACTTGGAACACTAGGCCAACCAGTCTTGGAGCTACCCTGATATGCTGATAGAAAGGGAGATATGACAATACCATTATTAACCCTTTCCCTCATATAGACTCATTTTGATGCACTCAATAGGTACCACATAAAGCCTGATCTGCAGAAAACCACAGTTAAACCGTACCAAATTTAATTATAAAATCCTCATTTCCAGACCACTGAGGAGCAGCGAACAGCATAAAACCTGATCAGCCTGCGAGTTACTCGCAGGCTGATCTGGTGTTATGCTGTTCGCATAGGTCTTTTCATGGTTTCCTCTATGAGGGAAAGGGTTAATGGCTACGGTATGAGACAACTGTGGATTGATCCCTAGAGATGGAGGCTGTAACCACATAGCCAACAAGACAGATTTGATAAACAGTGTGTAGCATTTACCTCATGAATATTCATGTACAAATGTCTTACTTGACAAAACATTAAATGGTATAATATGAAACAATGGATTTTTTTTTTTTAGTTTTGCAGACTGTAGAACCTATGCTACAATCAGAGAAGATCCTGATCAGACAGCTCCTGAAAGGAGTCTGTATGAAGAAAAGGGTTCATAAAATATGTTTTTAAGTGACTGGATAAAACTTAGCTTGTTATGGGGATTTTCTTTTTGAACACTTCAAAATCCACTCTTTGTTATTACCACTGAATATACAATCTGTGAAATGGAAACATGCAGTTACTGACATCAATCCATATCTATTTCCAAGCAATAAGAAAAGTCTATCGTAAATACACACTTTTTCCAGAAAACTGAAAGAATGAGAAAGAGATTGAGCATGATTGAGTATGTGTTTTATGGGACTTGGACACTGTTGTACACTGTACTTGCTAAAGGAGACTGCATTTTTGATGATTATCAGAAATAGGTTTAAGATAACTGAATTCCTGAAGGCTGGCACCAATTTCTGATGCTTCCACCATACAAGAGTGTGGAGAGGATGTTGATGGTGCTAAAAGCTTCCACGTCATCATGTATTGTGCAGTCGGAAGCTGCATATCTAATCAAATTGTCTCCATGATATAATCTGTGTGTAGCCGGTAAAGTGATTCAAAAACACAACAAAATGGGGGACAACACCATGTTTTTGCCGTTGTGTCTTGGATTGTTGCCAGTGATTTGATATCTGTTAGATTGCATGTTTTTTTTTAACATGTTTTATCATCTCAGTGTTTTAATCGCTGCACAGAACTTTTTTTCTTATCTTAATAATTGAGTTCAAACTGTCATGTAGAATGAGTAATACTATTTAATTAAGTTGAACATTTTGTCCATCAGTCTGTATGTTCTTCATTCTTGTAGTGTTAAATTTGTGTTACTCCCCAAAGCTGGATTAGTATTATCCTCATACATTTAAGCTTTGCTAATTTTTGACTGGTCCAGTCTTTCACTCTAGTGACCTTGAACTTAACCAAAAAAAGACATCATGTATAACCCGTGCTTAGTTGGGGTAAAAACAAATTTACTTAATGCTCTACTGAGGACTAGTATGTTCTGACGTTATTATATGTGGAAAAAGCATCAATGCAATCATGTTGCCTAGTCGTTCAGTCACTGTGAAGATGCAAGTTTTTGTCAGTCTCCAGTTTTATAGATTAGGCATATTCACAGGGATGATTTGGAACGAAAACAAATCAGCTTCTGCCAGTTTTATGAAATCTTCAGACTTCGTACAGATGATCTTAAGATAAATGGTGAATTTGAAGTGAGTATGTCCTAGGGCATGATGTTTTGTTGTTATCTTTCTCTAAATGTAGAACAATTAATATAGACTTAGTTATTTAACATTTACATGTTGTGATTTGATAATTGGTTATCATCCATAATACACCCAAGTTTGTAAATTTTTGACACAGTTATGGTCCCTTTTTGATTGATAAGGGTTCAACCTTTTCAGAAATGCTTTGTTTTAAATACAGGATTAGCAAGTCAGCCAGTGTACACCATATATTGAAACTGAATATGTACATTGTAGCATAATTATATCCAACAAGACCTAATGATATTATGGATGTTGTTTTTTTTTGGGGGGGGGGGGGTTGGGGGGGGGATCATCAAAAGTAGGTCAAAAGTCAAGGTCAGTTGCATAATGAAGAGGATCACCCACTTAAGCAATTGTCCAAATATTGAAACAATCCAATGAAGCACATAGAAGTTATTGCAGATTAACAAAAAGGTAAACCTGTCCAGATGCCGCTTTTTCATAAAAAGAGGTCAAAGGTCAAGGTCAACTGCATAATTTGAAGGTCCATCCACTTAAGCAACTGTCCAAATATTGAAGCAGGGGTTAAAAAAAGGAACCCCCCAGCCTGAACATCATCAATTTAAGGGACAGACTTTTTCTTTGAAAAACCCCTTCCAAAAAAAACAGTTAATCTGTGAACAAAAGTCACTGATGGGGAAGTAATGACTGGCCTTTGTCTTGAGGTGGCTTTTTTTAAAAGAAAAATTTTCTATACATTTTGGAATTGGAACTTTGCTCACAGGCTGGCTGTTACTCAGAGATGATTCTGATGTCAGTGATACAGATTGACTGTATCTGAATTTGTCAGCAATAGATTTACCATGATAACAAACTATTCAACCTTGGATTGTGATATGCCAGTATGTGTTTATGGAAAATAGATGCAATAAAAAGTATCGAAAATGGAATGCCAAGACCTGAAATAAGAGAGTAATTCAGTCTCATACACTGGTAATTACCATGAAATTGTTCAATTGCCTGGGAATGCTGCAAACACAGACTGGTCAGCATGTTTTAAATCCCAGCCAAAGCTGTCATGTCAAGGCCTTGAAAGAATAGAATAGTTTGTTTTTGATATTTTTTTTTAGCAGTTGACTTGATCATGAATGAAAAATGATCCCCCTAAATATAGGGAATGGTAGAGCCTGAATGAGGAAATTCCATTATTATACCCCCGAAACAAAGTTTGGGGGGGTATATAGGAGTCACCCGGTGGTCGGTCGGTCGGTCGGTTGGTCGGTCGGTGGTACGGTCCAGCTCGGCCTAGTGTGCATTTTCCTTGTCGGAGCATACTTGAAACCACAGTTGGAATTCAATACAACATCATGCAATGATCAAGACATAGAGGAGTGCCTGCACAAACCATAACTCCATCTTGACTTTTATGGAGTTATTGCCCTTTGTTATTTTCCTTGTCCGGAGCATAACTTGAAAAGTACTAGTTAAATTTCAAAACAATTATACAATGGTCAACACAATATGAGGAAGTGCAGTGCACAAGAACCATAACTCTATCTAGGTAATTTAAGAGTTATTGCCTTGTATTTTTTCCTTGTCGAGTATAACTTGTTAAGTACTGATTGGATTTCAAAACAATTCTAATAATGGTCAAGCACAATGAGAGAAGTTGCAGTGCACAAGAACCATAACTTCTATTAGAGTAATTACAGAGTTATTGCCTTTGTATTTTTTCCTTGTCGGAGTATAACTTGTAACACTGGTTGGATTTCAAAACAATTTCATACAATGGTCAAGCCAAATGAGAGGAAGTGCAGTGCCAAGAACCATAACTTTTATGGGAATTACAGAGTTATTGCCTTAGTTACTTTTCCTTGTCCAGAGTATAACTTGTAAATAGGGTTGGATTCAAAACAATTTCATACAATGGTCAAGCACAATGAGTGGAAGTGCAGTGCACAGAACATAACTCTATCTAGAGTAATTACAGAGTTATTGCCCTTTGTATTTTTTCCTTGTCCGGAGTATAACTTGTAAACTACTGGTTGGATTTCAAAACAATTTCATCAATGTCAAGCACATGAGAGGAAGTGCAGTGCACAAGAACAACTATTATCTATAGGAATACTGAGTTAATTGCCCTTTGTTACTTTTCCTTGTCCAGAGTATAATTGTAAAATATGGTTGGATTTCAAAACAATTTCATACAATGGTCAACACAATATGAGGAAGTGCAGTGCAAGAACCATAACTCTACTTAATAGGAATTACAGAGTTATTGCCTTAGTTACTTTTTTGTGCAGAGTATAACATTGATAAACTATGGTTGGATTTCAAAAAATTTCATACAATGATCTACTCAAATGAGAAATGCAGTGCACAAGAACCATAACTTATCTAGAGTAATTACAGAGTTATTTCCTTTGTTACTTTTCCTTGTTTTTTTGTCCTGAACATAATCGAAATATATCATAAGTATAATTGAAACTTAAAATGTAACAGATGGCGACTAGGAGAAGTACAGTGTCAAGACTGTAAACCTGTAATTTTTAAACTACTGTGACAAACAACCTTATTGACTCTCTATCAATCTTTAAATAAAAACTTTACTATGTAACTTCAAACAATAATATGTATACGGTTTTTCTATTGCTCTGCCTGAAGTCTGGCTTCTCCTGCATTAAAGTATTTTGCGGGGGTATTAATCACCTTCAGTGATAGCTCTAGTTTACCAATGTGTCGAGATCGGGAAGAGGAATTCAGTTCTTGGTCCTAAATTGTCTAATAGTCTGCTAGACCATCTGTATCTGTTTTTCTAAAAGATTATTTATCCTATATTTATGAAACTTTGTAGGTATGTACACTCTCTGTTCACATGTTAAATTTCAGGTTCATATAGTTCAGACAGAGTTAATAGATGCTAAGCGTCATGCATATTGTGTGTAGTGGCATCCCACAGCTATGAAAGTTATGTGACAGATCTGTAAACCATGATATAAAGCTAGGACCTTGGGTTTCATTGGTAGTAATGAAATCATCACTGTGCTCTGACTACAGTTGAATCTGTATTGGTGGACACCTGTATTAAGCGGTTGACCTGCATTTAACGATAGGTTTAAATATTACCTATCAATAGCATTTTGTTATTTGTTTAACCTTCATTTAGCAGCCACCTCTGTTAAGAAGACACTTTCTCTTGTTCCCTTAATGACTGACCACTTAAGACAGGTTTGACTGTGTAATATAATGAAAATATCTGATATTGAGGGTATTATCCAATGAACACATCTCTAACTTAAACTTTTTTCAAATTAAATGTTGTATAAGGAATTTTCTATTGTTCCTGGACATTGAGACGAATTTCCTGGGACACTAATTTTTATCAATTTCATGGAGGGTTTCATCCACAAATATGTCTTAAGAATCCACAAAAAGTGCCCACATACTTTCCTTGCTAATATAATAAACAGAATATAATGTCAGTGAAAATTAATGATTTTACAGTATGTGCAGTATCTATTTTATAATATTCTGTTGGCAATCTTAAAATTCTGTACTCAGTGGTAATGCATGATATAAGTTCAACCTGAAACAACCAATGTAAAACTCAAATAGACAGGAATTTCGAACTATGAATATTTTTTCAGCTGGCATGGTTTATTCCCCCCATCCCTAGTACTGATTATCAGGAAACATCATGTAACCTCCTCCGCTGTCAGTTTAGATTAATAGACTTTGTTAAGTTTAGACAAAACAGGTGACCAAATTTGCTGTGATCTTTAGGACAAGACAATGTGTTGGGAACAAGAACCAGTTCCTAGCTTGAAGGTCAGGGTCACAGCACTCAGTTGGCCTATAAATCTTGTCCCAGCTGTAACTTTGTTGTGAATGAATATGATTTGAAATAACTTAGCACAAATGGTCCCTAGGACAAGATGATGTATCACAAACCAGAACCAAGTTGCCAGCTTCAAGGTCACGATCACAGCAGTTAATTGGAGTTTAAAATTTGTGCATGCAGTCCTGTCTGGGCTATGTGTTTATTGTGTATGGTCATGTTTTGTAATAATTTGGCACAAGGGATCCTTAAGACAAAAAAGTGTGTTGTGAACAAGTAAGGGTTGCTAGCTTGAAGGTCAAGGTCACATAACTTGGTTGAGGTCAGGGTCACAATGCTCATTTGATTTTAAAATCCTTTTGTTTTGTGTTTCCAGTTTCTCATCATATTCACTGGCAAAAATATCAATCTAATAAACAAAACGGTGGGGGCATTTCAATTTTTTTTTAATTGTATATGTCTTGTAACAGGAGAATAAATTATGGTGTTACCATTCTGTAGCAATACACATTAAGTTTGGCATTTGTCATGTGGAACCATTTAATCATACTATCAGATTCTATAATAGGGTTCCAAATGAGGTTAAAGACTGATAGATAGTCCCTAAAATTATTAGGGTACATAGCTTAAATTTTGGGGGTTAAAAAGAAAGGGTATATAGTTTAATAGGAGTGTATAAAGGTTTTGGTTAAGATATAAAAACTAAGGGATACACACATTTATCTGTTTTTCAGTATTAACCCTTTCCCTCATATTTATACATGTACTCATTTTGACGCCCTCAATAGGTATCTGGTTTTATGCTGTTCGCATAGGTCTTTTCATAGTGTCCTCTATGAGGGAAAGGGTTAAAGCTGCTGAAGAAATCCTTACTGAAATAGAAAGCTATGGTCATGGGCTTTTAGATTATGTTGTGAATGAGAATGAATTGTTGTATGACATTGGTATGCTTATCTCCATTTATGTGCATCTTATAGCATTTTTTGTTTTATGCCCTCATGAAAATTTTTGCTCAAAACTGTTTATCAGTCAGGGACAAATGACTCCATGTTATTTATTTCTTTATCACATTCAGCCATCCTTAATGATGCTTTAAAGTCACAGTTTCTCTTCATGAATAAAGGGACCTTGATAATCATATTCAGTAGTATGCTATTAATGATTCTCAGAGCTAAATTTCCATTATCTTTTAAGTTAAGATTTACCAAATTAGATATATATATATACATGAAATTTACTTATTTGAGTTTACCTCCATAAATTAATTTAAGAAAAAGTAAAAAGCAACATTTAAATTATTTTTAAATAAAAAGTCTTTAAGAGGTTAAATATATACAACAGTTTTGGAGGTTTAATTGCATCAGTCAGTGCATTTTGCTTGGTGATCATGGATATCCATCAGGGTTCATTTTGGTTGCATTAGACTTTTCGCCCTGCTCCCTGTTACACTCAGCAATGTGAAGGTTGGACTCTGTTGTAGGACGCACCACCATTGGGACAACAGATGCCGTACCACCCCCGGACATACTCATCTCTGGCACAGGGGTGGAGAAGGTACAGTGTCACATCGACAACAGGGAAGGGGTCATCTCCATGATACCCGTTGCTAGGCAGTGCTTCTTGGATGGGGTCAAGATTATCAACGTTACCCGACTGGCTCAAGGTAAGTCGTGAACAGTGTAAATATCCAAATCAAGATGCTTTAGTTACATCTGTAACAAATGGGAAATTCTTTGTATATTGTCAATATTTGCAAGAAACATTAAGGTCCTCTATTTTTTTCCTTTGAATACACTTCCTATCAGCACTGGTTCATTTCTAAAAGGGGAGTAACTTAGTTTACATTACAATTGGTTAAACATAGTTTACTCCCTTGACAAAAAAAAGACATGTTCTGAACAGGGGAGTTGAAAGCTGAAAAATAACAATCGGAAAAATAATAACAGGAAAAAATGTATATTGAGGTTGTGATGCAAAACTATGCAGGTAAACTACATATAGGTAAAGAAGCAGTTATCATTATTACAAACCCAGACTAAGTCAGACATTGCCATTACTTTAAGTTTTTTTACTTGAAAATGACTGATTTTTTTTCTTCACTCTTTATTTTTGATCAATTTCTTTCTCTATATTTACTTTTCTTCATCCATCAGTATGTCAAGCAAGCAATCCCATTCTTTGTTACTAAGGATTATTCCTGCTTCATGTGTACATTTCTATATCTGTCTTTTTACTCCTGCCAGAAATATGTCAGTCTGCTTTCCTTTTAACTTTCAAGAGTTTTTCAGTAAGCAAAGATGAAAAAGTTTTCAACAAATATGGTTTTTTTTTCATCTTAAACATTGCTAAACAGCATTTTGGCTGTATGCCTTTGTCAGGTTTATTGATCTAAAAACAAACAAATGATGTAATTTCATTTGGCAAAAAAAGGGGGGGTGGCTTATACATTTTGAGACTAATATAAATATTTCAAGACATATAATTGATGAAATGTATCCTTTTCGATATAAATAAACATAATAGAGGAGCAGTATTTTTAATTTAAAAAACGGAGAAAAAAAAAAAAATGAAAAGAAAAATGAAATGTGTAGAAGTGTGTCATGAGATGGTTGTTGCCCTGACAGTATTTCAATCTTCTGACCCCTACCTAGGGCAAAATCCTCTCATATCAGCTGTTTGGAATACCTGAAGAAAAAAAGACAACTTCCCCATCCACCTGGTACCAGCCTACTTGTGAAACAGATCACTATGGTGAGAGACAACTCAGGCCAGGTGCCTTCGATTTTCACTCCAGTAACTTCCCAGATAAACATATGAAATTAATTGTTATGTTTTCTTGACTCCTCCTTGTTAGTTAATGTTTAAACAGCTCCACAGAATAAGGGCGGTAGATTATCTTTATATTGATTGAAAGTCTGCACTTATCTTGTTTATGTAATTACTGTTTATTATTCTTTAGATATATGAACACTGAGGAGTGAAAAAGAATTTGGTTTTCTGATTTCTGAGATCCCTTGCACATAGGTTATTGGGAATATTCAACTCTTTTACTCTCTACTTTATAGAGACAAATTTTCATGCATTTGCAAACAGAGCAAACCCTGATCAGCTCCTGTAATAATTTTCTAGTAATTGATGGTGCCTCCTTTGTTTTTCCCAAATTTTGTATTTTACTGTACCACAAACATCTTAAAATCTTTTCTAGAAAAGTGAACACATAGTCTGAGGAAAATTTACGTAATTTATATTTCTAAATTTATATATCTAACAATTGCTGTACATAGTCCACGTGTGACAAGACTTAGTGTGATGTCATAGGCAAAGATAAGACACTTTTTGGCAACCATTTTGATAGGTTAAGTTCATCCAGGCCAAAATCTGAGAAAACATGCTGTTTTTAACCCTTTCCCTCATAGAGGACTCCATGAAAAGACCTATGCGAACAGCATAAAACCAGATCAGCCTGCGAGTAACTCACAGGCTGATCAGGTTTTATGCTGTTCGCTGCTCCTCAGTGGTCTGGAAATGAGGACTTTATACCGTATACACGGTCAGATTAGGCGCAGCTACGTATAAGGTGCATCCTAACTTTCAGGGTAACTTATTTGAAAAAAAAAAATCACTTATTGTATCGTATGCGGCGAAATCTTGTTTTGAAATTTGCGCCGTCGTACATTTTGACAGACCGAAAGCTATCTGTTCGTCACCGGGCTAATCATACGGTGAACCATTTTATTTACACATAGCATAAGATTACCGTTAGACCGTTACATTAACGACGGGTAGGATAAAGGTGACACATTTTCATAACATGACATTACTCAACCGTGTCCCTGGTTCTAACACTGGGGACCATTGTCACCTGTCAAAATTCTCCCAACTAACAAACATTACGTAACAATTGCCACCTGTCAAGTTTCTCTTATACATCATGAGGTCCCGTAAAATAAACTTCTTAGTTTATATTGAAAATGGCTTCCATCAAGTTGTTTCAGTTTCTCACGATCATTTTATCATGAAATATACTTGTTGGATAACTAATAAGAACAAAAGCAATAATCTGGTATTGTTTATCATGGTTTCGTATAGACTTTGTGTCATATTATCGTATTCATTGGCTTTCAGTATATCCATTTTCTGAGATCGTATACCGGTAATTTTCACTTTTCGGTGATTGAAAAAAGAAACCTGATAAGCTGTATATCATCATATAAGGCGCGCACCCCCTCTATAAACTTGAATTATCTGGAAAAAAAGTGCGCCTAATCTGCCGGGGTATACAGTAATTAAATTTGGTAAGGTTTAATTGTGGTTTTCTGCAGATCAGGCTTTATGTGGTACCTATTAAGTGCGTCAAAATGAGTCTATATGAGGGAAAGGGTTAAATTACCCCTGTGCTTTTGTTTCTCAGTCTATCTTCCTGAAATCTATGTCAAATTGAACAGCTTTAATTAATCATTTTAATGGTGTTTACATTTTGAGTTTTTGAGCAGAGATTGTTCCTGTATAATTAACTCATATAAAAATCACTTGAATTTTCTAATCAAAGTGGACTGATGTAGGAACCATGTGAAGATATCTTTGCAGAACTAGATTTTTAGACTTTGATACTTGACCTTTCTTGTCATGTCCATAAAAGAGTGATATTAACAGTCTAAACAGAACAAAACACACCTCATAAACATTTAAACACATGCAATCAACGGCTTTCAAGCGTATCTCTTTATTATTCAGAAACCTTTTCCTCTTAATCTACTAAAACATTTTGAAAGTTGAGTTAATATTGCAGTTAAAATAGAAAACAATGCTCATTAGCAAAATCATACTGGTAAAAATTTCAGTTCCAAGGAAGAAGGGTGATCCGTGGGAAGTCAGTAAATCAGTCTCAGCCTGGTTTCTTCATTGTTAAACCTTCCAAGAGGTAGTCAATTAGCCATGTGTTTTTGTGCACTGGCCAGATTTTGTTTGATGTAAAAACTGTTATAGAGCTCAAAATACACTCAGAGAAAGAGATACTCCTGCTCAATGTTTGGCAATAAATACCATTCGACCATTACTGGTTGAAAATTACAGGAATTTGTGTTGAGCAGGGAGCCAGAGAAATATCAGTTTAATCTCCTTCAAGACAGAAGAGTCATGAAAAGTCTGTGTGGTACAGAGGCTTTACATCAGTTATTCCTAATTACTGGTAACCAACAGCAATTAGTTGGCAGCAGTTGTGACAAATCATGACACGGACTGGGCTAAGACAGATCCATTATTTCAGTCAAGCGTCTGTGGCAGAATATAAATTAATTATCCGCTTCCAAAAATGTGAAAAAATAGCCATTATCTTCAGACAAAACGGAGACTGATACATCATTTTTCTCTGTTGAAAATTTGATCATCTGAATACTTTAAATTATTTTTTACAGTTACATGCTTACTATATCAAAGTCTGAAAATATGCAATATTGTATCTTTAAAAATATGCTTTTTGCAGCTCCACTTTTAGAAGAAAAGGTGTGGAGCTATTGTCATGATGATCCTCTTGTTGGCGTCTGTTAAGGTTTTCATTCAGGTTCATTTCTCCATCACCATCAAACATAATCACTTCAAATATAGTATATTGTTCACTATCAAAAAAGGAACGCATTTCAAAAGAGCAGGTATATCTAGAAATAATTATGGCAGAGAAATCAGTTTTGTTAAGGTCAATTTGTCTAAAATTTCAGTCTTATTCCCAAATTGGTTATGTGTTCATTATCAAAGTAGGAACCTATTTCAATAGAGCAGTAACCATTAAAATCACTTATGCACAGTTATGGCCCTTTTTCTACTTAGAATTTTCTGTATTTGTTAAAAATGTTTCCCTAAAACTATCAAACATATATACTTCAGGCTTGGAAAACTTGTTTAGAAGTACCTGTCTATAAGGATACCCATTTCAAAAAGGCCGGTTACCCTAAAATTCGTTTTGGCACAGTTCTGCTGCTTTTCTGACTTAAAATTATCTGGGTTGCTTAAGTTTTTTGTTAAGATCAATTTCTCAAACACCGTTAAACATATCAACTACAAACTTGAAATGCTTGTTCACCTTTAGAAGGGGGACTCATTTCAAAAGGACAGATCATAACCCTAAAATTTATTTTGACACATTTGTACCCCTATTTCCACA
>CM037788.1:26368572-26418572 GCA_021229015.1 Solen grandis
AAGATTATTTCAATCCGTTAAGAAACATGGCTGCCAGGGGCTGGGTTTATTTTCCTTAAATGTATATAGTGAACACTTAAAAAGACTTCTGCTCCAATACTACTGGTCAGATTATAAAATGTTTTGGCACATACAGATGTTCTATTGTAACCCTCTACCAAAATTGCTCCTTTAGAGCAGTGGTATATTCAGGTGAGTGAGATAGGGCCATCATGGCCCTCTTGTTTAAGCATTTGAAGGACCATGATTAGAAATTAAAGATGGATTGATTACATTAGATGAGGATACCCTGCCTTAGTAGGTAACTGGTCTTGTTTTACATGAACACTGTCATTTAAGTACTGGTTTTCCAAGGTCATGTTTGTAGGCAATCCTGTTTTCAGAGTGTAATGACAGATTAAATAAAAAAAAAAAAATACATATTGAACAAATAAATAAGCATGTCATGTACCTTCAGAATTTACTCACAGATTTATTGATCCATATCCATTAATATTTTGCTGAATTTTCAAAGCACTATATTATATAGATAAACTGAGGGAAGGCAATTGAGGGTAGAAAAAAAATTTACCTTGCCATAAATAACTTATAAAGACCACTTGAAACTGAAGTGGTAGAGTACTATTGATTGACAGCACCATTGTTTGATAAGGCTGGCATGATTGCTGAGTCACTTCTGTGGAAGTGGAGGGTTTTTTATACCTCCCTCGGTTGTTAAACAAACTATGTCAATGATTATTATATGTCATATTTTATGAGGGAAGGGCAGGCTGATTCACTGAGTAGTTTTGTAAATGTTGAGCAATGGTCTGTTCTTGTTTTTATCTAATGCTTATAGAAAACATATTAATTATCTTTATTAGTTACTCTCAGGCTGATCTGGTTTTATGTTGTTTGCATAGGTCTTTTCATGGTTTCCTCTATGAGGGAAAGGGTTAACCTGAATGAACAGTTGTAAGAAAAGTTACTGTAAATAGGTCATTGCCTTGCTTATATTGTAGGGCTTGTTTTAGCTGAATTGATTATGTTATATAAGAGTTAGGGAAGATTTTGGAGACAAGAAGTTCAAACAAATATTAATTATGATAATTGATGATTTATGTGCAAATGTATTTACATAGTGGTAGTATTAAAGACATTGTCTTGGTATGGAAATGCCACTATGTATAAATTGCTTACATTTTATTTAGATCTGACAATTTAGTGTGAAGTGTGAAATTTTTACAAGTGTTCTAATTAGGTATCAGGGTGCAGATGTAAAAGGGTTTAAAATTATATAATAGGTAGTTACGCATGAAAGTGCAATGGTAAAAAAAGATTGCGGGGTTTATCCTATATAATAACACATTACAATACAGAACAGTCGTTCTTTGTCTAGATGGTCCCCCAAATACCTCCAAATGTATCTTTTATTTGTATTTAGGACAGTGATCTCTCTAGGATTCTGACAGTTTGCAATTCTTTACAAAGGTCTGTCTGGTTGCGTTTTAATCAAGCTTGAAAACGTTTGGCTATATTGTTTTATTCCTCCCACCCATTGACCAGCTGTTACAAAACTTTTATAACACAACCTTTATTCTGGGGAAAATGTCGAGAAATTGGAGTCTTGATAAAGGCCCTGTCAGAGTGGCGGCATCCAAATTGGATTGTGTACATTTGTGATGATTGGCACCGAAAGCCAACTCCCAGTTAGAAAAGATAAGAGTCTCAAATTCCTCTACATGGAAGCCACAGCACCATAGCTGGCCCATCTGTTCCAAGTTTTTCACTTCACTGAGAAAACAATCGTTCTGGCATTTTGTTATGCTTCTCTCCAGGTCATGTTTACATGAGCATGCAGTCAGAAGCTTGGCATGGTTAAGCGTTGTGTAATGCAGTTTAATGGTGATGTCACAGTCTCGTTCCCAGACTTGAATAGTATTGACTGTTTAACCCTTTCCCTCATATATACTCATTTTAACGCCCTCAATAGGTATCACATAAAGCCTGATCTGCAGAAAACCACAGTTAAACCTTACCAAATTTAATTACAAAATACTCATTTCCAGACCACTGAGGAGCAGCGAACAGCATAAAACCTGATCAGCCTGCGAGTTACTCGCAGGCTGATCTGGTTTTATGCTGTTCGCATAGGTCTTTTCATGGTGTCCTGTATGAGGGAAAGGGTTAAAAGATGGGAGCTGCAGTATTAGCTAATAAAAATATCATGAAGAATAAAAGATAAAATCACATTGACATATGGTAGACAAACACAAACGGTACAAAATGTGCAAATATCCGCTGGAAAATAATAGTGAAACACATTTATTACACCATTTAATATTTTGTGTGGATATCAAAAACTCCCATTGTTTACATTTTGCACTAGCAAAATGAAAATCCTGGTTATTAGAATGGGGTACGTTGTTGGGTGTCAAATTGGTTGTTTCCATTGAATATCTCCTTTTAGAACAGAGATACAGTTTTCATACTTTGTCATTCTTTGTAAGATTGGGATTGATTTTTAGGATAATAGGGTCAAGGTCACTGTTGCTAAAAATAGTTTTGCTTACCTGAGGCAACACTGAAAACCTGGTTTTGCGACATTTGTTGTGTTGTTTTATTCTTAACCCTTAACCTGCTGAATTTCTCAAATGGACTTAGCCGGCATCTTTTTTGGAACTGTCAGTTATCAGTTTTAGGGATAACAGAATGAAAACTTGTGGTTGGTCAGCCAACAGTTAAGAGCCTGGCCAGCCTGCACAGGTGTGCAGGCTGGCCTGGCTTTTTACTGGTGGCAAAGGTTGGTTCCAGCAGGGTAAGGGTTAATTTCAATGACTTGGTAAATATTGATTGTGTTTGCTTCCTTATTTATATGCTCATTCCATCAGAAGTTAAAATTTGCGCCAATAGCGCTCAAACTTGATAATAAATTTTTATTATATTAAACATTGGAATATAAAATCTTTGGCAAAATTTAGAATTTTAATATTTAATTGAATCTTATAAAGAGCTTTCCCCATCCAAGTCTACGTCTGGTCAGATGCTAAGAATTCTTTCAACTTAAAAATAAACATGCTGGTTTCACCGCAAACCAGTTTCAATGATTAATA
Source organism: Solen grandis (assembly GCA_021229015.1). Classification (NCBI taxonomy): domain Eukaryota; kingdom Metazoa; phylum Mollusca; class Bivalvia; order Adapedonta; family Solenidae; genus Solen; species Solen grandis. Next base: position 26,371,665 of record CM037788.1, read on the forward strand.
GAAATTTCAAATGTCTGGCACCTTAGTACACTTTCTATTCTGGTTCTGATATGTTGAAATGATTTTTATTGAGAGCACTGGTAATTTGTTCTCTGTTATTAAATTGCTTTTACATTTTGACTTGTCATATTGCCATTGGAACCCATAAACTGTTCAGATTAGTTAGCCTCTTGGGGGAGTTTGATTCTCAAGCTAGACATATACAACTAAAATATTAGGAAAGCCCCCAGCCTACTGTCCAGAGAGACTAAATTGATTTAGCCCTTGGCTGGAGTTATTGTTTATAATGCTTAACCTTTACCATGTTGTGGGCTTTTGTTACTGCTTTTGCTACCAGTGCAGACCAAGATCAGCCTGCACATCTGTGCTGTCTTCACTGTTTGCTGTGCTCTCAGGGTGTAAAAAATTCACTTGCTCACTCGCATTGGCATGTTTAATGAAGGATCAGGCAAGTAAGAAATACTCGGCGGTACCCATAGTCCAACAGGATGAGTGAACATGTATTTTCAACCCAGATTCCTGTATTTAAAATCAATAAAAAATAAATTAAACAATATTTGTTCATGTCGTTAATCATAATGATATATTCAGCACTGCTTAGCTTTCTCCATCTCTCTGTCCATCTGTTCTCTTAGCAGTCGAGCGCTGTGAAGTTGCGTATGGAGCCAACATTGGTGCTCGTTTTCAAGTAGTGTTGCAGATTGGTTCATGTGTATGTCAATAGTTTTGTCCAGTTATCAATTTGTCCTTACATTTAATAATAAAAAAAAAAGGCCTTTGTTTTATCTTACAAAACCAGTAGATTTATCCCATTTATGATATAAAATAAAAGCAAACACTTTTGAAAAGCTGCGAAAATATCCGACACTATTTTATTTTGGAATACAGTCTAAATTTTAAGGGTAAATGTTAATTATTGAAAACACTGGTTAATTTCCCACAATAACGCCAAGTCACTATAGTCCTACAGGGCGAGTAGCATTTATAAATATTTACACCCCTGCTTGTGACTATAATGTACCTTTGCTCAACAGACTCAAGGACAGTTCCAGAACATATTGACCTAGTGACAGGAAAGAGACTGGGTGTGGTTTCCAACCACTTGTTGGCTGCAGGAATCCTAATTGCAGCATCTTCGTATTCTATGATTATGCATATTTGCAGGTAGACATGAAGTGGGTGAGACGTAAACCAAACAAAAATTACAGACAAAAAATTATCAGTTTTGATTTTCGTCTTCTGTTGCAGTCATTCACTTTGGATTAACAAACCATATGATGCAATGTGTTCCCTCCCAGTTTTTCAAATTGAATTGGTGTAGTTGAGTTATTACAGACACTTTCAGGGAGACATTAGTGCCTGGATATGATATAAAATTGTATGAATAGAATCTGGATTGTACTAATTATTAGTGTAACATATTTCTCACTGATTGAGCATAAATAGTATAAAAAGTTTTATGCATTTTGATTTGACACACTTCTGTTAGATCTATACTTCTGAGATTGCAAGTTATGTTTGAGTACTTCTGCTTACTTTTTATCTTAGAAAAAATTAACACATTTCCGGTATATATATATATATTTTCTTTTTTTTTTGTGGTATTGCTGAAAATGAATTAACAGTCAACGAAGAGACTAAATACTCAGCAGCAATTGCAGACGCAGCATTATCTAGTATCTGTATACCGTATACCTCCTGTTTAAATGTCCCTGGGACACTCTGATTTTTCAGTCATTTAACATAGGTATCAAGACATTATCTCTGATTAAACGCCTGGTTTTTCTTAACATAATGGAGGAGTGTTGTTTGAAGATGTTGTACGGTATTTTGTTAGAACTAATCAATTGCTAAATGTCCTTCACATAGTTACAGTTAGGTACATTAAGAACATGCAGTGTTGGAGTTTTTGATAATTAACAGGTTTTGTGTGGGAGAAAAGGTGTAAAACTTGGCACAAACAAACCATCAGGCATTCTAATTAATCTACCAAACTTGCAGTGAGGAAGACCTGTTGCATGCAGGGTGTTTGTACTCACTCACAAGGTTTCACTTTTTGGACATGTGTTTTAGTTGTTGGATCCAGCAGTTTCTCTACCTGTAATCAGTTTGGTTAATGCTGAGGATCACAAGACCAGGAGTGAGTCTGCAAGGGACCTGCACAGTGCAGATCCATTATAACACTTTATTTTAACATGCTCCATTAATACACACTCCATTATAACACAAAAAACAATATTATGTGTTCTAGCATTGGATCCAAAATCTCCTTTTGATTCTCATTTAGTTGTTTTAGGTGCATAATTTCACTTTGTTATAGTATGGTCAAATCTTAACTAGGACCCTCCCTCCAAAAATAAAGGGACATATAAAATGTTATAATGGAGCTACATTGTATCATATAAGGTGTATAAGAATATTGTTGTACATAATTCATGAAACACTTAGCAAATGAAACTTGTGTCTAAATTATACCAAAATAATTTATTAGAATTATTTCCAGTTGATTTGTAAATGCTTATATTAGACCAAATTACCTTGTCTCTCAATATGTTAGTTTACCGTCCTGGTTGGCTGTGTGTTTAAAGTGTCCGAAGGTTGTGGGTTTACTCCCTGACCAGTTGAGACATACTAAAGGCATTAAAAATGATACTGATAGCTTCCTTCTTGGTGGTCAGCATTCATATAAGGTAGTTCCAGACCAGGTTGGCCCGATGTCAGGATAATGTGACTGGATGTGGTATCATGTCACATGTCTATGGCATAATACTGCAGTGTGGCAACACTATATCTGTCTAAAGTAGTCATTACTCTCCAAATGACTGAAGTATCGTTCCTAACAAACAACCTAACAAGGCAGTCCAAAGGACAGCTATATCCCCCGCCGCTGACAGAGGAGACATGTTTTTCCTCTAATGGAAATTGCCCTGCTTCTGCCAACATTTTGATGGAGTTGACTTTCCGTTGTTCAGAAAATATAGCATGGAAACAAAAATATCCAGGAATGACCACTGAACCATCAAAGGTGACCTTGAACTTGAGCCAACATGACGGTCACCTGTGTTCTGCACAATGCCTCAATTTGGTTTATAATTGAGGCAAGTTTCATTAAAATCCTTCGAGGAGTATAGAAGATTACGAGCAGACACAAAATTGTAAATTGAAATTGAAGGTTCAAACACTTGAGCTTCAAGTGTGACCTTGACCTTGAGCCTACATGGCTGCAACCTGTGTTCTGCACATCATCTCAATTATATTTATATTTGAGGCAAGATTCATGAAAAAACTAAAAGGGGTATAGGAGATATGGAGCGGACACGAAATGGAAATTGAAGGTTCAAACACATAACCTTCTAGTGTGACCTTGACCTTGAGCCTACATGGCTGCAACCTGTGTTCTGCACAATGCATCAATTTGGTTTATAATTGAGGCAAGTTTCATTAAAATCCTTCGAGGAGTATAGGAGTTACGAAGCAGACATGAAATTGTAAGGAAATAGAAGGTTCAAACACATGACCCTCAAGTGTGACCTTGACCTTGAGCCAACATGACTGCAGCCTATGTTCTGCACATCGTCTCAATTAGATATATATTTGAGGCAATATTCATGAAAAAAATAAATGGGCTATAGAGATATGGAGCGGACACGATGGAATTGAAGGTTCAAACACATAAGCATCTAGTGTGACCTTGACCTTGAGCCTACATGGCTGCCACCTGTGTTCTGCACATCGTCTTAACTAGGTTTACATTTGAGGCAAGTTTCACGAAAATCCTTCAAGAGGTATAGGAGATATGGAGCAGACACAAAAACGTTAAGGACGGACAGACAGACGAAGGCCATTCCTATAACTCCACTCCTGCTTCGCGGCGGGGATTAATAAACAATATGTTGAAGTTCAACAAACAGATTAATTTGTTGTTTTCTTAGCATCCAGCAAAGCTGCCAGTATTTACTATTATGCATGTACACAGGATGAGAAAACTGCCTGACACATGATCCTACTTACAAAGAATGTCATGTCAGATGAACCATGCCGGCAATGTCGGAACAATTCTTGATACCTATCGGCAAGTTATAATGAAGTATGTGAACTGTTTTCCCCTTCGGTTTCATGAAAGCTGTTCATGGCATGGTGTTGAAGACTCATCATGATTGTTTCCTTATTGCCCTCAGGTAATTGGCTCTTGTTTTCACAGGTTTGGATGATATATTTGCTGTTTAGTGTTAATACTGTTATGGTGGTGTTATGGCCACAAGTATATCTGACACTGAGGAGTGGTGTTTGCCAAGATTGATGTGATGCTGGGATTGCATATGAAGAGTATTTTGCCATTAAGACAATGGCCATGGTTTATGTCATGAAAATCTGTTTAGCATCTACAAAAACATACTGGGAATAATATATTTATTTTTGTATTGCACAGGAGCCTCATTTTGTGATTTCTTTTTCGTTTATGAGTCTTATGGTGCAAAATTAGGTGCCATTTTCTGAACAAGCCAAACTAATATCTTGTTTGGCTGCTTGGGTAATTAAAAAATAAAAAATTGTATTCCAGGGAATCATGCCAAATTTCAAAAAAATATGCATACCTTTTTATCAGTGCTATTGGCATGTTGCCATGTAAGCCCCGCATCAAACCTGTTAAAAGTGGCCTGATAGAAGTAAAAGAGTAAAATAAAGAAGGAATAAGACGGCTTAGCTCAGAAGGCTGCTAAATTGAGGTTAATTGGATTTTAATTAACCTTTATGAATATTTATGTACAAATTTATGACTTGATGAATATTAATTAATTGAATTTTAAAGCAGCTTGTTCACAGATGGACATTGACTAAGAATTTGATTTTTAACCATAATTTATGTGTGTTAATTTCATCTTTCAATACCTATCTACAAACACATGGCCACCCAATGCAACCATCAATGATTGTAAAAAGAATAGTTGGTTTCCCCATCACAGGCAGTACTGTCACAGATGGTATTGAAACTATATTTAGAATCATAAAACCCATATTTAGATTTTCTATTTCATTTGCCGTCACTTGGCTGATCACATTCACTCTTTACCAACACTAAATCGCTACCCTGAACTTGTGAAGACATCATGTTTTGGAATGCACCATGTGGATCAGCAAGCAACTGCTTTGGGAGTACCATATTCTATATTTAACCGATTTTGCGGACGTTGCTTTTATGTAAATAGAGTTTTTCCATGTAATGTGACCTACACTTGCAGAGTTTATTTGTCAGGGAGCAATTAAAGACTTCGATCAACAACATTTATGAGAGAGTTGAAAATTATTTTTTTGATTTCTGTCGATTGTTTGTTAACGAGCTGCTTTAAATGGTATGTGTGAAACAATGAAAACTGTAACAGTGCAGACGGTCTAGAATCTGAGCTACACTATTGCACTAAATTGCTACACTATAGGACCTTGAATAAACAGCACCTTCCAGAAGCTGTCTGACTTGGGCCTGCTTTGTTTGCTGGTGTGTCAAAATGAGTCTCTGTGAGGTGCAGGGTTAAAGACATTGTCCTGGGGTCTAGCTCATGGCTGCTAAGTATAGGGTTTGACATCACTAACACAGTCATGTGGTGTCTAAAAAATATTTACCTGGAGCTCTTGGGGTATATTTATAAGCATGATGAACATGCTGTGTGTATATATCACTTGTAGTTTGTAAGGTACCATGGATGCAATATACTCTCCTTTTTATGAGTGTTGAAAGTTTTTACAGTAGAATCTTACTGTACATCAATTCAAGCTTAGTCTGTCAATGAAAGGTGCAGCACGGAACACTTTGGTGTCGTCATTCCATTAATTCTTCTTCCCATACTTTGATCTTCTGTTTTCATCTCGATACCTCCTTTTTCACCATTTCTGACCTTACCCACCATACTCAGTTGGAACTTGACCTGACATACATAAGGGGAGACTGGGGCTTTTATCTTGTTATATGTTCTGCCAGTGATTCTGCCATTGTTCTTTGTGTGTAAACAGTACCGTCAAAGTGTTCTTAGCACATTTATGCTGGATAGGTTATACAAGCATTTCAATTATTGAGATAAAAGATTTTCAGGTTTCAGATTTCTAGGATTTTCCTAGATTTCCCTCAGACTTTGTAGTCAAATTGACTAGCAGTTGTCTGCTTTGGGCATATTACAATTATAATCATGCAGTTGAAGCAGAAATTTATGAAAGCGTTTTTATGATCGAAGCATTTAATGTGCTCAAGAGGAAGCAATTTGTTAAACTTTGAATGGAGTATAATCTTGTACACTTTGTGGTTGATTTGATAATGTTAAACATATGTCTGTAGGGTGCTAGGATGCATACATTGGTTCATCACTGAGGCATATGTTAAGACATATGTCATAGTTTAAACCACAAAGCATGTGGAGATTGCACATTCCTGCTCAGATGCCTCATTTTTGTTGATGTTTGGCTCATCCTGGATGGCGCATGTGTAAACTATAATGGTGGAGTAAGAAAAACAAAAGTGATACATAGCAGTACTTGACAGACACTATTCAAAACATGACTGGAGGGGTGTGTTAAATAGATGGCCATGCTGAAGGTTGCATCTGATGGTATTGTCATTAGATTCACTGCACTGTGAGGATGGGTTTGCAGAATGTGTTCAGGGCTGCCACAATCAAGTTGTACAAAAAACAGGTTTTTAGTTAGCACTGTTTTTTTTATTTTAACATTTGATGACTAATCTATTTGGTTGTTTGTGTTTATAACTGATAGTCATTTCTGTCCATTTTGATGTGATAGTTGTCAATCGCAGACTGATACACTGGTATCATGGTACAATCTGTTATCGGATGCCGGTTATTAAATAATGATAGCTCACAGGTTACCACTATCACCCTTACTCTAAAAATTTTGTTAATCCTTGATAGCCAGGGGTCATTTTGTGACCTTCAGTGCTCTTATGGCCAGAGGCATAAAGTTTCACCAACTTCGAATTTTTCAAAGAAAAATATCTCCCAAATTGATTGATACCCGAGTGCTGGGGAGGTAAGATACAATATTGTTTAAATAATAGCTTCCAAAAGAGAGGTGGCCTAGCTGGTCCCTCTTTGAAGTCAGCTCTGAAGGACAAGATAGACCTACAGATGTTAACCATTCTCATAAATTTGCCATAGCTGTCTTTGTTCATTTCTCCTACAGAAGCTGAATTCTGATAGAAATCGGGCATGGACACAGATGTTTGTTTGTGAGTCAGAGTTATACTGATATTGAAGCCAATTATTAGTGTGGCTATTCTGCCTTCAGGGACTGCTTCCTCAGAATATGGAAATGACATGGGGAATTCAGGAGAGTGTATCTATTCAGTTATTGGTTTTCCTCAGAGGTGTCTGTTTATAGAGTTGGCCTCTTTTGGTATGCCTTTAAACTGGAAATGTGTGTCACATTAAATGGCAGGGTCCCCAAGAGAATTTGATGTTCAGAATTGGTTAACACTATTTACAACACTCCAGCAGGTACCCCTGTAGTTTGCTTACTGTAATGAGCTGGTAACGTTGGTTACTGTAGAATAATTATTGATTTTTGTTGGGGACTTTTTTAGGCTCTTGTTGATTTCATGAGTGGTTTGGGTAATCCCAAAATAATGGTTTATTTAAAAGACTCTAATGATTTATGAGTTACTTTGTAAACTACTGGTATATCCATTACTAAATAATGGAAGTAATAATTACTCATGGAGTCTTCTTCGTCTGCATAGAAATGACTAGCAGTCATTTACAAAGAAACTATTATTGTACCTTTGAGATTGCCTTGTATTTACTGACAAAATTTGATGTTATCAAAAATGATTCTGATGAGTTATTGGCCATCTTTGTGAATTGTCGGAAATGCAATACTGTTAAAAAATTGTCTTGCACTTTTCCATATTTTAGCAGTGAAAACTTTAGCATTTCCTCTTCCATATATGTGGCTTAATTAGGTCCGGACCCCCAGTACCCACCTCTGGATCCGCGCATGAATAATTTTGAAGTCAGGCTTGAATATTCAAATGTCTTAAATGAGATTATATGATATTTGATCAATCCTATGGATCATAAATAATAATAATTAAAAAAAAAACAAACATAAATTGGATGGACACTGCTAGCTGATTCTCACTAAATTTAATGGTTATTGAAAATTAATAATTCAAAACCACACATGCACTACAATAAGTACTCTGTGAGTCTAATTCGTGCTCTGTTAACGCAAAGGTTTTCTGGTGTTTTCATGTATATGCAATGCAGTTACATAATAAACTATTCAGTTTCTTGCTTTTTTAATACTGAGACTTTACTGTCAGGTGTTTATCTCTACATTAAGCTGTTTGTTAGTAGATTCTAGATCAAATTTATTCCAGAATTGATTTGATTACTGCATTCTGTGGGCGGGCATGCAACGGAAATGTTAGATAAGTTATAGCAGTGGTTCCATTATTGGATGGAAAATTGAAGATTAATGTTAAGCCGTGGCGTTTGGTTTCTGATATTATTGGAGTTGGTTTTCTGGAGATGAAATCTGAAAGAGATTGGTTTAAAGCAAACTTAGTTTTTTCTTAATTTGGCCGAAAGCAGCTTCCATTCTCTTGAAAGTTATTGATTGATGAAGACACTGCTTTAGAATATAATGGAAGTTTCCGACCAGATGCAGAACAAAAAGCTAAACGTTAAAAGTCCAAATTCTTGGATTTATTTCTTTTTATACATTGATTGGGAAAAAAATTTATATAAGTAATTCCTCTTGATTGTGCCTTGATTGGACCAGTACTTTGCACATGGTTTGAGTTAGTGTAATGGCATATTCTGAGTTCTCAAGGACTTTCCCTGTCAGACATATTTTAGGTTGGACAGACAGAATTATCACAATTTCTCGTCTTTCCACTCTTATTAACCACTCTCTGGGGGTTGGGGTTGTATACGGGCTTTACCAACATTGCCAATCTGACCAAGATAATGTGCAACTAAATCAAAGTAGTTACATCATGTGACATTGTTTGACCATTCAGAAACCAGATCAGATTGAAAGCAAACTCCTGTTTCAATTGGTTGTACTGTAATATTTTCTCATCGCCTGTAAACAGTTAAATGCATATATATGTAAGAAGTTAAAATCATAGAACCCAAAAGTTTGAAAGAACTTCCTGGCTGAATTGGATTTATATGGTTTATATATGATTACAAAGGTCAATTCCTGGACTGCTAAATGAGTTGCTGGTGGGACAAAATATTTTCCAGCCCAGAAGCATTCCATTCCACTGCAATCTGCACGGCTAATTACTCTATGATTACCAATAATTTGGGGGAAGATTCTGCAGCAGTTTGAGAACACTAACAATTCTCTTTGTTGGCCAGAAGTCAGCTGACTTTGTGGAAAAATATTGTGCAGACAGAACATGCGGGCTTTTAGTGGAATTCAGTTTCAATAGGCAAGACCAAAGAACTTCTTTATAGTCAGGCTGTATGTCCGTCACACTGTGTCACAGTTATTCCGTTCCGCTTAAGCAGGTGACACATGTTCTGAGGAACTCTCTTGTATAAAAACTTTTTAAATATCTCAGAGAGTCAGTTGAGACACAATTTTCAGTCTTATCTTATTTCGTTTACTTAAGATTTTCTTCTGGAAATTCTCGGTATTTTTATATTAAGATGTAAAAAAGAACAGTAATAATTCACTATTTAAAGACCATTCTTGGTTCCAGCCAAAAGAGTCTTAATTGGAAGGTGGTCTGAAAAGTGAATTTTTCCGATAATCAGACTTTAAGTATTTGGTTCCAAGAATGAGTGGTCTTAATAGTGAGATGGTCTTAATTTCAAGGTAGTCTTAAAGCGGGGTTTATCTATATTCAGTTGATACAAAAAGTCATTCTGCTTGGCTAGCATATAAGGGTAGTTACAGGACTGATTGGTCCAGTGTCAGGATAATTTGACTGGGTGTGGTATCATGCCACATGTCTGTGGTGTAATACTGCAGTGTGGCAGCTCTATATCTGTCTCAAGTAGACATCACTTCCAAATTACTGAAATACTGTCGATGGGACGTTAAACCCATGCAACAAACAAAAAAACAAACAAAAAGTCATTCAGGGTAAGTACAGGTCACTTTCCTTTTGTGTTTTATTGCACAAATTTATGTAGGACAACATATTTAACAATTTATACTGCTTTTAAATTATTATGTGTGTTTAATGGTCTCTGGTGAATTGTTAACTTTAAACAGATATATACGGATATGATACAATCTCTGTAACCTGAATAAAACGCTTCTCATTAACATTCATTGACAAATTTATGTATTGAATATTACGAGGGGTGAGAGCAAAACTAGGCTAAGAGTATATATACATACAAGCACTTAGCCTAGTTTCGTTCTCACCTCTCGATTTATTGACTACATGAACTATATATGGTATATGAGTCATTGGAATTTTCTTTGCACTGCAGACTACATGTGAAGACTTATGATCTTAGCGTCAATATATTATATCATAGTAAATGGGGGAGACCCTGATCAGGCAGTTCCTTTCAGGTAAAGGGATAAAACCAGGAAAGCTTGTATAAGTGTCTGAGACTGCTGTAGAACATGTAGATTTTTCTGAGGTAAAAGATTTCATGAAACATTGCAAATAAATTATTGAGATCCAGGCTTTTATTCAGTAAAGGTGACCATTAGCTAACGATAGCTAACATTATTGCGAATTGGTACTCTGCTTACCTTCTTTTAACACAGTGATAAAAAAGGGAAGCAACTGCTTATGTTAGCGGCTGTTAGGTTCACTGAATGAGGACAGCCTTGGAATCCATTGGCCTACAGAACAATGCAATTCAGTGTGTGGGATTTTATGTATGATCTTATAGATAATGATTGGTCATTTCTTCAACATTTCATACTTAAGAGGAATCGGATACACTGAAGTTGAGATTTTTGAGCTGAGAAATATTTCAGTTTGAAATGTTTTGTAAACGCAGGCTCCACATTTGATCAGGAGGTTCAAAGGTCTGCATAGCATGATGTATAGTGGTAGAGAGTTAAATCCAGCGAGGGTATGGAGTAGAGGTGTTTGAAGTTGATGATCAGGCATAATGGAGTGTCTGAGGGTTAATTAATTAATGATTTCCCATTAGTGTTAATTGATTGTCAGCTTTTGCATAAATAATTGTGCATAATAAGATGACGGAAAGTGTCTATGAATGAATTTCTTTTACTTTGATGTATATGTAATCCTCAGAATGCCCAGTGTGAGCAATTGTGACAGCATCTGTGACCAATGCAGTTCAAGATCAGCCTGCACGTTCATGCAGCTTGACCATGGCCTGCTCTATAAAGTGAGCTCCCTCCCTCTCACACACACACAAATATCCAACAAAAAGATACAGTCCAAAATGAAAAAAGGACGAGTCCAATTATAAAACTATAAAAAACACACCTTTTCATCATTTAGAAATATGAGCTTGATTCTTATGATAAAAGATATCTTAATGAATCAAAGGCATACAAACAGTATTCTTTATATCAAACTGTATACATGAGCTATCAAGGAAAAGATCTTTGTTGTGAAAGTTATCAAGGAAAAGAACTCCCGAGACCATTCAGGATTGGAAAGCACTGCACAGCAACACCTCCGACTTCCTCGCAGAATCAATAAAAGACCCGCAGCTGCAGCCATTACTTGCACATATCCTTTCATCAAATATGCAAGTGCCGAGTCCCTTCTCCAGGCTTCAATGAAGCCTCCGCACGCTGCAGACCTGTCCCGAGGAACGATGGCGAAAAAATTCAATAACAGACAGTGATAGTACAGTTCACAGAAACTATGACAGTCCTAAACCTCTGGCTTCTGAAAACCATGTTAATCCGAAGAAATACAAGTAGGAGTTACAGCGAATTGTAAGCCTGATTTAAACTGCACTGAGGTATAATTCAGTTGTTGTGAACAAGATAAAACCTGATCAACCTACAAGTTACAGACACAAGCTGATTTTAATGTTGCCTTGGTTACAACAAAGATCTGTCTCTGATAGATTGTGGATGTTATAAGGACTGTATTGTGAATTGTACTCTGGTAGGAAATCAAGGTGTACATACATATTCCTTAGTAACTGACTCGGATACAATATTAAATTGCATCATTTTAGACAAAGGAAAGCCCAGATCAGGCTCAGATATTAGTTGCTGAAAGTTTCAGCTCAGATCAGATTTACTGTTCATTCTTTCCTTCTTCATTATAAGATCACTGAGAGGAGTTGTGATCATTATATGAAACCAGGGGGCTCCATGTTCTTTACTTAAGTTTTAATTAACTAAGATTTTTATGCCCAAGCTGAAAAATAACCATTGAAGACTTAATACTGGATTGTGTATGATATTAAAACTTGTGTTTGAAATCTTATTTACAGATTTTTGGGAGCATGGAATCCATTGTAATCATCCTCTGATTTATTGTAAAAAAATGTGAGAAAGATGATGAAAAAAGCATGAAAAAGATACAGTTTTAGGCAATTGCATTATGTACCAGTTTAATGTTTATATGTCAGATTTTATCTATGTTCGTAGGCAGATGATTTTAAATTGATAACTCATGGGTCAATCAATAACTCCCTTGTGAAAGACATATTTGCAATCTTATCGATTGGAATCAACTGTTCTGAAAATATACTTTTTGTATCTAGGCAACTTTCCAGATAATGAAAACATTTGATATTTGCAATCAAAGCAAAGAATCTAGACTAAACATAGTGGTTGTGACCCAAATAAAATTCAGTATTTTTTTTTTATATTAAAAGGGAACTTCGGTGCCGCCATTATCTTCCCTGAGGGATCTCTTTGAAATTTATAAAATTTGGTAGTTTTATTTGATCCAGATATAAAGCTCAGTCATAAATTTTGATATAATTCAGATCATAAGTTTAAGACTTAATATTTAACTCATAGAGATTTGAATTAGGTCGAGAACGCATTCTGCCATTTCTGTTTTATGAAATATTGAGCTGGAAGTTTTACCTTAATAACTAACAACATCGGTTAAGAAATTACTTATTAGAGAAACAGTAAGGATGAATTTCCAAGAAGTATTGTGCTACATGTGAAAATAAATAAAGAAAAAAATGTTTTAAATGCTGAGATGTAAAACAAAATTAGGGTCTGCTGTGAAAAAAGAGGGTCGGTTGGAGACCAGAAATGGAACTATTTTTTTTGCCTTAGTGGAATCTAAGCCATAATTTCATTGGACTTAATGTTAAGGCTTAAGTATTTAGTCGCACAGGCATATTATCTCGGGTCACATAATCCAATGATTGCTATTATAAGCACTTCTGATATTTCCAGGTACCTCTGTTGATTAATAGGTTGTATGTCCGGGGAGCAGGTGGAATCCGTTTTACAATCAGAAGAATGGATAACACAGAGATAAGATTTTGGCCAACTGAGCAGAATGAAAAATTGTGTAGAAATTGCGCCTCTCAAGTCTAGGGGTTTGTTTTGCAATTTCTGGCCACTTACATGATCCAGACACTAAGTAACCTGTCAGTTCTGGAAAAATCAGAAGTATTTTCCACAACATGATGTGTGAAATATGTAAAAACATATACCATGTATTATTTTTATATGATGATGAGTTTTTAGGCAAAGAAATTAACCCTTTCCCTCATATAGACTCATTTTGATGCACTCAGTAGGTACCACATGAAGCCTGATCTGCAGAAAACCACAGTTAAACCTTACCAAATTTAATTACAAAATCCTCATTTCCAGAATGCTGAGGAGCAGCGAACAGCATAAAACCTGATCAGCCTGCGAGTTACTCGCAGGCTGATCTGGTTTTATGCTGTTCGCATAGGTCTTTTCATGGTGTCCTCTTTGAGGGAAAGGGTTAAATCATAATTAAAATTTTTATCTGTTGTTCTGTATGCATAATTGTGTTATATTTACATGGTAATTAAATGCAGAAATCCAGTTTCATGACGCTGTTTCTCCAATTCTTATGAATATGTATATCATTGATAGCCGTGTGATTGACTAAGTGCAGTCCAAATAGATCTTGATTAGTGCAAAAGTCAAAATAATGCATAAAATATGAAAGAAAATGATGTAGGAACTGAACTCATCATTTTTCTCTGTACAGTAAGTATTGATAATTTAGTGATCCAGTGGCCAAGTTGTTGAGCATCTATCCTGTAACCAGGAGGTTATGGGTTTGAAACTAGATTGCAACAAAACAGAACTGTAAAAAAAAGTGGTATTTATCCTTTGTGTTTTGCACTCAACAATTTATGTAAATGACAGTTGTCTAGGTCTCACTGGTTGCAGGCCCGGTGTCCGGAGTGTCTGGATAATGTGACTGGGTGTGGTATTGTGCCATTTGTGTATGGCGTGATACTGCAGTCAGAGGCAGCACTGTATACATCTGTTTCAGGATAACAAAGTCCACAAATGACAGAAAATCTTTTGGTGTATGATAAAATCAGTTTCACTTGTTTATAGTGTCCTTGCATGATAATCAAATGGATAGCATAACTACAAAACAATCGCCCAGGATGTTTATGCATGGTGATATATGGGTGTGATCAGAAGATAATACTTGTGGTTCATTTCCCTCATGCTTGACCTTGATTCTGAACTGATGTAAGCATCCAGTATTAAAATTAAATAGATATATACATTAAACTATTTGATGGATTATGGTGCACAGCTATCTTGTATACAGTAAGACCTTATATTGAAAAGCCACCTCTCAGATAAGACCACTGTCATTAGACCACCTCAATATACAGACAATTTAAATATAAAGACTACCCCGTAATTCAGACCGCCTCAATATAATCCACCTCATTGAAGGTTACCTGTATATGTAGATCACCTTCCAATTCAGACCACCTCAGTATTAAGACCACTATTTAATGGACTCTCTTAATCAGACTACTTATTTAAACCAAAGCATAATATTGAGGTATAATTATTACTTAATTGAATTTTTAGGAAAGTATATTTATAATACGCAGGACTCAGCAGTAATATGTTAGGCTGTATATCCAGTTTTCCCAGGTATGGGGATCACCAAGGTTACATCATGATTGATAATCCTGCAGTCTCAGGTTCCTGGCACTGCTAACTACTTCAAGATACCCTCTGATTCTAACCAGGTTTATGGCTTTTAAAAAAACGAAGCTACACAATTTACACTTGGTGTATTTCTTCTGTAATTGCAGATTTAGGTCATTTTTACCTGTAATCAAGAAAAATTACCTGTGCATCCAGTTTAAAAACTTAGCACGAGAATGAACTGCAGGAACTTAATGCAGGTTGACCTGGTCTCTCAATGTCATATTCTTAGAGATAGGGTTATTATAAAAGGATGGGAACCAGGTGAGGTTAAATATAACTGTGATGAAAAAATCTCTGAATATCCATACACAGTAATATGGGGGACTTGCCAAATGAGTCAATGAAATAAGGGAAGATCCCAAAATTCCTATTTAAGGTCACATTATATAGCCTCAGTTAACCTTTCTTTGAACACCTATTATGGTCTGAGATTTAGGTCATGACTTTGAAAATGGAAATTTTACATCTTACTTTGTAGAGAAAAATGTACATAAAAATGTTGCTTTTATATCACTTTTACTATTTTATACTTGCGCTTTGCCATTTGCTGTGAGAGCATTGCTCAGTCCTATAGAATGAAGTCATTAACATAACTTTCCTTTTGATCAGTCCTGGTAATTGCTATTGAACGGCCTCATTACTGTGGTATGTATGGCACCTTTTGTTACAAGACAATTACACATGCCATAATTCCCACCATTCCTCGTAATGCTGCAAGACAGTTACAATGAAATTTGTCCTGGTTTGACCTCTTCAATTATGGTTTTAAAACAGTGCCATGGAATTACAGACAAATAAAGGTCCAGATGGGAATGCTAGGGTTTTAAGTACCAATTGTATTGAAACATTGCCCAGTGGTTCACTAATTCCTCATCCTAGATCTCAGTTAACTGTCAAACAAGTGACAGAAATGCCTGTATATTATATGTTAATCATTGAGTTGAAAATTTAATGTTGAAAGATCTGTAGTGTATAAAAATGCCTAGATGAGAAATATTAAGGGAAAAAAATGTAAACTAACTTATTTTTCATGTGAGGAAGCCTTCCAGCTGGCTTGCGGTAGGTCGGTGGTTCTACCCGGATGCCTCCGTGCATAAGGGGTCTTCCTCAACCTGTAATTAGCTGGATGTCGCTATATGACTGAAATACTGTCTAAGCGACGGTAAACTCAAATAGTCAAGTTAAAATAACTTATTTTTGTGACATGCCTTATTATATTATTATATACAGTGTATGTGAAAGGCAAGAATTGAAATAAATTTCATTTGATTTACCAACAAGCATTTTGAATAGTCGAGTGTGTTGTCCTCTGACAGCTCTTGTCAATTATTATATTGCAGTCCAATATAAAGTGTGTCTTGATTTGGACCCTAAATTAATACAGCATAATATGATGGAGCTGAACTTATATGCGCACTTTGTTTCACATTGTGTGTATCATTACTTATTGATAAAACCATTCTAAACGAAGCTTACGCTACCCCTTAATGCCACAAAACATTCCAAGTCCAAAACAGTTTCTAGAGTGTTTGTTCACATTAATTTTACATTAAGCTTTAGATCTAGTGTTACGAAGTTATGAAAGATAACATGGAAATTTGCAGTAATTTAAACCTGCCATTAAAATGCTTTTGGGTATTTACGAAGTTAGCATTTTGTACGCAAGCGACATCTGGCTGTATGGTAAAACCATCATGTGATAAAATAAAAACTAAACAAATTTGTTTTTATTGTCTTTTTTTTAATAGAAGAAAAAGTTACAGCATTTGTGTCAGCCATCTAGAGCCTGCGCGCAGTGACCGGAGGCTTAAATTGGAACAGACTGCAATTTGCTAAATCAGAAGTTGGATGTTACATTTTGCTATTTTCATTCATCTGTTGTATCAGTAGATAAGCATAGATTAATAATTTGTATGGACTCCATGGTTTAGTGGTATCACACACGACTGCAGATCCGAAGGTTGTGGATTTGAACCAAAGGTAAGGAGGAAGAATCTTTCTAAGCTTACCAAGTGCAAAGTACTGGTCCAACCCAGGTTTTATTTTAGCAAGGTCATTGATATAGGTTTTAAGAGTTTGTTTCCTTGAGTAGTTCAAAGAAAATGTTAACTTCATATTCATATTTCTCATGTTGTAGAATGACCTGACATTTAGTTTACCTTTGCCCAAGGTCAGACTCTTTGTAAGAAACCTGAAAAACATTGTTATACGTACTTACAAAGGCTAGTGAATTTCCGCATGCAAGGGAATGAAATAAAGGTTATATATATATAAGTGCAAATTATCCCAATTTAAGGATTTTTTAGACAATTTGCGAATTTTGCTTTCCTCAACATTTATAATGTCATGTGATACTTTCAGATTTGCGGTTTTATTTATAAGTACTTTAACTTATTTTTTTAACTTATGTTACATTTCGATTCAGTAGGTCTTTCCCATTGTAATTTCATCGTTGTTAATCTGATACACAGCTGTCATTATGCAGACAGAAGTGCAACCCAGTTAAACACGCAACTGATCAAATGTCTTTCTATCGCGTTCAATTAGACTAATTAAAACCGAAGCGTAGCGCTGGTGCTCATCATACTGAAACATTTTTTTCTTTGTATTTTTGTATCTTAATTTCCTGGTTGATATTTTGCATGTAGGACTGCCTAGCATTAATACGGGCCTACCTGCTGTGTTTGTTCAGAACCATCTGTTGGAATATTGGACTTGTTCGAAGTCCGTGCATTAATTCATCTCCATAAAGCACATGTATTTCTACACGCACATCTGCTTTACGCACGCTTGCCGTCTGCTAGGATGAGTTGGCTTGAAAAGTGATAACTTCAACAGGATTTTCTAGTTTCTTGAAACCGTAAACACAGGGAAAGCAATATAAATAAAAAGGTTTATGTGTTACAGTTTAATACGCCTGTTGGAACAGTTACTGACAAAGAGGAATTTGCCAGTGCATACTGAGTTTAATGTTGATTGCATCTTGGTGGAGATGATTTTTCTGATGCTATTACGGGGGTCTCTCTCAGATGTAAACAGTAACTGGTAGTGAACATCATGCAGTCAGTGATGCTTTCTGTTTTAAGATATAATTATACATAACTAAGACTCTTTGTCAGTTCTGTGTTCAGAGATAATGAGCCAGCATCTTTGATGACTGAAATTATGTGCAATTGATTTTAACTGAGTGTTTAGAATGAACTAGAATTGCCTGCAGTTTGATCTTGGTATCCGCTTAAAGTTGAACATGGTTTAAAATGCTAATATTCATTGGTATAGTTTCAAAACACAACAAACATCCTGCTTTAGATCTGAAAATAATGTTTCGAGTAAACATGCATACCGGCCTGACTTCCAGGATGCACCTTGCCAATAACACCGATTTAATGATCTCTCTTGGGTATTTCCTTAATGTCATGTTGAACTTGGATGAGAGAAAATGGACTGCATTCTCCAGAAGATTTCCCATGGTACCCAGCATGCCTACGGGCCCTGTAAATGTTTGCTTCTGATGCAGTTATGCCAGTTCCTTCTTAATTATCATCCCTTGGTATACAATTATTCTGTTATTGGCCATTGTAGTCACCATTTATATGTCAAACTCGGGAATGTTTGCTTGTATATAAATATATCTATATGAGGCAATTAATGTCTGCAGTATCGGAAAAGAGGGGTCTTCGTGGCCAAGTGGTCATAGTTACTAACATACTATTAGCTTGCATTCGGTCTCCTAAAAGTTTGAGTCCCGGGTTGGACTTTCAGATTTTTCATGTGGGGGGACCAGCTGGCATGCAGTTGTGGTTGATCAGGTTCATACAGGGTACCTGTCTGCAGTCTGGGTTTTTCCTTCACCAGCTATTAGTTGGATGTAGCTATTGTGTCTAAAATTGATAATGGTAAACTCTATCACAAGAAGAAGAAGGAGAATCAGAGATGCTTAATATTGCTGGAATTAATTATTAGAATGACTGAGTTATGTGTAAACATTTAAGGCATTAGTTAGGAATGTGCTTATTCGTAACATTTTTAATGTTACATTAATATAGCGAAATACCATATTGTATCAGCTAGTAATGATATCCCTGATGAAGGTTCTCATGATGCACTATTTATATAAACAAGTGGTTGATATTTATGTGTAAGTTCCTTCCTGACATCTTTGTGATGGTGATTCCTGCTGTGATAAACTGCTGTTCATCTATGGCAGGTATTTAATTTTTTGCAAGGTAGATCTGTTTGGATTCATTTTTTTCAAACAAGATACCTGTGTGCAGGTACAAATTCAAGGCTGCAGAGTGACGCCTGCCAATGTCCTGTAATTAAGAAGAGATCAGATGACCTTGACCTAGTTTCTGTGAGAACATGACCTTCAGTCAGTGAGGAGAAGGGATTGAAATTTGCCCTATGCAATGTATAACATGCTGTACTTCTTTCCTCCCACTGTTCTCAAAAATACTTAAGTACGATCTCAGGTTTAAATTCATTATAAGTTTACTGAAGTACCATTTTTATTTTCGAGAACACGGGGCCTGGTCACACAGCTCCTTCAAGGGGAAATTTATGATGTAATGAATATCAATTTACTGAATTTTAAATGGTATTTTCTTTGCAGTTCAGACTGTGTTGAATCTGAGCTACAATATTCTATGAACAAACAGGGTAGACCCAAATCAGACAGCTTCTAGAAGTAATTGTCTGATTTGGATTTGCTCCGTTTGCCTGGGCGTCAAAACATGTCCTTTTGAGGAAAATGGTTAGGTGAATAAAAGAAAGTTTGGATAAGGACTCAGTCAGTCTGTATAAGGGTTACTTTTTTTGTCACCTGCTGTAAGCAGAGGTGACACATATACATAGGGATCACTTTTCCGTCCATCTGCCTGTCCTTCACATTTGTTTCTGTCACGCTTCAGCAGGTGACACATGTGTTCCAAGGAACACTCTTGTGTTCTACAATCTGTTGGTCAGGCTTCTATAATTGAGGAATCCTGGGAATGCTTGAGAGTTTTATAATACTCCATTAGTGAGGCAGATGGTATCACTTCTTTATGGATCTTTCATTTCTTGAAATCAGGAATATCATTAGACTTGCCAGTCTGAATATTGATACTGTTTGAAAACAGAGCTACAGTTACATCAAAAAGCTAAGGGGATTTCCCCATGTTCTGAGGTTTGATGTTGCTAAATGGATAATATATAAGATAAAATGATTAAATGAAAAAGCGATAATGTTTTTATAGTAATTACCTGAATTGTTATCAGTTGACTCATTATGGTGGTTCATCATTGATGCGTTGAGAATTCTGAATCAGAAAGAGGCTTCCCTGAATGTGATATGGTTTAGATGGTTACCTTCAAGCAAACACACTGGATTTCACTAGAGATAAGTCAGATCAGACTGAAGTGTATGACTCAGTCTCAATCCCTGAGTGGCCAAATGGAAAGTTGTGTCTCACCAAAGTTGTTAGGAATGGTAATGGAATATCTTGCCTCAGGTGCTCAGCACATATTGAGGGGTTTTAGGCTTGGTTGTAGACCAGTGTCAGGATAATGATACATGGTGTGGTATCATGCCACTTAATGCCTAATGGTCTGATACTGCTGTGAAGCAGTATGTAGGCAAAAGTCCCTATATGAAATACTGTCATTCAGGTAATATTCTCAAGCAAACATAATTACAATCAGCTGTGATGTTCTAGTCATTGAAAATCAATGTTATATATTAGGGGCACTTAATTATCCGAATGCCATGCCTAATCCGAGATTTTTTCCTTGTCCAAACACAAGCTCAAATTATCTCACTCCATGAAACATGGCGTTTCTCTGGGCTGAACAAGCTTTAGGATAATCTAAGGATTTTATACTAATGCCATTTGTCCTCGAATTTTGCTATTTTACAATACACTATATGGAAATTGTATAGGTCATTATTTATTGTGGGCGATGTGTGTCTGGGGAGGCAGCCGCTGCACATGCTCATGTAGGTGACCAAGAATCTAACGATGACACGCCAATAAGAAAATAAGCACTTACTACCAAGTCCCGACTGACCCAACATTACTTGCTGTAGACACTGACAATCAGAACATTTGTCACAAGTAATTCTGTATGCTCGTTTATATGTATCTTCTCATCTCTGTTTCAAAAACAGGAAACCCTCAATTGACTGCAGTAAATCCTCCACACTAATATCATTATATGTCGCTAGGGTTCTAGGTGACATAATCTCTAAAGAAACAAGTGCAAGAAAATTGCTTTTTTTAGTAGCAGTTTAAGAAAGAAATAATTTATATTTACAGATTTCTTTTTAAGAGTGTCTTAACCTTGAACAGATGTGCATTTTCTCTTTGAGAAGCAAAACCTGCCACTGACAAAAGTCGTATCATCAGCATAAATCTGTCAGTGTGTGGCAAAAAGAAAATCGAGCAGAGAGTGTACTAGGAGTTTTCATTGTAAATCCATCAGCTAGGGGAACAGAGGTGTGGAATTTGGCTGCACATGAAACGGGTTCAGCATTTCAAAGAACTTAGCTTTGCTGGAAATTCTCTCGAGCTGTTACCCTGATTGCACTTTTCTTGGTATATATTTTACTGTAGTAGAAAGGGTAAACTAAAGGTCACATCCAGACAAAGTCTGCATGATGTACTGATCTGATTGTCATGCAGAAGTTGTTTATTGAAAACCGTGATAAGATTTGTTTCAGCATTAATCTTTTAATATGAAATGTACAATAATTACAGCAGAAAATAATACAACTTACAGTATCTGAACTGACGTGCAGTATAAATTTCCACAGCCCTTCAAAAAATTCTTTTAAGTTCTGGTAACTTGCTGTTTGTTTAGATTACATAAATGTTTGGAACTGAGTAGCTGACTTTTGTAATATATGACTGAAGTCAGACGGTCACATGGTCAGATAGGGTTTAGTTTTTTTTCTCCAAAAAAAAAAGAAAAATACATGATTGTAACCCCTCATCAGATGAATCGTAGTTAATTGGTTTTTGTAAAAGATGCACTTGAATGTTGTTATCTCCTACCAGTGACTTTTTTTAATGGGAAAATTTAAGGACCTGTGTATCCTGTATGATACCAATGCTAGCACCATTAAGTAATATGCAGACTTATAATTGAGTTTGCACCTTATCATCAATATCTTGGTTTAGAGATGAGAACGTCTTGCAGTCTGAGCTTTTATTGCCATCTCACTTGGTGTCAGAATGCATATCATACTTTATAAAACTGTTGTAAATGGATACATGAAAGAGAGTCACTTTCATGCTTCTCTGTGAAAGATGAGTTAATTGTATTGCTGTTTTACATGACAATACTTCAGGACTGGATACTGAAGAGCTCCAGGGGAAATGTTAGATGAGACAATTACAGGATCCTGAGACGTGGCCTGATTAAAACATGTTGTCCACCAGAATAGAGGGGATGCTTTTGTGAGGCTCCGAGAAACGGAAACTATGTCATGCGAAATGAACTGGATGTGTTTATTTTGATGTAAACATTTTTAAGTGATGTAAATTCGTTTGGTTTTGGTGAGAATGAACACCAGGCAAATTGCATGGTGTTTGGTTCATAGCAGAGGTCAGAGGAAGACCTGTTATTTTGGTAGATATTGAATGAGAAAGGAAAATCAGAGGCTTTATAGCATACATTAAAAAAACATAGCATAATGATATTGAACACTCTGTTTTCAGGCAAAAAGAGTTTGCGATTTTTTTTAAAGAGAATTAAAGATCTGTTGCAACATATTACAAGTTTGCACTAGACCCCATAACTCCATTTAAAAAATCCACTGTAATGAATGAGCCCCCAACTAGTCTAGGTATTTTATTACTATTGTCACAATTTACATAAATGCATGTATCAGTTAAGGTGAAAAAGAAGATTTTTTTTGTATTTTCCATTTTTATATAAATGTATCCAATCCATGTAACTATACCAATGTTTACATGAGGGAACTAATTTTGCCCTCATTCTTTCTGTCTGTCCGCATCTCCATATTAAAATGTTGTTTTTAAAGTGCTTAATTATTAATTTGTCAAAGGTACTCCACTTTCAAAACCTTTCTTCCGGCATTTAGGACTTATCATGTTCATTATGTATGTATCAGAATCACATCAATGGAGATGAATTCCTTGTAGAGCCATGTTTTTCCTTGTTTTACTCATTCTGTTGGTTGTTGGCCAGAGCTTCATTTTGTTCATCAAGACTGGAACATTAAATATCTATTAAGAGGAAAATTTTAAAGTACTTTATTAAACCTTCATTATTTTGTTACACCATGTTCAATTTGTTATGATAAGTTGTTGGCTGTTGAACAAGCATTTCCAGTCAGTGTTAGATTTATTGCACAATTATCCAAAATGCTGGCACAGTTTCCAGGAGTGCAAGCTTTGCTGTATCTTTTGTTACATAAAACATCCACTATTGTGCTTCCAATGGCATTAATGTTGATGTTGAATTGTGTGTTTATACAGTCTATGTTTGTTTCTTCATCAATCTTGATTAAATAAGAAAGTGTGTAGTTTTGTTGACAAAATTTGTATGGTTGAGTTTGATTGTGGATATAGTTAGGGAAATAGAGACAGAGAATGTGATAGATTTTGATAGAAAAGAATGGTGGGTTAACTTGTGTGTGGGCAAGTGAGGTGGCCATTGTATTGTTAGTTTGGAAAATTGTGGGTGGTCAAATGAGTTGGTGTAGCCATTGGTGTGGCCATTGCATAGTTGGTTTGGTAAATTGAGGGTGGCCACGTGAGCTGATCACAGTGGCCATTGCATAGTTGGTTTGGTAAATTGAGGGTGGCCACGTGAGCTGATCACAGTGGCCATTGCATAGTTGGTTTGCAGGTTGGTTTGCTAAATTGTGTGTGGTCAAGCGAGTTATCACAGTGGCCATTGCATGTTTGGTAAATTGTTGGTGGTCAAGTTTAAGTTGGGTGGCCAAGTTGGTGTGTGTGTGGTGTGTGTGTGTGTGTGGGGGGGGTAAGTTGAGAGAGATAAAATGATTTCATATTTTAGGAGCTAACAGAGGAGCCCCTGATCCGATCAGAGAACCCCTCGATTGAGCCATGGCCTGATATGGGTCTACTGAATTTTCTCAAACTTGCATCAAACATCCATAACATGAGGTAAAGGACATATGTTTACTTCAGAGCAGAAATCTAGGTTGACTCTGTTTGCCAAGGCATCAAAACAACTATAAGAGGTTAGTTTGGGTTTATAGAATATTTTTGGTATGAGTTGACTGTGTGGCAGTGTTGGCCATTGGTTTATGGGAAGCTGTCAATTTGCTGGGAACATGGACACCAGTGAGTCAGGAGAACCATCGTGGGGGTAATTTACAGGCTAATCTATCATTCATTCCACATGCCTCAGTAATTTGTTGACCTTTACTGAAGTTTGGGTGGCTATATAATCACCCTTGTTCAGTGGCAAAACATGGAGGAGGTCCTTGTGTATTTTTGTAAGCGCTAGCTTCTGTAAAACTTTAGTTCATCTGAATAAAGAGGTAATAAGCATCTTCAAAACATTGTCATAAGTTTGATGTTCTGCTGTCAATTTTTTTTTGGAATTCAAGAATAGAGTATAATAGTTTTTGTGGTAAAATCTTCTGGTAGTGAGAATCTGTTTGTGGTCATATTAGCAGAAAATGAGAGGCCTTCCATTCTGGTTATGCAGTTTAGGAAGCATGAAATTATTTTTTCATAGAATGTTACAGACTTAATAAGTAGTTAATAATTTATACTCTAGTAATGTTAGACTTAAGTGTTCTCTGTAGAATTGACTGCCAGCTGGATGACTGATTCCAATAAAATTTTAATTAGTCAGCTCAAATTCATGAGCCACAGTTCAGTTCTGTGACTGTAAATAAGCCAGTATAGGAAAGGTTGCTAATGAATCTCAGTAGTTGACTTGTTCCACAGAACTTCGTCAAGATATTGCAGTTGTCATCTGATCAAAAGATTTATGCCATATTTTCAGTGTTGGATATTTCTGTGATCAATGTAGATCTCATGAAATACAAATTGTATTCTCACTTCCTTATACTGTTGTGTAAACTTGTACTCTTTTATATATCTTCTTAATTATTAATACCTATGTAGCTTAACCCTTTCCCTCATATAGACTCATTTTGACGCTCTCAGTAGGTACCACATAAAGCCTGATCTGCATAAAACCACAGTTAAACCTTACCAAATTTAATTGTAAAATCCTCATTTCCAGACCACTGAGGAGCAGCGAACAGCATAAAACCTGATCAGCCTGCGAGTTACTCGCAGGCTGATCTGGTTTTATGTTGTTCGCATAGGTCTTTTCATGGTTTCCTCTATGAGGGAAAGGGTTAATAAACCTTCTCCACAGTCTAACATACATGAATTATATGAAGCCATCTTTAAAAAATTGATTGTTTGTTGGTACCCTATTTACTTTCTTCTCTTTTCTCTTTCTTCCTCTTAATTAGTGTTGTGAATTTTGGTTAAATAAATTTTCTCAACATTCCTGCATTAGTTAAAATTAAGTTACATGAAGGGTGTGCCCCGGTTTGAACTGCTTTAGGGGACAAGAATTTGAGGCCTTTCCAGACGCTGAAAGCCCATCTGTTCTGCATTGACCAAGGAACAGTTTAGCATGCAGGATTATAGTATAAGTTGAAAGTACTTGTTCCCTTAAATAATTGATGTACACAGAAATAAACTAAATTCATTTTGGATGTATTGTTATATATTATTATAATTAAATAAAATCACTTAAATTCTTCTCAACCTGTAAATGATTGATAAGCTATCCCAAACTTCTTAATACTAAATCAGTTGTGTTCTCATTTGTTATTTAGATTTCTCCGCCATTGTTAAGTTAGAAAAAATTGGATGAAAAAAATTCCTGCCTGTATCCATCATACTTAGAATTTTCATAAATAACCAATTGATAATCAAAGCCATTGATTAAAAACTCATAGAAATTAATTCTCCATTAAAAATCAAAATTTTGAATACATGTGTATATATATCTGAAATCCACTCAGCCCTGTGACTGACAAATTGATTACTGTTTTAAAAAAAAGTTGTTGTTAAGCTTATATGTAATGAAAACCCTGCCTGTAACTTACTGAGGAATGACTAAAGGTTAAGCAGTCAAAGCAAATATATTTTTTAAGCATGGCCTATACTGCACAGGAGTTGTTACATTCACTTTACATTTTCCACGCTTATGGTTAAAAAAGAGGGGAAATACTGAGATATAAGCTTGATTCATAATGGGCTTACATATCTAGCCAGTGTAGCCCTAAATAGTTTAGACTAAAGGATCATATGTATGATACAGGTGTATTTATCAGAGCAAAGTATCTACCTAGTTGGCTTTTATTAGAGCGTTACCAGATAAATCTTGTGTTGCAATCCTCATAGTCAGAATTTGTGAAAAAAGAAAAGAAAAAAAAAAACATTGGAGATTAAGAAAAAATTTTTTTTGATGTCACTGAATTGCCAATGGCTGTATTTATAGGTCGTCAGGAGGTTGTGGGTATGATCCCTAGCAGTGTGACTGAGACAAGCAAAGGTTGTTCAAATGGTACTTGCAACTGTATACAGTATACTTGGTTAATTAAAAGAATGAATTTTAACAAGAGCTTGCTTCATTCAATGATAATTTCAAACGTTGCAAGTCACTGGCCTCAATGAAAGATAAATTTAGCAAGAGCTTGCTTCATTGAATGATAAACTTAGCAAGAACTTGGAGCTTGATTCATTGAATGATAAACTTAGCAAGAACTTGGAGCTTGATTCATTGAATGATAAACTTAAAGCAAGAGCTTGATTCATTGAATGGTTAACTTAGCAAGAGCTTGCTTCATCCAATGATAAACTTAGCAAGAGCTTGATTCATTGAATGATAAACTTTGCAAGAGTTTGCTTCATTGAATGATGTAGCAAGGGCTTGCTTCATTGATTAATAAACTTAACAAAAGCTTGATTCATTGAATGATAAACTTAGCAAGAGCTTGCTCCATTGAATGATAAACTTAGCAAGAGCTTGCTCCAATGAATGATAAAACTTAGGACTATAACCATGCTTGAATAATCCCTCATTTATATTGTCTTGGGTTTGTATTGATTTTCTCTCTTACTCTTACATTTCTGTATGGATTTAGGCAACATTTTGAGAGAAATGGATGATTATGGTGTGTGTGTGATGATAATACCAGAAATTATTCCGAAATGATCACTTGCTTCTGGGTTTTTTTTCTTTTCATTTTTCTCAGGAAGGCTTTAAATAGAGTCTGTAATATTGATAGGGAATTCAGAGAGAACAGTTTTTTTTTATACTGGATTAAAGTATTTTTCAAAATGGTTTTATCTCAAAATACGAAATATTTATTAGTATTGATTATGGTTTCAGGAGTGCCTGGATGGTATTATAAACAGTCTCTTCTTCTTAATAATAATAAGACAAAGTCTCTGAGGAGGTCACTTGGAGTTTTCATGTGACAGTGAGGAAATTTTCCATTTGGTTTGCAGTGTAGGTCAAGTGATTGAGTACTTTACCTTTAGAATTTACCCTTACCATGCTAAATTTATTAATTGGACTTGTCCTTTCTGCATTTTAGACTGAACCATTAGATGTTGATGGGAGGTTGCTCATGGAAATTTTTTTGAATGTACAGACCATGATAAGACAGATCTTGGTCTGCACTGGTCACATTATAAGGCAGTTACTGTATGGGTTAATAAATTGTCTCCAAAAGATTGGAAAACTTGGTATGGCAGTTCTGGAAGGGCTAGCAATGGAATTTAACAAATTTTGTATAAATTACATTGGAGTGTTTAAACAAGAAAAACAACAACACTTGAAATAGGCACAGACTTAAAAAAAAATATGAGAATAATAATAATAGTAAACATTGAAAAAGAAAAAAAATTAAAGTGTAACATAATCATCACAAACGTCATAATTTTTTCCGTCAAGGAGACTGATGTACCGTAACAAGCCATTGACACAGTGATCTATGCGTCCCCTGCAGCGGCGGCTTCAGAGCTCCGGTTAATCCGTCTGCTTTGAACGCCTGGTTCCTATGGATGACATGCAACAAAGCCATTATGGATTTTTCTCCATTTACGTTCCAAATATGGTCTTAGGGAAAGCTCTGGTGTTTAGATATATTGTACTTGGAAGCAGTCGTGGCCGACTTTAAGTCTGGGATTTATGGGAAATAAAGCTGGTGTGAAAAGGTCCCCATCTAACACATCAGTTTTGAGTTGATATTTGTATATGTTGGATTTTTTATCTGTGAAGGTTAGGAGTGAATTCAGTAAAGATTTAAACCCAAAATTACACTTGGGAAATGAATGAATTAATCAATTGTTACAAGCTCTAAATATTTTAGCATGTTTCTTTTTCTTAAAGTATACGAATATACTACTTTGGTTAGTCAACTATTGGTATTTTGAAGAGCTATGTTGTAATGCTTTGAAATTTCCTCAGATTTATTTTGGGGAGATCTTGATAATTTTTTCCATTTAGTTGTTTTCGTAATTGGCAGTTTGAGAAGCCTTATCAGAGTTTGGAATAAAAACTACAAAAACAACAAAAAAGCAACAACCAACAAAAAAAAAAAAAAAATCATTCATTAATCAAAACAAGATGTGCAGAGCAAAGGTTTCTATTCCTAGACAAATGACTTGTGGCCAATGAAATCACTGCTTGTGTCATGCATGGTGAATTCTGATATTAGAAAGCCCAAGTATTTTCCTATATAGGCATGGTTCTGAAAGGCTTGAATATTACTTATATAATTACTTATATATTACTCACTTGTAAGCAAAATAAATTTGACCCATGGGATAAGGGGTAATTTACAATGATCTGAAATTGATTCTTGTGTTCTACTGGGTTAATTATATGTTGCATTCTGTTAACTTCAATGGCTTACCTGTGTTATTATCACATCGTCTAGCTCAGTTACTAACAGCCAGTTAGGTTTTACTACATTTGTGAAATGTACAAAGGCAAGTCGTCGTCAGAAAGGAATATTTGGTTCACAGTTCCATGTTTTTACTTCAAAAATCCTGATCACAAAATATCCCTCACCAATGGGTTTGATTCCTGGCTGAGCCACTGGGACTTCCCATATGTGGAAGACTTGCAGCTGACTTGCAGTAGGTTTACGGTTCTACCAGGGTGCCTCTGTGCACTCTGGGTAAATCCTTTACCTGTAATTAGTTTGAAGTTGCTATATAGGACTGATACACTGTCATGGTAGCATTATGGTGAACACTAACAAATCAATTGATAAGAAATGCAGGCTTTTTATAGGCTGATCTGGGATAAACTTTCAGAATCTGAAGGACAAATTTCTTATATGTAATAATTAAAAGATGGATAGAAATTTCCCTTAAAGGCGGACCTAAATCCCCCTGTCTTTTTATCTATTAGGATGGCCCTCACAGTGACCGTTGTCCGTGTGTCCATTTGTACTTCCAGTTTTTGTCCATTTGTTGGCCAGTTGTTGATACAATCATACACATGCATGTTGTGCAGGCACTTGAGTCAGGTTCATGGCTTTAAATTCATCATCCATTTTCTAATGACTTGCATAATTGTTCAGAATTATCAGACAGCATACAAGCACAATACCTAGGTCCATAGCTCAAAGTTCAAGGTCACAGATACAGAAGTTAATAACAAAAAATAAATTCATAAACCGAAACTTTTTTTGCCATTTCTATAGCCTTTATTGGGTTATGTTCCCAATGCCAAACATTTCTACCATCCCCCATGCACAAGTGGTTTGAGCATCTGCCTCGGGAGCAGGAGGTCGTGGGTTCGATCCCTGGCGGCGACATACCAAAGTCGTAAGAAAATGGTACTGTTATAGCTCCCTTGCTTGGTGCTCAGCATATTAGGGTAGTTGCAGGACTGGTTTGCCTGGTGTCAGGATAATGTGACTTGGTGTGGTATCATGCCACATGTCTACAGCATGATACTGCAGTGTGGCAGCACTATATCTGTGTCAAGTAGACATTGTCTCGAAATGACTGAAATACTGTCGGTGGGACATTAAACTCAACAAAAAAAAAAACATTTCTGAATAAAAATTCCAATCTAAGGTTCAGAAGAAAAAATCACTTAAGAAACACATGAAAAAAAAACAACATGTTAATATGTAATAAGATATAATTAAGTTTATTATAATTTCAGATCCAACCTTCATATTTGGGAAGGAAAACCCATATAAAGCAAAGACTGAGGAAGATTTGTTGGTGTTGTGCCGGTTGGACCAATCTGATGTTGATGCTACATTTGAATGGTATGATCCTGATGGCAACCAGATTACAAATGTAGACTCAAGGTGAGTAGTTCAAACAGTATAATTATATGCAATTGATATTTTTCATCATTTTCAGTCACCACCGGTGAAACCGGTTTGGGGAAAAATAGGTTTTTCTGTCCCGCTTTCGTTACCACTCGTTAATTTGGACATTGATGAATGGATTTCAATAAAACTTAACAGAAGTATTCTGCATAACCCAAGGTTATGTCACGTGCATCAACCATATGAACCCTTGAAAGGTCAAGGTCACATGAGTTATTGGACATTGTCTTTGGTGTTCATAGGCTACATCTTCGTTAAAGCTCCAAAACTTCCATATTCATAAATGCGTTTTCATTAAACTTTAAAAAGTATTTGTCATAACACAAAGGTGTGTTGCAAGCATCAACCATATTGCATCCTTGAATGGTCAAGGTCACTGGAGTTCTGTTTGGTATTTATAGGCTACATCTTCATTTCTGCTTCATCATAACCCATGTCCATTATTTTCTTGTTTCTATCTGGCACAAATTCTTTATGAGGGGTTTTCACTGGGGGGAGACTCCTGAAAGTATTGCTAGCTATACTGAAAAACTTTGTTATTCTCAATTTTTTCATTTCCTTGCAACAACTCTCAGTGTACATTGCAGAGAGCAGCAGGTTGTTCAGGGAACCTTCTAGTCCAGCTCTTCCACTGTAAAATTTCTCAGTTTCACAGTTGTAGCATGCACCTTTATGAGCTCATCAGGTGACCTTGACCTTTACATGACATTGATCCCCAAGGTCTAAGGCTCCCCGCATGGGGCATGGCATTCATTTGAATGTATTGCTGGTTCAAATTTTTTCCACAAGAAAACAGTTCATCCTTATACACCTTCCAATTCCATGAAAGAACACAATCTAAAGGCCTCAAAGTTGAAAGGCAACCCATTTTTATGGATTTTTTAGGAGTAAAGAGTTTAATGTATCACAGGACTCTTATGAAATTCATTTAAAGGGACTTGCTCCACCCAAACTCAGCAGTGGTAAACAGTACATTGAAAGCTCTGTCAAAGAGGAGCAAAATAGATATTATGCCTAACTTTGCGACAACAGTGTCCCAAGAAAGTAACGACTGACCTGGCCGTGGTCCAGTGGTAACATATCCGATTACAGATCCAAAGGTTGTGGGTTCGAATCCCGTTGGGGGGGGGGGGGGGACTCGTCATGACCTTCCTGTGCACAAAGTACTGTTCTAACCCAGGAACCGTTGAGAGGGATTTATATAAGTTATAAGAACTTATTTCCCAATCAACGTAAAATAAATAAGTTTAAACGACTGATCTATTTTGCCAGTGACTGTTGACTCTTTATATAGTAATTCAAAGAAATGTATGATGATATTTTTCCTTGCCTTTTTAGCTCACTTGAGCACAACGTGCTCATAGTGAGCTATCGTGATCCCCTTTTGTCCGTGCGTCCATCCGTGCGGCGTCAACAATTTTCTTTAAATGACATCTCCTCCTAAACCACTGGGCCAAATTGGATGAAAATTGCCTGTGATGATCCTTGCATGAAGCTCTACCAAAGTTGTTCAAATGGTTCCGGACTGTCGCATATCTGGGTCACAGGAGCTAAAAATAGATTTTTAAAAGTGAAACTTTAAAGATCTTCTTCTTCGAAACTGCAGGGCCTATAGCTTAGATATTTGGTGCGTGGCATTGTCTCATGGACCTCTACCAAGGTTGTTCAAATCATGACCCTCGGATCAAAATTGGCCTTGCCCCAGGGGTCGCTTGATTTTACATAGACTTGCATAGGAAAAACTAGAAAAATCTTCTCGCCAAAAATTACAAGGCCTGGAGCTTAGATATTTGGTGTGTAACATGGCCTTTTAGATCTCTACCAAGTCTGATCAAATCATGGTCCTGGGGTTAAAATTGGCCCCGCCCCAGGGGTCACTTGATTTTACGTAGACTTACATAAGAAAAACAAGAAAAATTTTCTTGTCAAAATTCCGGACCTCTACCAAAGTTGTTCAAATCATGACCCTGGGATCAAAATTGTCCTGCCCCAGGGGTCCCTTGATTTTACATAGACTTACGGTTTATAGGAAAAACTAGAAAATTGCTCTTGTCAGAAACCACAAGGCCTGAAGTTTAGATATTTGGTGTGTAATATGGCTTTGTAGACCTCAACCAAGTTTGTTCAAGTCATTGCCCTGGGGTCAAAATTGGCCCCGTCTTAGGGAGTCCCTTGATTTTACATAGACTTGTATAGGAAAACCCTCAAAAAGTCATCTTGTCAGAAACCCCAAATCTGGAGTTAATATGTTTAATATTGGACCTCAACCAAATCTGTTTTAATCATGGCCCTAAATCAAAATTGACCCCACCCCAGAGGTCACTTGATTTTATATAGACTTATTAGAGCCATGACCTTCAGAATTTGGATGGCAGGAATAGTTTTTGTGTGGAATTTAGACAATCTTTCTGTACTTCTGCATGGATTATGTATTCAGTATGACTCATAATACTATAATTGGCAATGAAGGCAATGTTTCTCATGTGAGTGATTCAGGACTATCTTAGCCCTCTTGTTTTATGCCTTAATGGTCCAGATCCTCAGACAGCTCCTTTCTTGCTCATACAACATTTTAGATGACTCTACACTCTCTGTAAAAACTATGTTAAAAGAAAATTCATTTGTTTCATTACACTGTTTTTAAGTTCAGTTAATTAAAAATTCATCATTTTAAATTTGAATATGAATATTCATGAGGCAAAGGGTTAGAGAGTGGCAAAATGGGACCTGAGAGTTTTGGCTTTGCCCTGTCCATGATATACCAAAATTGAAAGAAATTGATGAGAGAAAGTCTCACACACAAGAACCAAAACTCTGGGTGGAGCTTTATCAATATATTCAGCCCTTTAACTTCAACTATTTGCATATGTCATTGTGTGCCATAGTGTATGTGTGTGAGAGGGGAAGGGGGGTGGGGGTAGGGGGAGACATCAGTTTTCTACGAAAACAAATCTCTAGTTAACACATTTTGTTTGTTTGTAATACTGTTTGTGAATAGATGACCTAGTCATAAATGGGAAGGACCAGAGTTTAGAATTTCACTGCAAGAAATCAGAAAGATGCATTGAAAATGTTATATTGGCCATTGAATGAACCACTGAGTAAGATCATGGAGTTATGTAGGAATTTATTGAAATCAATATCTTGGTATGAAAAACAAATGAACCCTGGCACAGATGTATATGACCTGTTTTGTGGTGACTTTCTTATGTTGATTGTTGTTGGTTTCTTGTACCCAGTCACCAGCCTTAGTAACACTGCTTTATCCACTAAAGTCCAGATACAGACAACAAACTTGCGTGTTTCATGTGCAAGCTGTCGCCGAAAGTTATGAATATTTATGATCAATTATGTTATTCACTACTACAGTCAGAAGTGGCAGTAGCACGACAAATAAACTTATCATGTTATCATGTACTGTGGTAGTGTTAATGTCTGTAAGGCCTAAAGCGTCAGTTCTTGACCTTCCTGTAGATCTGAAGGCAATGTGGGTTTTAATCCTATTGTCGGTGGGGGAAGAGGAGGGTTAAGAATCTTTCATGGCCTTCCCAGACAAAATGTTCTGACCCAGCCTTGAAACTGTCTTTGCATTTATATCATATTTTGGTGGGGTCCCCGTGGCCGAGAGGGTAAAGTCGCTGACTTTATCACTCACTCAGCCCCTCACCGTGTGGGTTCAAATCCTGGCAAGGTTTTTGGATTTTTATGCAAGGAAGCCTTCCAGCTGGCTTGTGGTAGGTCAGTGGTTCTACCTGGATGCCTCAGTGCATTCGGGGTCTTCCTCCACCTGTAATAAGCTGGACGTTGCTATATGACTGAAATACTGTCGCACTGTGACGGTAAACTAAAAAAATAATTAAATCACGTTTTGGTACATATTTGGGGACAGCCCTTTAAAAAAAAAAAATTGGTACATTCTCAGTGTGTTATCAGTACATTCCCATATTCTTGCTAGATTAACTTCAGCTCTTTTTCAACCAATTATCAGTCTGTTATCCAATTTGACAACCGTCTGAAATTAAGTGTAATATTTTAAAGTGTGTTGTCAGACTCTGCCTTTTGTAAGGGCACATAATATGTCTGATATATGCGGCAGCCTGTAGGATACATTTTAATACCAAATAAACTTATGTAAAAATAAGGTCCTGGTGGCTGTAGCCCTTTGAAACTTGTGGTAGCATACCTTTAAGGCAAAGCACCTTACATGTGAAAATTTTATAAACAGAATTGTTTATTTTACAATGTATAAACATTTACAAATTTCTGTAAACCTGGCAACCTTACAAGTTTGACAAGATAAGACTGAATATTTTGGCACAGGATCTTAGGCCATGCAAATATTGAATTTTAGTAAAATGTCTTTTCTTATTTGTCGCAACTTTGGATGGTTAGGAATTACTGCGCCACAATTTGTATCCGTTTTTCATGTGATTTGATATGTTTTTGCCAAGTTTTGTGATTTTGTATCCCCAGAAAGCAGGCAATTGTCTTTTGTAATTGATTTTAATGACACCTGTTATTTGTTTCAATATTTTGAACACGTCAGCACAACTCAGCCAAATGAGATTCATATTGAAAATCAATGTTGTACAGT
Organism: Solen grandis; assembly: GCA_021229015.1. Classification (NCBI taxonomy): domain Eukaryota; kingdom Metazoa; phylum Mollusca; class Bivalvia; order Adapedonta; family Solenidae; genus Solen; species Solen grandis. The sequence goes on from CM037788.1 coordinate 26,406,758, forward strand.
CTGTAGGAATTGTTGATAAGCATACGTAACATCATACTGTAAATTGTTTTATTCTCAGGAAACTGGAAGGGATCCCTACTTATTTATCCAGTAAATCTAGCTGCATAATTATAATGTTTCTAACTAAAATATTGGACAGACATCAAAATCAAGATTTCGTTGAACAAATAGTATATCACAATTACTCACCTGAGCACTAAGTCTTGATTTCCGGGTGAGCTTTCAGTGCTTTGTCCATCATAAAAAATGGTCAACACTCTAGAATCCTCAATCAGGTGCAAATGTAATTTAGATTGTGATAGAATTATCAATATACTTACCACAAATACACGATATTTATGATGGTTATACATCTGGACAACAATATTGGCCTTTAGATTACTTTGCCTTTCAATAGACCATTTCACTCTGAAATGAGAAGAAAATCTACAAAAATCAGAGAGCACTCCCCAAACACTTAATCTATGTGTTGGTGTAAAATTCCATGCATTGTTCAATGGAAACTAACATACACTAGAGATTTTCCCCCCAGTCACTGATTGGTCATTTTAAATCAGCGAATTAAACCGAGTGTTGCTGAACTCCTTGTGAAATGTTGTATACCTTCGAGTGTATGTGTCCATGCTTGTTTAAATCATGTTGACGCCATGTTGATTTGTCCATTCCAGCCAGCATGTATACATCCGGAAAATGCAAGATATTCTGAGATTACATATAAACAAGGTTGAGGAAGATGATGCGGGATCATACGCGTGCAAGGCCATTATCAATCAAGGAACGGATGACGAAAAGTCTTACAGTGAAAATTTTATACTTGAAGTAAAAGGTAAAAGCATTTCTGCATTAACTGAAAAATACAGTTTTAAGATGTTATTCACCTTACAGTAATGTGAGCCTTAATATATGTAGGAAATATCTAACAAATATTATGTTTTTATGTTAAATGCAATTAAAAGCATCAACTATTAGAATATGCATAACAGTGTATAAAGGAAGTTATATATATATGTAGTATTGCACACACTGGCAGCTTAGACGCTGCATTGTATAGGTAACTTCTCTGGAACAAGAAATATCTTTAAAAAAATATATTTGGCGTAGCTTAATAACTGTAAATTTTAACATGTGTAAAACAGATTTAAACTATTATAAAGTTGGAAACGTTAGCAAATTTTTTTATAAATACCAAGATTATGGGAGGTATTTTGAAGACTATATAACAAAATGGATTTAATTTACAAACTAAAAAAAAGCTAATCTACCAACTTTCATTAAATATTATGCACTTGCTGATTTTTAAAGTAAAGACAATTCATATGTAACCAAGCGAAACCAAAACAGAATAAATCGCATATAGCTAATTATTGTTTCTGCACAATAAACTGCACACCTCCTTCGTAGTAGTTACCTCCCCCTGAAGGCTGAGTCCACTTACAAATAAGGGGAAATTGTGGTCTTAAAATAGACATACGCCTACTTCTTATTTAGATGTTTGAAATCATATTGCCAAAGCAGCATTCCTGATTTGATAATTTAAAAAAGAAACCTGTTATATCAAGTAGAAAGATATTATACAATTTAAAACTCCCATTTTAAGTTAGAATATCCAAAATATCCTAAAAATAAATTATACAAGTCAATGATAGCATTCATTTACTCTGGCTTCATTTGCTTACCAACATTTGATTGGTTCAAGAAGTAGGTCAAAATTAGTTTTATACAGCTACACCGAAAAAAATGTGTGTAATCTACCAATGTATATGGTGCAGTTCTTTGAGAATCATCGCAGCTTGACTGTATTTATTATGATTTAATAACTGTTTCTTGTTGTGATTTTGCAGCCTCAATTACGTTCACCAACTGTAAACAAAAACAGGAAGGAATATTTGGTCAAGAGCAACAGATTAAGTGCAGTGCCTCAACTGGGGGTGTGGCCACCCATATCTCCTGGGAGAAGGATGGACACCAGATTGAGACTACTATTGGCAGTATGTATCTCCATTAGTTTGTTTCAAATCATCTTACCCCGTCCTCCCCAAGGGTGTTAAATTCCCAATATAATCACTCGCTCTGCCTCGATCTTCCAGAATTTGAGAAAGTAAAATTTAAAAAAATTACAATGAAAAGTTTTGATTTTTTACTTGCCCTGCAGTAATTTTTACTGACCAGGCCAGTGGGCAAGTGGAATTATGCACCTCTGCCTCTGAGTAGGGTCACTTGCATTTTCAGCTTCCAGCTGGCTTGAGATAGGTTGCAGGGTCTACCCAGGGTGCCTCTGTGTCCTTTGGGTATTTCGATATCCGCTCTCCTTAGATAGATATCACTATATGACTGCAATATTAATTGTTTAATCCCAAAACAACAGCAATCTTGTATATCCTGGTATTTAAATAAATCTAATGTTTCAGTATATTGTGTTTGAAGAATACAACTATAAAAAAGGACCAGGCTAAAAATACCCATATGAATTGGACTGAGAATCAATCCCTTGCACATTCAGAAAACATGCTTGCTGGACAGGGCATACAAATCAAGCTGTATTTGAAATGATAGAATATTTTTTCCCAACTTGAATGCAAACATTCCAAAGGAATACCCGTGGAAATATAATGGTTTATTTTGGCCAAAAATAGACAAAACTTGACCTTTCCACACAGCCAGTTTATGATAACAATAAATTATTGTAGTTAAACTAATCAGTATATCCTTTTTGCATTAATTCCCTGGCTTTTCTGCAATTTTTCCCAATTCCCGATACCCCTATCTTTATGCAAATATTTTCATTTTAAGGATTTGGTTTATCCCCCTAAATCAGAGTTTTAATCGGTGTAGGGTACTGGTTAGGGACACCTAGTCTAAACTAGGGAACATGTCTTCTTCCGTCCTTTCTCTGCCATTATCTTTACAATTATATGTTTAAGTAGTTTGCAAGAATGCTTTTTTAATGTGTCACCTGCTGTAAGCAGAGGTGACACATAGAGATCACTTTTCCATTGTCTGTCTGTTTGTCTGTGCGTCACACTTTTTCCGTCACGCTTCAGCAGGTGACATATGTTTTCCTAAAACACTCTTGTTTTACATGTGAATTACTTGTAACAAAATGGTACTGGTAAACAAGGGGTGTTCAGGAACCGTATCCAGAAAAGTTCCATAACCTTTTCAATGATATGGTTATTAGAATGAAATCTCCAAAAGTGAGACTTTAATATATTTAGAATTAAACTTAATCTGAAATAAAAGAATGATACAAATTGCACTGTTGCAAATGTTTATATATGATCTTTAAAGACAAAAAAAAACATGAAGATTTGCAAATTTGCTGGACTCAACGTTACCCGATGTTGCCATTATAAGTGACTGTGGATTTTGCATGAGTGCAATTTGCGTCATTTTTTGTTTTGGAGCTAGTTCAAAATATATCAAAGTACACTTTTAATTGATAGTATATTAATGTTTATATTAAGTTTGCTAGGCTGTATGTTCATGAATAAATCGGTGTCAAGAATAAAATGAAACTTTTGTTAAAATTGAATAATTTACCAATAGACATTATTCCCATAATTATTTTGTTAAGGACTAGGGTAACTGCTTTTAACCCTTTCCCTCATAGAGGATACCATGAAAAGACCTATGTGAACAGCATAAAACCAGATCAGCCTGCGAGTAACTCGCAGGCTGATCAGGTTTTATGCTGTTCGCTGCTCCTCAGTGGTCTGGTAATGAGGATTTTACAATTAAATTTGGTAAGGTTTAACTGTGGTTTTCTGCAGATCAGGCTTTATGTGGTACCTACTGAGTGCGTCAAAATGAGTATATATGAGGGAAAGGGTTAAGATAAAAAAAGTAGTTACAATAGCCCTGCACCTTGCCCCCGCTGTTCACTTGGTGTGATGCTGTTTCAGAATACAGAGTAGAACCCTCCGTACTGACCATATTGAATGTGACAGAGGATGACGCGGGGGTATATATTGTCAATGCATTCACCCTCGGGGATGCCAATTCAGACGCAGACTCTGCTGATATTAGGATTACCTATGAAGTTGTCAGTAAGTTGTTTTTATAGTTATACCGTATAAACCTGATTAAAAGTTTCTTGCAGCGCTGTAAAAATCCTCTCGTCCGCTTGTATTTACGAGTGAATTTCACGGTCAGACCGAGCATAATTTCCCTGAACACTCATCCGACCGGACGAGTAACTTTTCGCGGCCAAGAAAGAAATGTTTCGGTAAAAAATGAATTTCATATTGTTACAATGGTTAATCAAGATCATAAAATTCTTTACTTGATCAGGGCAGCTAATTGTGACAAAATATCACCATAGCGACACTCATTTTTAGATAGATCCGTAAGGTGCTAGCGCAGACTGGTTCACAATATTCTACGGTGTTTTTTTCAATACGTTTTTTGTTAGTTTGTGGCACAGTCCGGAACTGCGGCACAGTCAGGGACTGCAAAATATGTTTTGTTTCCGGCGGTCAAAATGTCGAAACAATTGTTAATGAAAACGCTTCTCAGCGGCAGAGACGACGAAAATACAAAAAAGCGAGAGTTAAAACCTAGGAAGCACCAAAGCGCTTAAGATAAAACGAAATGCACAAGAAAGGCCCTGGATCATTGGTTTTCTGGCTTTCCGTGGTAGACAAAGAAGAAGAAAAATTGTTTTGTGTTGTTTCTGCAAAATATATAAAGCTTTATACAACTTTACGGGAAGCAAAAATTAAAATCATTTTAGGACAAGCTAACTTAGTATTGTTTAAAAATCTGGCATCCATTTGTTCCTGTAAGCACTTCTAATAGTTTTGTGGTTAGCTTTAGAAATATAGAATCAATGTTTAGTATGCCATTATCCAAGGATTTCATTTTCTCTTTTTGGGTCATTAAATTATCACAAATTTATTTCATTGAAGCTATTTTTCCTTTTATTGTGCCTCCGAAAGGTAGGGTTCAGAAACGCTTTTAATCTTTGCATGTATATTTGTTTCAGTTCCTCCTAAAATTATCCAGCCTATCTCTGAGCAGACAGCAATAGTTGGTCAAAAGGCGTCCTTGTTCTGCAAAGCAACTGGAGATCCATTACCAGAAATCTTCTGGTTCAAGGAAGGGGTGGGTATCCATGAAGATGACATGACATTGGACCTTTTTTCCATTTTTGATGCAAGAATTAAATCATCACCCAGTGTCCAGGGGTATCTTTCCTTTCATAAGGGTTTCAACTAAATTTTCTATGCCTCCCAGTTTGATGAGGGAGAGCAATAGATTAACCCTTGTTCATCTGTTAGTCAGTCTATCTCAAAATATTGTGTTCTGCATATTCCCATAAATGTATGATTTGGAAAGGTGTTCTGGAATGTTAACCAGAATCCTGGAGTTTTGTGTTTGAAGTTCCTCAGTTCATAAAAGAGTCTGTGCCTGACTTAGTTGAAAAGCACAGAGTTTTGACATCCATATTCAGTGGACACATATCTAGATTTGTGTACTCTGGCATAGAGTATCTGCAATTTTAGGGATGCATGATAAATGTTTGTTTTAAAGCCCTTTGGCGGATAATGAAGGAATGCTGCTTCCACTACTAGAGATCATTCTGTTAACAAACATTAAGTCATAACAACAACAAGCCCACACATTCTTTTTTGTAAGCTAAGTCCTGTGTTCTGAAAAATAAAAGCTGTACTTATAAGTATGGCATAAAGTATAGCTATTAATTAAATGCTTATTTGAGTACGGTATTTGAGTTGGAGTCTGAGATCACATTTTCACAGGCTAGCTATGGGATATGTCAATTCAGTGACTCCTGTAAAATATTGAGGTGGGGGATGGGCTTACGGTCACGGAAAGATATTTTTCATTTGATTACTTTTCTTTATTTATACTTGATTGTAAAATTTTAACCCTTAACTTCATAATGATAGACTAATTTTAGACTTATTTTGACATACTGGCAGATATCCCTGTGTTTGCTCATACAATATTGAAGACCAGTTCTATGCAGTCTGTATGTATGGCAAAGAAAAATCCATTGTTTCATTTACCAATTTAAAGTTCTCATCTTAAATTTGAGAAAGAGTATTCATGAAGTAAAAGGTTTAAAATAAAAAAAAAAATTAAAGTCTTATTAATTCTTTTATTAGGCCCATACCGTTGTTTTTGCCCTTCGTCTGTCTGTCCTTCTGTCTATCCGCCTGGATGTCTGGAAATCTCAATCCGGCGATAAGTTAAAAGCATTTGATTTTTTTTCCAGCATCATCTGTTAATATATATATTTATTTTTTTTAATGTGAGAGACAATGTTTTTCAGTCCACCAATCATCTGACGAGCACAGATCGCATCACCGTTACACAAAATGCAAATACTGATGATATCCAAGGAATCCTAGAGTTCAAAAATATTGTGAAAGAGGACCAGGCTACTTACACCTGCAAAGCTGAAAACACTGGCGGCTCTGTGGAAACCTCAAATAGTTTAATTGTTCAAAGTAAGTGTTAAAAATACTCAGGTGGTTAACTCAACAGTAACATATTTATACCTTGGTCATACCTTAGTGCTACATTAATGATACCTCAGTGATAAGTCAGTGATACCCCAGTTATACCTCATTGATAATTAAACAAATGTAACTCAGTGATAAATCAATGATACCTTAATGATACCTCAGTGATAAACCAGTGATAACTCAGTTATACCTCATTGATACACTGATAATAAATCAAATGTAACTCAGTGATAAACCAGTGATAAAACAGTTATACCTCATTGATACATTGATAATAAATCAAATGTAACTCAGTGATAAACCAGTGATAACTCAGTTATACCTCATTGATACATTGATAATAAATCAAATGTAACTCAGTGATAAACCAGTGATACCCCAGTTATACCTCATTGATACATTGATTATTAAACAAATGTAACTCAGTGATAAATCAGTGATACCTAAATGATACCTCAGTGATAAACCAGTGATGACTCAGTTATACCTCATCGATACATTGATAATAAATCAAATGTAACTCAGTGATAAATCAGTGATACCTAAATGATACCTCAGTGATAAACCAATGATCACTCAGTTATACCTCATTGATACATTGATAATAAATCAAATGTAACTCAGTGATAAATCAGTGATACCTAAATGATACCTCAGTGATCAGTGGTAATTCACTTATACCTCAGTTATACCACAATTGTGCATTATATCTAAGAAATAACTCAGTGATAAATCAGTGGTATGTCATTGATTAACCCTTTCCCTCATAGAGGATACCATGAAAAGACCTATGCGAACAGCATAAAACCAGATCAGCCTGCGAGTAACTCGCAGGCTGATCAGGTTTTATGCTGTTCGCTGCTCCTCAGTGGTCTGGTAATGAGGATTTTACAATTAAATTTGGTAAGGTTTGAGTTTGGCTTTCTGCAGATCAGGCTTTATGTGGTACCTATTGAGTGCGTCAAAATGAGTCTATATGAGGGAAAGGGTTAAATATTGTTACAAAACCACTTTGTAATGTTTTTAATTACAGTTCCTCCCTCTATCACGGATATGCAGCCTGTTAAGGGTATCGAGGGTAGCGGTGCTGAATTAAGATGCGAGGCCCACGGTGACCCAGTACCCAACATGATCTGGAAGAAAGGAGATGTACAGTACACTCCCAGCACCAACCAAGATGTAAGTCAATTGTTTACTTAACCTGTTATACTAAACTAAATTTCTTAATTGGACTTGTCCTTTTTTTTATTTTGGGCTGTCCCATGAGTTGCACATGGGGATGCTTGCTGAAAATTAATTAGCTGAATACTGAATAGCAAACAGTACAGACCATGATCAGACTGCATCCATGTTTTCTTTGTTTTTGGAGGATGACTCAACTTCAGTTTGTGAAATCTCTATGAAAGTGTTAGAAATCTGGAAAAATAATCTAAGAAGTAACAGCATATCTAGGGAATGAAAGCAAAGGATATATGTAATTCTGTTTATTCAAGATTTGCCTGTATGAAAAAAAAAGTCCCAACTTTTTTTATCTTTCTTCTGAAGATTCATTTGCAGTTTTTAAATTCAAATTTGGAAAATTACCCACTTTATGGCATTGAGAAATTCTGGCAATAAAAACAATTGCAAAAAATAATCCCTGCTGGCCTGCTCTGTTTACACCTCATCAATAGCATTAAGGTGAGATGAGAAGTGCCTCTTTGCATTCATTTCAACTTGTAACTATCTTGGCATTGTGATTCCCTTATCATCGTTCTTGTAACATTTTGGACATGTTGCATTTGGCAGATAGCCGAGAAAATCTGATTGTGTACTTGTGATATGTTAACATGAATTGTGGGAAAGAAAAAACAACCAATCAGAAATTGACTGCTTGTTCTGGTACTCTTGCTTTGATTTTTTTTTAACAAAATACAAAACTGGAAACCTTTTATTACTATTAGCCCAATTATTTATTGACCTTCACAATTCAGTTTGTAATGAAGCAGATGCAGCAATTATGCTTTGAAAAGATCAGCTATAAATAAACTGTACAAGCTTTCCTTTCAAAAGGATTTTTTATTATATTTACAGGGCGTATCAGTAACTATCCAAAACCTGCAGGACCCTATCAACCCCGGCGCAGTCCTTACTGTTGCATTCTCCAGTTTGAAACACTCAGATGCCGGAGAGTGGACTTGCGTGGCTATCAACACTGCTGCTGAGCAGATGAAATCGGTCAACTTGGAAGTCAGATGTAAGTATGTGGGGTGATGTCTCACTTGTAGGTAATAAAGTCTCACTTGTTGCTAATAAAGTCTCTTTTGTTGCTAATAAAGTCTCACTTGTAAATAAAGTCTTAAATGATGCTAATAAAGTCTATTTTGTGGCTAATAAAGTCTCACTTGTTACTAATAAAGTCTCACTTGTTGCTAATTAAGTCTCACTTGTTGCTAATAAAGTCTCACTTTTTACTAATTAAGTCTCACTTGTTGCTAATTAAGTGTCACTTGTAGGTAATGAACACAGTTTATGTTGTGCGTCATCACGTTGTGTCCTATCAGCCCAAACTTCAGTTTTTTTTCATGACCTTTACAGGCACAAAGTACTGGTCCAACCCAGTAGCCCTTGAGAGGAATTAGTAGAAGTTTTAAGAACTTGTATCCCAGTCAATTTAAAATAAATGAGCTTAGACTAAGCTTTATAAAACTAAACATTAAAACAAGCCCTAGAATTACATCACTTCTTGTTGATCTTTGATGGTTTATAAATACGGGTAGATGGCAGTAAAGAGATTCTTCACGTCAATTTTTTTGTTTCTTGGATCAGAATTCTGGTTGCTATGGTAACGGAAAAATTATGCACCTCATTGGTAGGGGACTCATGTTTTGCGTGCAACACCAGTTACTTGTTTAATAGGGATTTGAATACTGTGAAATCATTCATTTTTGTTGGACGTCTTTTTTGTGGAGGGTTTTATCCACAAATATTTATCCACACTAAAACTTGTCTCTTATATAGACCTCACGTTTTTTTTAACATAGATCCATGAATTAATGTACCAATGATATTCCTTTAGTTACATAAACAACGAAATTTAATGTCAACGAAAATTAATGATTTTACAGTACGATATTTAAGTTAAATCCTTTAATCGGAAATATATTTCGAAAACTGGGGACCATGGGCCCTTTTCACTGTGTATTAACAGAATGGATCTTAAAGGTAAGAATATAGTCCCAGCTAGACTAATTTTTATTTTTATTTACACAATGAAACTGAAAAAAATTCCTTTGTTTGCATGATACTAATTCATCATGTTTTTTCACACACAAAAAATATCGACTAATAGCATTTTACATTTCTGAAGGACTTTTTTCTTGTGAATAGATTTGTAAAACATGTCATCTCTACTTCAGTTAAGCCCAACTTCGATGACCAGCCAACAGATCCTTTTTATAACTGGCCCGGAAATCAAGACGGTCACCTCCTGTGTAGAGCAAACGGAAACCCGCTGCCCACATTTAATTGGTACCAAGGGGATACTAAAATCACACTTGATAATCCATCCTATAGCATCATCACAGAGGAAGAAAATGAAGAGCAACATTATGCCGTTAGCAAGTTAATTGTAAGTATATCGTTACTGTATTCATGCGATTTTGACTTAACTTTCTCTCTGTATTTTGTGTAAATATGGTTTATGTAAACAGTAAAAATTGTTCTTCGGGAAAGTTGAAATTCGATACGCTAGCAGATACTGTTTAAGTATATTGTGATTACTAAAACATTAAGTCTACAAAAAGATATGATGACATCATTGATTGGTGTCAGTTTTTATTTTGATACCAAATCTCCATGTAGATAGGAAACCAAATGTTTGTATGTGCCATCATCTATCTGTCGATAAGTAGATAAGTTCAGTCTATGTTAAGAGCTGCAGAAACTAATTCACAACTGTTTTGGGGTATTTTTCTACATGCAAACAAACAAACCCACAAATAATATAATGTTGGAATATATTTTTATGCCCCAACCAGAAATTGGAAGGGGGGGGGGACATATAGATTTGCCTTTGTCTGTACATACGTACGTACGTATGTCCATCCTGAAACTTTGTGACATGCATAACTCCGAAAGTATTTGTACTACAGACCTGATACTTCATGGATATATTATTCAGGACATGAACTTGTGCACCTGGGTATTTTCATCCAACCACCGTTGAAGTTGAAAGAGAAATGGGCCTTTGTTTTTGAAAAATATGGAATTTTATGCTTGTGATGCACATAATTATGAAAGTATTTGTACGACAGACTTGATACTTCATTGTTATATTATTCAGGTATGATTTTCATTCTTAGGCTCAAACTGTGCCTATAAGTTTCAATAGGATTTGAGTACCGTATTTACTCGACTATAAGACTATTCTCCTATAAGACGGGGCCCCCTTTCCAATCCCCAAATCTGTAGTATTTTGCTTTGAACCGTTTATAAGACGGGGTAAAAAAATTCAAATGCAGTTCGACGAACGGTAATTTACCGCCGAACATTTTTAAAGTATACCATGAAAATCTCGCTAAGTTCGGAATAATTTCACAAAAAATGAAACAAACTTTTGATTAAATGCATTACCTTAATATTAATTTTCATAATATATCTCGAAAACAACTCATTTTCATTTTCAGAACTTGTAATGTTACGGTTGTGTACGGTCTGGTATGTACGGGTTTTGACGGTGCCCGTGAGAACCGTTAGTGTGAAACTACACCGATTTTCTTACTAATTTTTCTGGATTGTTAATCAATACCATTTTTTAGCTTACCTGAGCACTTGTGCTCGGGTGAGCTTTTGTGATCGCCTTTTGTCCGTCGTGCGTCGTCCGTCGTCAACAATTGCTTGTGAACACTCTAGAGGCCACAGTTTTGGCCCAATCTTCATGAAACTTGGTCAGGATGTTTGTCTACATGATATCTCGGATGAGTTCGAAATTGGGTCATGTGGGGTCAAAAACTAGGTCACTAGGTCAAATCTTAGAAAAACCTTGTGAACACTCTAGAGGCCACAATTTTGGCCCAATCTTCATGAAACTTGGTCAGGATGTTTGTCTACATGATATCTCAGATGAGTTCGAAAATGGGTCATGTGGGGTCAAAAACTAGGTCACCAGGTCAAATCTAAGAAAAACCTTGTGAACTCTCTAGAGGCCACAGTTTTAGCCCAATCTTCAATAATTTGGTCAGGATGTTTGTCTAATTGATATATTGGATGAGTTTGAAAATGAGTCACATGAGGTTAAAAACTAGGTCACCAGGTCAAATCCAAGAAAAACCTTGTGAACACTT
>CM037788.1:26418672-26444427 GCA_021229015.1 Solen grandis
GTAAAATTGGTCAAAAAGTGTCCCATATAAACGTACATCGTAAAAAGTATTTCTTTAAAAAATTGAAGAAAAAAAAATTTAAAATTAGAAAATTTATCGCAAGCAAGTGAAGAGTAGCGCTTCCGTAAATTTTAAAAAATTTTGTATCAGAAGAAATAGCGGATGTTGTTTTTCGTACTAAATATAAAAAGGAGTTTTTTTACCAGAAACTGTAGTTTTGTATTTTACAAATGGAAAAAAAAAATTAAATTTTAAATTTAAAAAAGTTTTTCCCCAATAAATGTTAAAATATAAATTTTATAAAAATTTTTTTTTTTTTCTAAAATATTTTCACTTCAAAAAATACCTCAGGTTTTTCCCAAAAAATCTATTCACGAAAAAAAATAGAAGTCTTTTGGGTTTTAAAAGTATTTTTTATACTCAACAAAAGAAGTTTAAAATTTCTTTAAAATTGAAAAAAGAAAAAAAACAAAAGAAAAATCAAAAAAAAAACAAAATATAGACATTAAAGGCTTTAAGGGTTCAACTACCTTAAAAGGAAAATATTCTGCTTTTTTTAAATAAAAATTTAAAAAAGAAAATACAGTAAAACCCCCTTCTTTAAAAAGGGCATTCATTATAACACACCCTCTTTGAAACAGCAGTAGCCAGGGAAAAATGAAGTGCAAAATTCCTAGTACTATGTCTCTTTTTCTTTACAACGGCAATTTCTTTTTACAGCAAAATTCACTGAAACAAACACCCCCGTTGTAAAAAGGTTGACTTAAATAATAATAATAATAAATATTTTTTGAAAAAAATTTAACATTTTGATACCTTGACGTTTTTAAAAACCGAGCCCCCCTGTTTCCCAGAAGTTTTTTGGGATTTTCTTCAGTTTGGGTTTTTCTTGAAAATTTGGTACCTAAACTAAAATTAATTTCTTCCACATCCTCTGACTCTTTTTTTATTTGCGCATCTCAGTTTTTATCAATTGACCTAAAGAAATAAAAAATTTAAAGTTATCCCTTACTAAAATGTTTTGTTTTGGGGTTTAAAGTCCCACTGTTTTTGGGGAAAAATTTTTTACACGAGACGGGGTATAGGTTGCCCCAATTTTGATATCACGCCGTAAAAAAAATGGCATGATACCACACCCGTACATTATCACCCTTTTAACAGTATATACAGGGATGAGCCACTATGTTTTTAAGAAAATTTTCTAAAAAAAAAAACAAAAAAAAATAAAAAAAAAAAAACGAAATTTTTTCAAGTTTTATTTGTAAGCAAATTGCGTGGGCGAAGGGAAAAAAAAGCGATGTGTTTTTGTTTCTACTAGTGTTTCAAAAGGTAATTAAAAAAAGTCCCTTTAAGCAAAATTTCAGGGGCCCGCAGGAGAAAAAAATGGGAAAGATGGAATATGCTCGGGGGTTTCAAGACTTGCGATTTTTTCGACATTTCATTTTCCCCTCAGTCCTATGGCATCGCTGGTTTTATGTATATTGCTCTTTTGAAAAAGAAATATGTCGATATTTAAAGGGATTGTTTTATCAGTTTTTTAAAATGCAAAAAAATTTTAAAGCTAACGACACAGAATGTTTTATCCCAATCATAAGAAACTTTTAAAATTTAAAACGAAAGTTTTTTGAAAATTATTAAACAGCAAATTTCTAAATGCAAATACTAGCCTTTATTTTAAAAATTTTTTGAAATGTTTGGTGTTTGGTATTTCCCGAAGTTTAAATTTACACCTTTTCAATCGGGTTATTAAACTAAATTTTTAGATAGCCGTTTGGGTGGCGTTGGGTCTTTTGTGTTGGGGAAATCAGGCACCGGGAAAAAAACTCACGTTCTTGTAGTCAAATTTTTAGCACTTACGCTTCCACTACTTTTTTTTTTTTTTTTTTAAAAATTCCGAAGATTTGTATTAGACGTATTAAAAAAGTTATCGAAGCTCAAATCCCTCCCATTAAGATCCAGACTTCTTTTTAAATTTTGAAATTTTTTTTTAAAAAAGTCAACATACTATTAAACTTACTAAAATATAGGATAGAAACATAGAGAACCATAGTGAAAACCTAGGTCTTCCGTCTAATATTATTTAGTTTTAAGTTAAGAAGTATTATCGCTGTATCAAAAGATGTACTATTCTCGAAATAATTCAGCATCTTTTTAAAGGCCCTTTTATTTTTCCCAAATTAGTGTATATTCTTGGGACAGAAAAGCAAAGTGTGTTTCAGTTTTGCTACGAAAACAATCTACAACTTTAACTACAAAAAAATTTAGAAACATTTTTTTACTTAAGATCTTGATTGCATAAATCGATGAGAGCAGATGCGACGTCAATTGTTTAACATTTCAATACGAAAGCTATATTTAGCAGATATTTGCACATTATGTACACTCTTTTTAATCTAAAATTTTAAAATTTTATTTTTGTTTTTTTTACATGACAATTGAATCATTATAAAAATATACTCGGCCTGTATACAGAAAATAAAATGCAATTTATTTGAAGTACCTTTGTTTTGTTTCTTCAGCGGCTTCGCTCGGCTTCCAAAGAGCACAGCGCTAAGCAAAAACACAGAGTGATATCTCATTTTCTCCTTAGGTGTCATTTAAATGTTCCTTGGTAACCAGATGAAAGGGAAAAATCCCACAACTCGTTTCTATCAGGAATCCCTTATATAAAGGCATTCTGCACGTGGCTTCTAGTCACATGAGCAAAAAAGCCCTCCCATCAAAACCAGGGCCAAATTTAATTGACGTATAATTATATTCATAATATGCAAAATTTGTTGTTTTGTGCTAAGCTTGATTCAGTAGGGTGAATGTATCTCCAGATTTTTTACGGATATATTTTTCCAAAAGAAGTTTAACTTTTGATAACTACTTTGAATAAAAGCAATTTAAACATCCAACTTACGTCATATTCTTATGTTTATCAGGAATTGAGGGGTTTTAAAATATAAAATATATAATAAACTAAATAAAATCAGGGATGGGATTGATTTAATATATTTCGGAAAACATGAAAGATTTATTAGAATACATTGCACTAGTATTTTTTGTATCTTTTAATGACTAGATTTATAATTGAAAGCGGTTTATACCTCCATATTTCCACTGACTGAAAATATACATGTATGATAAAGCTATCAATGCTATTTTTCTACTTTACGTTACAGAGATCCTGTCCCGGTCAATCTAAGCTACAAACCTAATTAAACCTTTAGAGAAATGTTCAAAGTTACCCTTGGGTATGAATATCAAGCTAAGAGGACGAGATGTAACCTAGGGGAGACTGAGCGTCAGAACCGCAGAATTACCACAGGCATTGGAATCTTGATTAATATCAAAATATGTACGATTAAAAACAAAAAGGGACGTTCTCCTTCACTGTAAAAACGGTGAGAAACGGAATCTGAATGGTCGTACTTTGTATAAATGTATTCTAGCATCATATTCTATGCACGGTTCGATCAGTCTGGTATTCAATTAATACATGGTGTAACGAATCATTGCCAAATGGCAACAATAACGAACTAATAAAGAGAAATGCCATCAGTTTGTGCATCTTTTAGTTTTAAGTCTGCTCCACTATCAACTTCCGTTTAGGTTTGGTCGATTTTTGAACCGATCGATATGATTGGACGATGTGAAATTGACATCATCAGACTGTTGTTTGTTTATAAATTGGGTTTAACGTCCACCGACAGTATTTCAGACATTCTGAGACGATGTCACATTGGGGGGAATTGCTTGAGTAATGTATTAAAGTCATCCAGTTTGAAACACACCGGAAGTTTAGAGTAGAGCAGATTCAAAAATATGTACAAATTTTGACAAATTTTGCGTTATTAATTTTTGTTAAGGTTGGCTTCTGTCAATGATTCGTTTGTTATTACCATGTGTTAAATGAATGCCAGGCTGATCGAACCGTGCATATTATATAATGAAATCATAAATTTATACAATGTTACGACCTCCGTAATCGAGTGATGTCAGATTCCGTTCTTTACCACGTTCATGATACAGTACAGAGGAACAAAAAATCGTAATTCTGCGTTCTTATGCCAATGAATCATACGTATATTCTCCCCATCACAAAAAAAGATCATTTTACGGTTCCCTTTTATGAAACTATTTCACTAAATATTGTGCCGATAATACGCTTAATGGTAAAAGATAGGTACATACAACTTAATAGTTCCCTCTCGAAGATCATACTAATAAATCTATTTTATAAGTGGATTAGTCAACAGACACGTAAACATTACAGTTTCTTTTAAAACAACTTTGACGAGTAATCATAAGTTTTCATTAATATCAACTAATGTTAATGATTTTTTTTTCTTTGAGCTGGGCTTCGTTTAATATTTCAATAAATAATGAACTCAATTACATGCCATTATTCATGACTGAAAAATGTCCACTCAGCTGATAAACGACACATATCTTATATATACTGAAACAACTTTTTGTTAGATTTAAGGTGCCACCAACAGTATTTCAGTAATTTTGGGGTTTTGTCTGCATAATTCGAATAAAGAATGTATACAGTATGAAGGTATGTAAGATGCGAAAGGTATTAGCTGTGCTCATATGAAAGGTCTAAAAATGAATTATTACAAAATGTTTTGTTGTATTCAATGGAAAAGTCTAAAAACATATGTTTCGTTCGCCGCAGTTAACAGCAACATCCAAAACCATTGTCTTTAATCACCCAATACCTTTAATAGCATGTAGCATTTGTGTTGCAACAAACACCTTCGTGGCAAACGGATCATTTCTGTTCAAGCTGTTATTGAACTAAACGATTTGATACGATACACGCCGGGTCTAGGGATGCATATTAGCTTTGCTTAAAATCAGTTTTGGTTAAGTGGACCCATATGTTGTCCTTATCCGATATTGTTTGACACGCCTGACTGTAAACATTTTTGAATATAATTTATATTTATGGTATTGAAAGAATAAAAATGCGTTTGATATTCGGATAGCTTTCGACAACTTTTGTTTTCTCTATCATACCTTTTCTATTTTTGCAAAACATTTCTGGATATACAGGCGTTAACATTAAGATATACTAGGCCTTTGACATTCAGAAAGCTTTAATAACATTTTTTTTATCAAAACCTAAATGATAACAATTAAAGAGCATTCAATCAAAAGTGATTCATATCTTTACTTTACAGCGAACAAATTTTAATCGATCCGTTTGATTACACAACATGTGAGAGTCAAGGTCATTCTAATGTCACAGTGCTTGTCGTACATGTGAACGACAAAGAAAATTTTACTTTTTCTCAAACCCTTCCTATTTCGTCCATTTTAATAAGATAAATCACGTAAATACATATTTTTGCAAACTATGATAAAAGCCGATTTTGTAAACTGTTTGGTAGTTTGTACTATTGTCCTTTTTTTGATGGGATTTAATATTATATATTATAGGAAAAAACATTTTATTAGCTTTAAATTTTATTAATTGAAAATGGACAACTGTTACAAAAATAAATGCTGCCATTATGAAAATAACAAAACATCAAATTGCAACAGATGCTTTGAACATCTTTAAGTGCCTCTTACTGATGAAAATAACAAAATCAAGACAAACTTATAGTATAATATTTTAAAGGAAAGTCTGCTTATTACAGTTTGATATATTATAAACTTATATCTCTTCCAAATTTGCTGGTTTAGTCTTGAACAATATTTTCAAAGACTACAATACTGCGAATTTATGTAAAGGAATCAACTTAGGTTTTTTTCAATGACTTTAGTGTCACAATAATTTCATTATTTTTGACAAATATTTTTTCATGAAATACATGAATAGTTTTTGGTCTAAATGCTCACAACCTTCTAACACAAAAAGTGTCCATTGGAAAGCTTGTGTCACCTGCTGAAAGAAGCGTGATGGTAAAGTGTGATGGATTGACAACTTAAAGTGATCCCCATTTGTCACCTCTGCAACCAGCAGGAGACACAAAATATGAAATATAACAAGAGTATAAACCTATAAATTCTAGTGCTTTATAGTCATATAACAGTCAACAAATTTTCCTAGTGAATGACATGCATTGGTAGTGGCAGAAGCCTTTAGAATAACATTTGTTTGGCAAAGAGGCAAAAGATCCAGGTATTTAACTCTGGAAATAAGAAGGAACTGATTCCATAGAGACAACAGATCTAGTTTGCTAGTTTTTGATATAGATGACGAGATCTGTAAAAAAAAAAAAAAAAAAAAAAGATCATCTGTAAATACAGGGCCCTCATAATCAGTCTAGTCCTGGAAATGGTTGGGTGCAGAGGAATGAAATCTCAAAATTGTAATTGAATTCCATTGAACCGTTTCATTGTTGGTGTTAATTTCATTTTAATCTACTGATAAGGCTCTTAATATCTAAGAATCGTGTGGAATCATTCCTGTAACAGTAATGTAGCCCACTGTCTGGCTGTACGTACTAATGTAGCCCACTGTTCAGTATATACAGGGACATGAGATCTTCGGACTCTGCAGATGCGTGTACAGAATCACCTTTAATCCTGGTGTTACCTCTCTCAAAGAATTTATGGATAAGTGATTCTACGAGTTTGTACTTTGACAAAGAACACAATAACATGCTGACAAAAAATCGGTTCTTATTTTGGGAAACGCAATTATCGCTGTAAAAAGCATTTCTTTGGCTCCTAGCGTTGCCTTTCTGTGTACAAATCAATGTAAACATGATGCCACCTCGCGAGCCCCCCTATAGTCGTGCCTATAGTCTCGTTCCATAGGAAACAAAACCCATCTGTTGCAGCAAAGTCATAGATGGTAAAGCTAAATGAACTAAGCCTTCTTTTATAATAAAAACTTGATTCAAATGCATGCGGTGTAAGAAGAATTTGCTCAAGATCAAACAACAAACACCTAAATCTGGTTCAGTTTTAGCCCTGGTTTTATCAGTTTCTTTATTCTCCCTTGCCAATGTTTGTGTGTATAGTTTTTTAATGTCTTTGATACTTCAACTCAATATTGTATTTTTCCTTCACTGAAGCATTACAATATCACTTGCAAAGATCACACTGGTCTTAGTTCGGACCATGGAGTGATAAATTCAGTTTTAAAAACAAAGCCATAGTTTCCCCCTTACAGGCTCATGTCCATAAGACACACATTTTTCATTATTTAATCTGTACATTTATAATATACTCAATGCTGAGCAGAGATACAGTCTTTCTGAATCTGCTCAACAATAATAGCTTTTTACTGTGCTAAAAGATTTAGTATGGGAACGAACCATATCTATCTTTCTTTCTTTAATACGATTAGGTCTTGCACGATGATCGTACTCACAATGACCAACATGTTTGGTTTCTTGTGTGCTGTTACTTTCTTGTATGCTGTTAGTTTCTTGTGTGCTGTTAATATCAGAAATGTCAGAAATTCATAGTGGTTTTTTTTGTTTTGTTTTGTTTTTTTAAAGTCTTGCATACTGTTACCTTTTGGTTGCTTCCATATGAACTTGGCATATACCAGTTGACTTTCTTTGATTTGTTATCGAGTATTTTAATACAAATTGTCTCTGCTTATTAATGCAACTCGGTTTCCAAAAAGAGTGAATAATAGTTCATCTTTCCGTTTCAGTAAAATGAGTGGTGCACTTTACTAAAACCTTCTTTCATGACACTTGATGGCTTAACTATACTCACAGTATTGACATATCTCTAACCTGCATTTCGCCTTGCTGTCGCTACATTTCTCTTCCATGTGGATCTCGATTTCTCTTTCTACTTCTCTTTATCTCATTTACTACATTGGATTTTCTCTAATGGCAATGTGGATAGCATTTTGTGTGGTGACATCAGAAACAGAATCACTTGTATTGATTTGCATTTGATAAGAGGAACGTCCTTAAAGTTTTAATGTTTCTGGACAATATGATGAGCTTTGACTATTCTTTTTTTCTGATAAGAGTAGACAGTGAAGCTATTACTTGGTTCTTTTACATCCATCCTCATCAACATCATCAGCAACATTTTCACATACATTTGCAGAGTCATCTCAATTTTTTCCTTTTTTCATCAAAAATACATCTACAGTGCAATCATATACATTGCTATCAATGCTTTTCAGAAAGTTGGTACTGTCATTCAGATTATAAATGCATTGTTCTATTTGGCTACTTATTACAGAACAGAATTCAAACTGTCACTAAACATAGATCACAATATAGTTCTGGTACAGAAGCATCTGAGATATCACATCTCACCCATTTAATGATTTCTTTAAAGCTTCGTCTGCTAGAAAAGTTTGCAGATATACTC
Organism: Solen grandis; assembly: GCA_021229015.1. Taxonomy (NCBI): domain Eukaryota; kingdom Metazoa; phylum Mollusca; class Bivalvia; order Adapedonta; family Solenidae; genus Solen; species Solen grandis. The sequence continues at coordinate 26,426,968 of CM037788.1, forward strand.
GCCTTCAGATACAGGATAAAAAAACTAAAGCTATTATCGGGCACTGAATCACAGAACATGTCACTTTGTGGCATCCCTACTCTTGCCAATCTCGACTCGACTTGACTATTTGAGTTTACCGTCGCTTCGACAGTATTTCAGTCATATAGCGACGTCCAGCTAAAACTGGCTATTCCTTAACAATAGCCACCGTTATTGGGGGACTGGACCTTCGTTAATAAATAAATATTAAATAAATAAATAAATTTGGTCAACGAGAACCAATAAAGGGAGGTAACTACTAACTGCTGAGCTTTCTGGCCCCGTTTTATTAAACATCGTACGCTAATTCTTAAGTTTTTACGTACGACATTCGTAAGATTTTAGAGGTGTTTTAATAAAAAAAATCTTAGCTACGATATCGCAGAATTTTCTCGTAAACTTACGACAGGCTGAACGCTCACGTAACTCGAAAGAATATCGTAAGTATCATGGCTGCCGTATTTATTTACAAAAGCCGCTCATCAGCAAAATATAAGGTGTCACACCACTATCAAAGTACTTCCGGTCGTAGGGTGCTGAAGTAGTACCTAATGAAAAATGAAAGGGTGGACATCAAAGTCATATTTTCCCCAGAAAACACTGAATAACTGCAACACATTTAGCCTGTCTGGTGAGATACGTGTATTTTTGACCAACAACTTGCATTTAATAGTTGTATTAAGGGATTACTTTCCTACGGGATGTTGGGAGAGCTGCAGAGGTAATGCGGCTCAGAGGTCATGTTTGTTTGGAAATTTTGACTGGTAGCCGGGAAATGTGAAATTTGTGAAACGCCAATTCCTTAATGATATATTTTTTTGTGCCTAAATCTGTTGATTTATGAATGGTCTACATGAAACTAGACCAGAAATATTCCAACGAACATTTGAAAAGTAGGAACAGGCCTCGAAAGTCGGCCAAGTTACTATAGATTATATAGGGACAAAAAGTAGTGGTGTGACACCTATATGAATAGAAAATGAAAGTAGAAGAAATTGAATTACGGAGCCATTTTTCAATGGATTGGCATCAAATTTGGACAACATGTACATTGAATACATGGAAATTGGATAATATGTTTAAAAAAATAGGTTTGTTTATTTTTTTTAAATTATTAATATTTTAATATTTTTATATATTAAATTGGGCTAATTTTAGATTTCCTTCATATTCGTTTACCCAGCATGCTGCGGGTAGCTTCCAGTTTGAAATATACATCGTCTGCAGTCAGACCACATGTTATTTTGATATTGCCTATCTGGTATCTTATTGGAAATTAGAGTTTAAGTGACTTTTTTTTTAGTATTCATATTTACTTTTATATTACTATTATGGAGAATTTCTTCAAGACATGCCAAGAGAGGCTAGGGCAGCAGTCAGAAGCCTATAATAATGGCGACTGCATTAAGTGGACGGGAAGTATAAACAAGGGTTATGGGCAGTTCCGATATAAAGACCCTCGGAATCCGCCATCAGCGGGCCACCGGACTAAGAGTGCCCATCGAAAGGTGCTGTTGGTAAAATTAAAGAACCTTGACATCCCGCCTAAGATGCAAGCCAGTCACTTACGCAATAACAAACTTTGTATTAATGCTCTGCATCTTAACTTGGAGGAAACTTACACGAATAACAACAGAAAGCGTTGTTTTGAGCTGGGGGTGTGTTCCGGTCACATAAACGGGAGTGATGGGTGTGAGCCTGAGTGCCTTGTGCACCTCGGCTGGGAGTGATTTTAGAAGGTAATTGTTTAAAAATGAAGTAGGGGTTATGTTTTTATATTGGTTACTTGGTGTTGATACTCACGTATAAATATCTTCTTTAATTATCTTTAATTTTGATTTTGAACCCTCTCTCTCCTCCCCCCCCCCCCCCCCAATTTCCAAACATATTGATCATGATTTATATTTTTCTTTTATATAGCACTGTTTCGGTCAGCATCAGACCTCATCAGTGGTGCTGCTATTCACCAGACAGAGCTTTTTTTTTTCTTTATGTTTTTTTGATTTGTTTTTTTCTGCTGTGCTCTGTTCTGTAGGGCAGGCTGCTGCTACTTGTTTGTTGCAGAAGTTGAGGAGTGGGAGTGCAGATTGCTGTCAAGCAGTCCCTGTACATAATCAGGCTCCTCCTGGTGGTGGGTTTCTTGAGTCCGCCGGTGTTCGAACTCCATCTTGTCCCTTTGAGCTCTTCGCTTTGCCTTATACCTTCTCGTTGTCTTATACGACTTGTGGTAGCTTGCCTTCCTTGATATATGAAGAAGGCGCTTTTTTGAAGCTGCAGATAGACAAGTCCTTGTGAGGCGGCCAACCTTCATCCTCACTGCTGAGTAAACTGAGTTGTTCGCTCTCAGGGTTTGAAGAGCTAGCCGAGCCTCAAATGACCTGGGGTAGTTCTGGGACTTCGGCATGGTGGCTAAAGTTGCTCGGTTGAAGGCCTCGCACTTCTGTGTTGATGTTCTAGATGACACCTTTTAGACCGCCTCTTCACTCAATCTCATTTTGAGTATCACAGCAAGCAGTGACTTGTCATTTTCGTTCATCTTCAGGTGCGTGATGTCATTTGGGCCCAGGATCATGGACTTGTATCACCAGGAGTTGTGACCTTCACCGGAGCAGACCAGGGCTGATTGATGACAGAAGCTGCAGTTCCCGGCATAGCATTCAATGGTGGCCCGCTGGATGTCAGGTAAGCGCGATATAAATTTCGTATATCTCCGCCTCCCAATCTTGCCATCCCTTCTATAACAGCATTGCATCTGGCCTTGACGTCATGTGACAGAGCTGCCTGTGCCTTCTTTCGCCCAAGTTTAGTGGTCTGCGGGAACATTCCTTTGCTAAATTCTGCAGATCTCATTTTTTTCTCTTGCGTCACCGCCAGATGATTTGGATCTGCCTGCCTTGAAACTTCCCAGGCCGCGTCTAGCTTCTGGTAGAAGTCCTGCATCCCAAGGTAAGATTTGGTGTCGCCGTCAGTCGTCAGGGTTCGGACAAAGTACCCTTCCATGGACAGGTCTTCAGCAAGCTCATAGGCCATTCTCCTTTCTGAGTGGGGGGTGAAGTAGGCTAGGTTGGCTGTGCATCCGGCATGTCCACCAGGGCAGGTGACGGTCAAACCTTTATTCCTTTGCACGGCACCAGTCCAGCAGAGCTTGTTTTCCACAGTCAGGCCCACGATGTACTTCTTGTCAGTGTGGTTCTCTACAGCTACTGTGTAGGCTTGGGAAGCGCTCTGCCCAGGTTTGTATGATGACGTCATCCGAGAACTGTTGTACCGGGCGTCAATGGAGAGGTCGAGCTGTTTCGGGTCTCTGGCACCGGCTGCAAGTGCATGGCGTTCCACAAGGCGCCGCTTCTCGGACATGTCTTCTTTATTTTGACGACCTCACTGCTGACAGTTGATGTTAGCCATTGAAGATGACTTGTAGCTGGGAACGGTAAGTCCATCTGGGTAAACAGCTGCTCAGCCCGAGAGATGCCCATAGGAGTGTCCATTATGGCTGACGCCAAGGAAGTGTTGATGACGGCCTTCTTTGTCCCTGCTATCTCGTCATAGGTTTTCATTCTCTTTGAAATGTAAGTGCAAGATTTGCACTTGAAAATGAATTTGCTTCCCAGTCCATACTTCTGCTCCTGGTACAGGTCCACTTCTAGTTGTCTGCAGCCCCGTGTCTTCATGGTCGCTGTAAACTGCATTCATCATGGAGAGGAGCCGCGGAAGGTGTATGACGCGGTTTCCTGAATTGAAGTTATCTTCCATTTGCAGATTACGTCGTAGCCTGTATGGATGGTGGTCTTCTTCATCGTCTGGGTGGTGGCCTGTAGATGCTGTGCTGTAGGCGTCTTCTTCAGATCCTGCCTCAGAAGGCAATTTCTTCTTAAATGGGCTCAGTTGGTTGTTCTTCTGGAAGAAAATCCCAGCAGCTTTGCGTTTCCTCTCGCCTAGGACCATAGTTGTATAAATTGGCAGTCAGTCTTCTCTGGTGCATTCAGATATGATTTGGGTTAACTCAGTACCACCCCCTGTATAAGGTCAAGGTCCAGACAGTAGCCACACCTACTGATTTAATGCTGCCCAACCAGTAGCTGACCCCTGGGGGCCCCTTGAGGGGTAGGGGAGACATCCTCCCCAGCCCCGGCTAGACGTGCACCTAGACCTATACACAGGTCCTTTGATGTTGCTAAAGTACAGCTACCTAGGTAACCCCTGTCTATGTCCTGATGCAGTAACATGTCTGGGATTGATTTTGGCCCACTTTCAAATAAAAAAAATTAGAAGAAAAAAAAGAGAAATAATAAAATAGTATTTTTTTCTTATTTTAGCCCTAAAAAATCCATTTTTCTCTGCTTTTCTAATTTTTTGGGTATTTCCCTTCAATCAGGTGACCAATAATGGGGTTTAAATGATAAAATATGATGTTTGAAACAGAGTGCACTTTATTTCATCAAAATCCATTGTTTATTATTTAAAATATGACTGATTTTGAAAGTATACCCCTGCATGATTAGAATGCATTTAAAATGACCACATACAGTGTACAATCTGCCACTCTCTAAAACAGTTGAATGTGACCTTAGACTTGACTGAGAAATCTGATCAGGGTTTTATTTTGTTGCAAAATATAATAAATAAGTTATTTTGGGCATAATTTTCATGTATATTTCAAATTTGGGTTTTATATAGGTGTCACACCACTATCAAAGTACTTCCGGGTCGTAGGGTGCTGAAGTTGTACCTAATGAAAAATGAAAGGGTGGACATCAAAGTCATATTTTCCCCCAGAAAACACTGAATAACTGCAACACATTTAGCCTGTGTGGTGAGATACATGTATTTTTTGACCAACAACTTGCATTTAATAGTTGTATTAAGGGATTACTTTCCTACAGGATGTTGGGAGAGCTGCAGAGGTAATGCGGCTCAGAGGTCATTTAGGGACAAATTTTGGAAATTTTGACTGGTAGCCGGGAAATGTGAAATTTGTGAAACGCCAATTCCTTAATGATATATTTTTTTATGCCTAAATCTGTTGATTTATGAATGATCTATATGAAACTAGACCAGAAGTATTCCAACGAACATTTGGAAAGTAGGAACAGGCCTCGAAAGTCGGCCAAGTTACTATAGATTATATAGGGACAAAAAGTAGTGGTGTGACACCATAAGGGCAATGCGAAAGTTCAACGAGAGACTGACTTCTTTAGATGGTTTTACAGACAGAGAGATTCTCTCTCGATACAGACTAGATCGAGGAAGCATTACTTATCTTGCTGGGTTGATCTCTCGAGATATTTCCCCTAGTTGCAATAGGGGTCACCCTATTTCACCCTTGACGCAGGTATGTATTTTAATATATACCTGTATATAAATGGATATTCCGAGGTCTGTAAACACGCACCGGAAATATTTGGAAGTCCGTTTTATACTGTCCCTATTTATCTATTTTTAAACATAACAACAAAAATTGTCCAAGAAATTGTTCGCCGCTGATCAATGTTTACACAATACGGGAGAAGGACATTGATCAATATTTTGATATATTTTTGCATTAATCATTGTTATTTGATGCTGTAACTGTGTTCATGACAACATAATTTAATTTTCACTCAGATAAGTTACATTGATTTCTTTAATTCAAGCTTCCCTGATCCTTCCCCAACCACTTTTTTAGGAATGAAAAAAAAATGAATGTTTTTCTATTTATTTTCAGATATTAGCTGATCTCCGATATATATATTGATATTCCTGTCTTGTCTGTGTTTATTTCTATTTATAGAATTTGCTATCATTTTTTTTTTTTTTTTTTTGGTGTTTTTTTATTTATTCACTTAAAAATTCTACTATGAAGCAAAATCTCAGAGATAGATAGTAAGTATAGATTTAAACCTTACCATAGCCCCAATCCAGACTGAGCTATGACCAGCAGAGACTTGCTAATAATATATTTTATATTAAATTGTCACTGTCTTAATTGTTACCAGTTTTTTTCCCAATAATCTTGTCTCATGAATTATTTTCATATTTTATTTAATCAGCTTCCCAACAGATGAACATCAACAGCGGGAGATCAAGCTCAAATTCTTTCAGAAGAGTGGAATTCCTGGTGTGATTGGGGCAATAGATGGTACTTTGATACCAATTAAAGCCCCATCACTCCAGGAAGAGACATATGTATGCCGCAAGGGTTTTCATGCTCTAAATGTACAAGCAGTTGTTGACCACCAGATGAGGTATACAATTATAATTACCCTTTTCCTTTTGCATATAAAATAAATTAAAAATAATGAATATTTAGTATTGATACATAATTCATCGATTAAAATAATTGTGATCTTATATTGTTTTAATTGATTGCATTGTCATTATTTTGTATAACTTTTACATGTTTAAATTGTATCCTTATTCTATGTCAATTTACACCATCTGTGTGTGTTATTATTTATTTATAAAAGATATATTTATAGTTTAAATTTTAAATTTCTATTCAGGTTTACAAGACATGGTAACTAAGTGGCCTGGATCCCAGCACGATTCTGCCATTTTTAATGCCTGTAATTTGAAGGTTATCATTATGTTTGTTTTAATCCTCTACATTTGATTGGGATGATTTATCATATAGTTATGTTTTAATGCAATATACATGTATATTTTATGTGCATACTTGTTCACACTCAAAATTAAAAAAATGCTTTAATGTGTATTATATCGGAGTTATGACCTTTTTTTATTTACATTATGTACATGCTTATTTTGCAAGCATACAGTTTTGAAACAGTCTTAGCGGCGGAACGGTTAGATTATCTGTCACATATTATTCAATATTGATGTTACTGGTTTGATTCCAGGTAACAATATATTATCATAGTCATAAAGAAATGTTACTGGTATAGCTGCCTTTCTTGGCGCACATCATATAAGGATTTTCCAGCACTGATTAGTCCAATTTCCTGATAATGAGATTGGATGTTGTACACAGAATTGTAATAGCACTTTATCTGTCTTAAAAGGAAATGTATCTAAATGAGTGAAAAACTATTCAAATTAGTGAAATACTATCAGCTGTATACTCAATAAATAATCAAACCATTCTCCAAAACTTGTGGCTATATTTCAATGAAATTAAAAAAGGAATGCAAATGTCTTTTCTTTCTATATAAAAATAAAAGTTTTTTTTTTTTAAATTTCATCTTTTAACATTGTGACTGGTCAATACCATTTCCATTTGCAAAACCTTGAAAAATACTCTATGAAACTTGTTTCTTCTGTAAACTGTTGATGCATCAACAGGTAATTTTTAGTTAAGATTGAAAAATATAACCATTTAAAAAATATATAAAATAGAATTAAAAAAAAAAACATGTGTTAGGTTCTCGTTGTCTCAAGTTTTTCTGACATCTGTAGTCATCCATAATGTAAGCATAAGAAGGATATAAGTGACAATGTGGGTCATACAATAGTTTGGGAAAAATACAACATTTTTGTGACTTCATAGGTTATGGAAACTTTAAAAGAAGGATAGCATGATGAAGTAAAAAGTAATACAACAAAAAAATGGAAATAAGGTCATAAATTTAAATTTTGTGTGTCAGGAATTGTCAAATGGAACATTTAATTTCAGAAAAATATAAAAATCTAAATGTATTTTTATTATTATTAACTCCTCTTATTTCAATAATATAGGATTACTTGCATATCTTTTATGATATGGTCATCAAACAAGAAATTGTGCAAACATTTAATTAATATTATTATTTTAAATGACAATTTATTATACTGGATATATCCCATATCATTTTGTGATTGTTATTATTATTTTCAATTTCATGTTTAGACTACCTGGAGGATAATGTTGTTGGCATTTTATTGGGCGACAGTGGCTACCCGCTGAGGAGGTACCTGCTGACTCCGGTGCTACACCCTCGCAGTCAACAAGAAATTATGTATAATACCGCTCATTCGAGGTCAAGAGTAGTTGTTGAAAGAGCATTTTGGGTGTTGAAGTCCAGATTTAGGTTTGTTTGTTTGATTGAAATTTTTTAGGTTGGATTTAATGATAAATGGAAATTCCAGTGCATGCCCCAAAATTATATTTTTTTGTTAAAAAAAACTGTGATTAATAATATTTAAAAATAATCATTTTCTGTGTTTTGTTGTTGATTCCTTAAAAATGATGTACCGGTTTTAGTGTTACTTTCTAATATTTTCAGATGCCTACATAAATCTGGAGGATGTTTGCCATTTGCGCCCTACAAATGCTGCAAGGTAGTGGCCGCCTGTATAAAAATTCACAATCTTTGTATAGAGAGAAATGTGCCATTGCCAGATCATGACATTATTCCTGCTGTCGGCAATGATGATGTTATGCTGCAAGGTTTTGGGGCAGATCACCAAGTTTAGTACTGGTTCATTCCCGGAAAATACTGGTTTTATGCTGCAGATGTAAAAAATATGTAACAATAACATTACACTGGACAGTAAATAGCTGATTTCCTGAACAAAGTTGTTGTTTTAAATATCATCCATTTATTGTATTTACACAGAAAAAGCAATATCTTGTACATAAAATTTACACCGTCTCCGTTGATTCAAACTTTGTACAAGTGATTTAAGGCAGTGAAATCACTCTCTTTAATATACTCTGCTGTGTTATAAAAACGTATATAAGGTAAAAGTTTTAAATAATTAAGTGGCATTCTTTATTTAATTGTTGTTTCATAAATTGCATGCCCACGATAATGAACATTTGTTGTTAATTAATATTGAATATGTTTACAGTGTGATTTAAACTGTAGTAAAATACCATTTTTTAATATACCATTTCACTAGGTGATAGTCAAGTGTCTCAAGTGCACAATATATATATATCTATTGAACAACTTTGAAATTTCACATCAGCTTATAGATTAGATGATTGGTTTTCGTAGCTTTATATCTCATTTCGGATTGAAAGGGTATATTACACTTAATCGTCAGTGACATAGAGTTAAATAAAAAACAGAGTTAACATTTTCAGACGACATTATGATACATTTATTAAAAAATAATTTGACGCCAAAACACCCTCTACTTGTTTTTGCTTTTTTAGCAATATCCTGCAGGACACTCAGTTTCTCTTTTTCCAAATGTATGATTTTTGCCATGCAGTCACAACCCATTGTATCTGAAATGCGTGAATTTATTTGATTATATCCCATATGTGTAAATGTTTCTGTCATATTTTAGTATCGTATGCTCGGGTGTAAAGATTTATACCGGCAGCGCCACATCAAAGTTTTAAAAAATGGGACTTGCATGGCGTTCAGCATACACGAGTAGTTATATGACTAGTTGGCCCGGTGTCAGGATAAGTTGTTGTTGTTGTTGTTTGTTGTTGTTGTTGTTTACCGTCTCTGCGATAGTATTTCAATCATATAGCGACGTCCAGCTTATTACAGGTGGAGGAAGACCCAGAGTACACAGATGTACCCGGTAGAACCACCGACCTACCGCAAGCCAGCTGGAAGGCTTCCTCACATGAAAAATCCGAAGTCCCTTTCGGGATTCGAACCCACAGCGGTGAGGGGCTGAGAGATATGTAGTCCACGACTATAACTGCTTGGTCACGGCGGCCCCCCAGGATAATGTGACTGGGTGTGGTATCATGTCATATGTCTACTGCGTTATACAACCCTGTGTCTCAAGTAGACATAATCTCAAAATGACTGAAATACTGACTGCGGGACGTTAAACTCAACAAACAACTTGACATGACTATTTGGGTTTACCGTCGCTTCGACAGTATTTCAGTCATATAGCGACGTCCAGCTAATTACAGGTGGAGGAAGACCCCGAATGCACGGAGGCATCCGGGTAGAACCACCGACCTACCGCAAGCCAGCTGGAAGGCTTCCCCTCACATCCAACAAACAAACATACATGTAATCATTCCAATGGAATTAACATGTACAGGCTATGCAATAGCTTCGCTGAGATACTATGTAGTTTACACAAAATAACATGTTACTTATCAGCAGACCAAGCTTGCAATGAAAATTGTTGAGTTATAATTTTCAATGCTTATGCTGGAAGTTTACATTGAATATAAATTTAAGTGTTGTGTTTGCAAAGGGTTCGCCATATAGTCCTGTTTCGTGACTTGGTTTTCCCCGACAGTCCTAGCTGTAAAGGACTGGATAGAGCCGCGCCCAATATCGCCAATTGATAGGAAAAAATAAGCAGACAGTAAATTTGTGTTTTGCAAATCGATGAATTGAAACGTTTGTTGTATTGAATAAATGGTAAAAAGTTGCTTATGTGTTTTTCTAGTATCCCAATAAAACTGGCTATTCCTTAACAATAGCCATCGTTATTTGGGGACCTGGACCTTCGTTAATAAATAAATGTTAAATAGATAAATAAATTTGGTCAACGAGAACCAATAAAGGGAGGTAACTACTAAATGCTGAGCTTCTGTTCTTTAATGCGTCATAAGTCTGACGTCATCAAAAAATGTGACGTATCTTCCTCTTTCGATCGAAACGCCTGTGAAGAAACAACGCAAATCCCACCCGCCCAACCCCAATTTTAGTTTATATCGTATTTCTTTAGGATTTGACATCAAAGGTTAAGGCCAATTATCATAGTAGAGTATTTGCTTAAAATTTTTTTATAATTTTCATGGGTATGGATCTAATATCTAGTCTATATTTAAGAGGACTTGATTATTAACTAAATAAGGTTAGATCAAATCGTTAAAAACATTAGGGGTTTAATTCGTACTTTGTTTGGAATGTAATTGTGTACAATTTCTACTGTTAGTTTTTTGTATTTCCAGGCTTGGTGTACATGTCTACTTTCGTTTTCGACCATATCTTAACTACCTGGTGCGGCTGGGAACATGTCAGAACGACGCGTTAAGTGGTCTCCAAACAGGGAACCGACGTTGGGTCGTCTTCGTTTGCTTGAGATTTTAAATGAACTATAGCTTATGTACATTTATTCATGAACCAATTTTGTGATGGGCGAACATCGGACCTGCTATTCCATTGCATTTTAAGATCCGATGCTGAGCTCTTGTTAAATCGAAGCCAGTATCACTTTACTAATAAGTATAATTGAACATTAACCGTGAGTTATAGTGTTGTGCTGTGTTGTGTTGCAAAGGGTTCGCCCATATAGTCCTGTTGCGTGACTTGGTGTTCCCGACAGTCCTAGCTGTAAAGGACTGGATAGAGCCGCGCCCAATATCGCCAATTGATAGGAAATAATAAGCAGACAGTAAATTTGTGTTTTTGCAAATCGTATGAATTGAAACGTTTGCTGTATTGAATAAATGGTAAAAAGTTGCTTATGTGTTTTCCTAGTATCCCCAATAATCTCAGTTGTGTCATGTAGCAAGACTTCATAAAACTACACAAGTGAAAAATGTCTTGATGTTCGGTTAGACAGGCAGTTCAATCTGGAGAAACCATTTCTACATCATTCCTACAATAGAAGTCAAAGATATAATACTGGTAGTCATTTCTCAAAATGACACAGCTGTAGCTAGGGGTGATATCTCCCATAGTTAATATACAGCCAGTCATAACAAGATATTCATTAAAAGTCTTACAGCGTCACTGATTGCATAAAATGGTGGGTCTGTTTCACAGTTAAGTGTTCCATGCAAGCTTTTTGAAACTTGGCTACAGACTGTGGGAATTTCATCAAAATTAAGCAAGGGCAACACTGGGTTTTCATCAAGTTTCCATCTTCAAGAATTAGTCCAAAATACTGGATTGCTAATAATTTTGGGGGCAATGCATAACTCTCTAAAATGGAACGGACAGAAAAAACACTCCTGACGTCTATTTCCTTGAAACTTTTGGCAGCCTTGATGAGTATAAACTCCAGGATATTCTCATTTAAACCCGAAGAAAAAAAAAAATTTTTTTATAGTTATGAGTAAGACAGTGGCTACTGCTTATCACAAACGTCCTTAGCCGAGTGCCCATCAGTCAACAGGTGTTTCCCCCCCCCTTATCTCGGTACACCCTCGTGATGGCGGGGCAGCAGTGTAGATCAAGCACTGCTCGTCTGTGATGGCGTCCATGAAGGGTCGTTACGACGAAGCCAGAGCCAACTGGACGCTTTCTCTGCAGCCTTGCTGAGAGCTCGGACAGAGCATTTCCGTGTCCTTCTCTTGATTCCTTGGGCTCCCAGCGCTTTCAATACAGACTGTGCATATTTTTATATCACTATACTGCTGAATAATTCTATGAATCATTCTTAATAATAAAATACCTTTTAATACAGAAACTTGATTAACATTATATATTATACATAAGTTATATGGTTAATTATTTTAAAATGATGCAAGGTCAAACTTAGTTTTTTATGTTCAGTTTCAAGTTACAACACGTTAAGTTAAGTTGTATTTAAATTTAAACCATATAAATATGGAAGATTAACACTATTTGAAAAAGTTAATACGGTAAGACATAGCCATTAATGTAAATGTAATGTAAATTAATATATATATGTATATTGGCTCCATGTAAATGTATGTATTTAGGACAGGTTAACCACATTATATGTGAAAAGGGAACTTTTCCCCATGATCTCTCTCTCTCTGTCTCTCTCTCTCATTACAATCATCACCCACCGAACGGATATTTTGAATTTGTTTTCGTATTTCACTCATTGTTACTTTTGTAACTTGTGAATTGAATAAAGAAGAATTGAATTGAATTGAAGAGATGGTGCAACTAGTAAGTGACCTTGTCAGTCAACCAGTGGTAAATAAAGAGAAACCCTTGTGGCTGTACATAGGTCTTTTTCATTTAATGGTATCAAAATATAAGATATATCTATACAATTGTATAGAATTATTTTTATTTCTTGAAAACTATTCACAATTCAGTTAGTTGGTTAAGAGCCGTATAAATAAGTGATGCTTTAACAACTGTGTCTTTGTAAGCTTATCTTCAAGTTATGTCATAATATATAATAGATGATGTCATCAAACAGGACAAATATTATGCTTATTTACTTCCCTTGCACAATCACGTGTGTGTGTGTGTGTGTGTGTGTGTGTGCTTGAGTACAACCGTTTTGCCTAAAAATGATGGAGCAAATTGAGATACAACCTTTTGACAAATATTTATTTAACTTGTTAATTTTCTGATTGCATTGTATATACTTCCTAAGGCTGTGTATAACCATAAAGTACATTGAAAAAGTTTTAAAAAAGTGATTTTGTGAAAAAGTGAGCTACAGCCGTTTTGCGCCGAGCCCGCGAAATGTATTTTATCGTTGTCGACGAATTATGAGTTCAACACTTCTATAATTGTATACTAAGCAATCCGTGTAAACAAAAATTACTTTCATGCTTTCACATCATTTTTTTGGAAACCGCTGCTGTGTATGTGTATTTTTTTCTCTTAAAATGTCATATAATGTTACAATGCATCAAATACATTTCACTGACATGATAAATTGACAATAACTAAATAGCGTGTTAAATCATTTTATTTTATTTACGTTTCTTATCTATTTCAGAAAAGTCTCCGACGCAGGGCGTCATAATTTACCCATGATCACACAGGCCTGAGTTGACACATGAAAGTATATCAAAAATGTGATTTGGGTTGCTGTTCAGTTTCATTAAAGAAACAGATGTTTTGTTCTCCCGTTAAAACTAACAAATTTTAAACAAACTCCAATTCGGTTTTTGTCACCAATCATGTAGGCAACCAGTTTTCCAGATTTTTTTTTTTTAGAATTTTATCATACAACTTTTGCAAATTGTCATGATAAATTAGTCAACACCAATTAATGAGTTGGTGATGCAAAGGGAGGCAACTCTTCTCTACATTATTAACTCATTATGTAAAGTAATCTCCCTTGATAACCTACATCTCAGCAGACGAGTAAACATGAGTCCTTTAAAAAATACATTAGAGGTCTATGACAATGTAATCATTTCATCCTTGGACGTTTCGAAAGGTCAAACATCCCTCCATCTACAGAGTACAGGGTAGTTAATTCTCAGACCTGTATGCCTGTAAAGATGATAATTTGGATTCAACTTGATGTGATGTTTACTGATGAGGGTTCTTTCTGGCGTTATCCTACCAATATGGCAATGTGGACCTGGGTCGAATTCCACCAACACTTTTTAACGCTAAGTAAAATCTAAATACTTAATGGCGAATTTCATAAGTCTTGTTTTCTTTTAAAAAAAATCCAAGATATGCATTATTAACAATTTTTGTTAATTATTAAGGTAATAATTTATTTCAGCTTTGTCGTGTACTTGAATTTTCATAAAATTGCTATGTTGGAGTGTGTATCTACCCACAGGGTTTTGGCACGAAAGGGGGGGGGCATAAAATCGCTATATATAATACAAGGGATACAACTTCCGATTGATCTAAACCCATACCTTCATCGGGGAAAAAGTCAACAACTCAGCCATTTATGAAGGTATCTTTGAATACTTTGCACCTATCGCAAGCGTATACATTTATGTAACCAAAAATCACCACTTTTTCACCCATGCGAACTCAGTATTCAACAACGAAACCCGCAATGCGAAACTAACCCCATGTTTTCCAAAATCTCGACACGCGTTCGTACAGGGTCGCTCACTCGGTCTACCAGTGTAAACAAGCGTTTCTGCGACAAGACAATATAAACCGATGCAATTATTCCATAAAACATATTGATTACTCACATCGGCATGCAGAAACTTCCCTCGGTACACAGGAAATTCAGCAGAAATCGCAAATTTCAACCGCTGGCCTACTTTCACTTCCATTTTAGCCTTTATGCAAATTACGTGACCAGTAATGCTACGCTGAATGCGATTGGTTGTAGAGGTAAACAAACAACTTCCTGGTTCCCGGTCTGCCCGTTAACTCATAGGCATAAAACGGAATAAAGCTATATTTCCGGTATTTACCGCACGTAATTTGCATAATGGCTAAATGGAAGTGAAAGTAGGTCAACGGTTGAAATGACGATTTCTACTGAATTTCTTTTGTGCCGAGGAAAGTTTCTGCATGCTGATGTGAGTAATTAATATGTTTTATGGAATCATTGCATCGGTTTACATTGTCTTGCCGCAGAAACGCTTGTTTACACTGGTAGACCGAGTGAGCGACCCTGTACGAACGCGTGTCGAGATTTTGGAAAACGGGGGTTAGTTGCGCATTGCGAGTTTCATTGTTGAATACCTGAGTTCGCATGGGTAAAAAAGTGGTGACTTTTGGTTACATAAATGTATACGCTTGCGATAGGTGCAAAGTATTCAAAGATACCTTAAATAAATGGCTGAGTTGTTGGCTTTTTCCTGATGAAGGTATGGGTTTAGATCAATGGGAAGTTGTATCCTTGTTTTAAATATATAGTGATTTTATGCCCCCCCCCCCCCCCCCCTTCGTGCCAAACCCCTGTGGGATGAAGATGACTTTATTTAGCATAAAGACAATAAACCAAAATATTTTAAGACATTAAAACCGTGACTGTGGCAGCAAAAGGCCTGTGCATCCATGCCAAGCTAAGTTTAGACCTTGTCCTAAACAGTCATTAAGAATTTAAACCAGTTAAAAAAAAACAAATATTGATGAATGAAAGAGAGGTGGATGGTGGATGGATGGATGGACGGGCGGACGGACGGACCGCATAAATGAGTGTAATGCTAATGGTGGTTGCCAATAATGATTTATGTTTTTTTGAAATCCTAAAAAATGAAATGGTGGGTAACGTTATAAGTATAAATCATTTTTTTTTCTTTGTCGGAAAAATACACTTTTGTATTATCAATAACTTCTGGACAGCCTGGTCAAGTTGTTTACGTCTAGAGTGATAAAAAATAAATACAAATTTGACTGGCCATCATATAACAGATAGTTGCATCGGCATTTCCGTTCAACGTGGCTATACTTTTGAAAATATAATCGTATAAACAAGACATAAAGATATAAAGTTTCATTACTGTTTTCCTGGATTATTGTCTATAAATCAAAGGCCCAATTTATCATATGTTTTCACTTAAGCTAGTATATTTTATTCTTTTTCAGACCTAAACTTCAGAGACGAAACTTCAAATTTGATTTAAAAGGGCGTATTCAATACCAATTGGTTTGAATGGTTGTCCAATACAATGTATGTTATTTACTTATATATCTACGTATTATTGAAATATTAATTATATATCTTAATCGCAACACCATTGACATTTCAAAATATATCATTCAGAAGTAGAATAGCACCCCTAAGACTCGCATAATGCCTAGCCGCCATTGGTGGTAAATTGCTCTGGGTCTTTAAATAGAAAGAAAAAATAATAAATAAATAAATAAAAAAATAAATAAATAAATAAATAAATAAAAAAGTAAATAAATAAAAGTGAATAAGGAGATTACAATCACTTTTTATGGAAATGATTGTCGGGTTTATTTGTTTTTTTCCTTTAGTTTTACGTCCCATCGACTGTGTTTAGTCATATGTGGGGTTTTTTTTGCTATAACATTTCTTAGACACATGACATGTTACCACTCCTCATCACATTTTCCTGACTCTGGGTAAACCAGTCCTGGAATTACTATCATGTGTGGTGACAAAACCCCAATGTAGATATACCAATGCCCTTTTAACGACCTTTGATATTGACTTGAACCACGACCTTACGGTTTTCTCTAAATTCTCGGGAATCGAGATCTGTTCCCAATTTTATCAAAGACGTTCAATTGTGCCCGAGTGGCCAGTCAAGAGAAGCAGTTATCGCAGGTGCTGCTAAACAGAGGTTGAATAATTCAAATGTATATCCCAAATTGGTGCTTAAAAAAGGTTGACTGCTTAACACAGGTCTGCGTTAACACAAATTTTTAACTGTATGTGCAAACGAACATCTTCAACCAGTAAATACAGACATGTGCAGTCAACAGATGACACTCATGGATGAACAACAAAAACCAAACAGGTCCAATGTAGTGCAGTTAAAAAGCAAAATGTTGGGAAAAAATGAAAGAAGAAATATGCATTAAATTGCATAAAAAGATTGAAAAAATTTTTGAAAGAGGCCCAAATTTTATTAACTGCCCAATTCATATAAGGGCGTGTTTTGATAGCTAGACACACTTGAGTGTATACAGGGTAATTAAAAGAAAGTTCAGAATTCACGTGAATTAAATGATTAAAAAGTAAGTATTAAAGATACCTTACTGAATCAAGCTTGTATATTTTATGCAGGTTTCATTTATATTTACATTTGCTTTCGTACTGGAAAAATATCAAATGTGTAACTATAATCTTTATAATAAACGGTGCTGGAGATTTGGAGAATCTGACGCAGTACAGAGGGGGTGTGAGGTTCGATCCCCGGTCGCGACATGCCAAAATCGTTTTAAAAATGGGAAAAAGTAGATTCCTGCTCGGCGCTCAGCATATAAACATGGAACTCTAAGGGGTGACTTTGGGCCT
>CM037788.1:26444527-26460946 GCA_021229015.1 Solen grandis
GTGGATTCTTATTTATATTTGATTGTAATGTCACAGAGTGAGAAAAATGTGCAGCCTCACCGGGAATCAAACCCAAGGCCTTTTGTTTACAAACTAAGCTACCAGACCGCTTACACATATTTCTCCCCTACTGAGAGTTGTCAGTACTGTGACAGTTATATTGAATTTTGGTAGACATGCCTGTATATTAAAGTTTAGTTTCCAGTGGAAAAGAAGTCCCTTTTCAATATATCATGAACACACCCAAAATCTTCTTAACTGTGTACAAAAATGCACCAAATTTCATTTTTGGCAAGAATATGAGACTAACCCAATTGTTTTTATATGCTGATAAATTTTTATGTCAAAATGATTTGATAAGGCCCACTAACTTCAATTTCCATTCACTCCCTTCCTTTATGAGCCCAAAAAAGAGATGTTTACTGCCAATTTGTTTAACAGGACCTTGTATGGGATGGTGGACCATCTAGCAGGTTTGCATGTTCAATGTCATTATCCAGCTCTCAAATTTGATCTTATCATTTTGGTCTATCATTTGGTCACCTTTTATGGCAATTTTCAATTGGAACCCTGCTTTTCAAAAACTAAAATGTCTGCATTACTCCCTCACTAACGTTTCATTTTTGCAGAACATTACATATCGCCTACTTCTTCCACCATTGTCATCTAATTTTGACCAATCATTGAACATAAATGTCACTTTGCATTGAGCACCATGATATGCTCTGGAATGATGTCGAAGAACATTGAAGAATCCTGCATCATCAGCTGCTTGCATGCATGCCTCTTAAAAACAATGATCAATGAAAAAAATTCCCAACTGCCATATAACCGCTGTTATGAGTTTCGCAATATTTAATTGAAGTTGAACTGTTGACCCTTTCGTCCTTTGATGGAGGAAGTTTGGTCTTAAACTGTGATCATGTTCATCCTTGTTTTTGAAATAGTATTTAGTTAACATTTAAACTAAAAAAATTGTGTGGGTTTTCCAGAGGGAATAATACAATAAACAATGTCAGTTTTACCTTATATGCCATTTAACATCAATTGATGTCCAAGAAAAGGCGCCAACATTAACATCATCTCTTGACGTTGCTTTTGTATGACATTGACTTCATTCCTATACCAATATAATAACTGTACAAATGTTTATTATGTAGTTGCTAAAAAAAAAAAATTTTTTTCCTAGACAAAGGCAATTTTTGCCAAAATATTTGTAAAGAGTTTAATTGTTTATTACAGAAATGTGACTATTCATTTTAATTCCTACTGTAATCAATGATTTTTTAGCTCACCTGAGCACAAAGTGCTCAAGGTGAGCTTTTGTGATCGCCCTTCGTCCGGCGTCCGTCGTCTAGCGTCGTGCGTCGTCCGTCGTCAACAATTTGCTTTAAACGACATCTCCTCTGAAACCGCTGAACAGAATTTAATGAAACTTGGCAGGAATGTTCCTTGGGTGAGGCTCTACAAAAGTTGCTAAAATAAAGTTGATCCATGAAGAACTCTGGTTGCCATGGCAACAAAAAGAAAAATAATTTGAAAACTTTAAAAATCATCTCCTTCAAAACTACTGGCCAGATTTCAAAATAAATTGGTACAGATGTTCCTTGGGTCAACCTCTACCAAAGTTGCTAAAATTATTCCAATCCGTAAAAAAACATGGCCGCCAGGGGCGGGGCTTATTTGCCTTATATGTATATAGAGAAACCTTTAAACAACATCTCCTCTGAAACCACTGGACAGAATTTGATTAAACTTTGCAGGGATGATCCTTGGGTCAACCTTCACAAAAGTTGCTAAAATAAACTTGATCCATGTAGAACTCTGGTTGCCATGGCAACAAAAAAAAAAAAAAAATGAAAACTTTAAAAATCATCTTCTTCAAAACTACTGGCCAGATTTTAAAATAAATTGGTACAGATGTTCCTTGGGTCAACCTCTACCAAAGTTGCTAAAATTATTCCGATCCGTAAAAAAACATGGCCGCCAGGGGCGGGGCTTATTTGCCTTATATGTATATAGGGAAACCTTTAAACAACATCTCCTCTGAAACCACTGGACAGAATTTGATTAAACTTGGCAGGGATGATCCTTGGGTCAACCTTCACAAAAGTTGCTAAAATAAACTTGATCCATGTAGAACTGTGGTTGCCATGGCAACAAAAAGAAAAAAAAATGAAAACTTTAAAAATCATCTTCTTCAAAACGACTGGCCAGATTTTAAAATAAATTGGTACAGATGTTCCTTGTGTCAACCTCTACCAAAGTTGCTAAAATTATTCCGATCCGTAAAAAAACATGGCCGCCAGGGGCGGGGCTTATTTGCCTTATATGTATATAGGGAAAACTTTAAACAACATCTCCTCTGAAACCGCTGAACAGAATTTGATTAAACTTGGCAGGGATGATCCTTGGGTCAACCTTCACAAAAGTTGCTAAAATAAACTTGATCCATGTAGAACTCTGGTTGCCATGGCAATAAAAAGAAAAAAAAAATGAAAACTTTAAAAATCATCTTCTTCAAAACTTCTGTCCAGATTTTAAAATAAATTGGTACAGGTGTTCCTTGGGTCAACCTCTACCAAAGTTGCTAAAAATTTTCTGTTCCGTAAAAAAACATGGCCGCCAGGGGCGGGGCTTATTTGCCTTATATGTATATAGGGAAAACTTTAATCAACATTTCCTCTGAAACCACTGGAAAGAATTTGATTAAATTTGGCAGGAATGATCCTTGGGTCAACCTTCACAAAAGTTCCTAAAATAAACTTGATCCATATAGAACTCTTGTTGCCATGGCAACAAAAAGAAAAAAAATATGAAAACTTTAAAAATCATCTTCTTCAAAACTACTGGCCAGATTTTAAAATAAATTGGTACAGATGTTCCTTGGGTCAACCTATTTATCTCAGGTGAGCGATTTAGGGCCATCATGGGCCTCTTGTTTCATTTATTATTATCCTTAAAAGCTGTTAAGGTAATCATTAATTAATAATCATGGTCCTTCAAATGCTGAAAAAGATTTCAGTGATGCTACAAGCATCAATTGACATGATTTATAGGCTTTTTTGTGCAAAGTCCATAATATATAGTCTACATTGCATTTTCTATAACATTCCCAAGATCAATTGATGGGCCATGATCACAATTTAATGATAGATTACCTTAATACAGCACTATAAGTGAAAGAATATGAGTCTTCTCCCATCTTTCAAGACCTTTCTTCTCGTGTACCATCTCGTGTACCAAAGACAATGCTTGAGAAACATCTGGATGTCAATTAATCATTAACCACCTGCTTATTGGTAGATGGTGCTTGAGAAACATCTGGTTGTCAATTAATCATTAACCACCTGCTTCTTGGTAGATGGCCCTTGAGAAACATCTGGTTGTCAATTAAACATAAACCACCTGCTTCTTGGTAGATGGCACTTGAGCAACATCTGGATGTCAATTAATCATAAACCACCTGCTTCTTGGTAGATGGCCCTTGAGAAACATCTGGATGTCAATTAATCATAAACCACCTGCTTCTTGGTAGATGGCACTTGAGAAACATCTGGATGTCAATTAATCATAAACCACCTGCTTCTTGGTAGACAGCACTTGAGAAACATCTGGATGTCAATTAATCATAAACCACCTGCTTCTTGGTAGATGGCACATGAGAAACATCTGGTTATCAATTAATCATAAACCACCTGCTTCTTGGTAGACGGCACTTGAGAAACATCTGGTTATCAATTAAACATAAACCACCTGCTTGTTGGTAGATGGCACTTGAGAAACATCTGGATGTCAATTAATCATAAACCACCTGCTTCTTGGTAGATGGCACTTGATAAACATAATGAAACCACCTGCTTTTGGTGGAAAGGTAATTAACCACCTGCTTGTTGGTAGCCATCTCCCTTGTGACACCATTAGAAGAGTCGGGTTAACCTGGCTGCAAGGTCAAGATGTCCAACTATTAGATTTTGTCATTATGTCCATAGATAATTGTGACAGAATAGAAGACAAGCTTATGCCAATTACTGTGTCTGTTTACGGGGGTCATTTTTTGGCATCCCTTGATACAACAGTGCCAGTCGGTTATGGTGTTATTTCTCTTTGTCCAAATTTTGCTGTGACAAACAGAGGACCATATGAATAATTCATCTGTGGATTAAGACTCTATATATCAGACTTTGAACTGAGTTGTATTGTTAACTTGCCCTCTGAACGGCTGAAGTAGAGTTTAGTATGAAATAGGCCCATAGAGGAAGGGACTCATAAACTAAGAGTATGTATATTAGTCTCTTGAGATGATATCTTAAAGGCTACAATGAAGTTTATTCTCCCTGTATTATTTCCCCATCCAAATAGGATGGAAATTACACAGCATTTGAAATACTATTTAATGGGTTATACTGGCACTATATTGTGTGTTTCCATGTATTTTTGCGAAAAGTTTGTAACTGTTTTGTACCAGTCTGCTCTAGTGGGTCTAAGAACCAGTCTACTCAAGTGGGCGTCAGTAACTTGTTATGAATTTGTACTTGAATCATTGTCAACTTTAGGGAAAACTTCAAAAGAAATTGGTGATAGTATCCTTTTTATGTTTTGAATGATAACAACTTAATGTCAAACTGATGGTAAAGGATTGAATATGATTAGAAGCAAATAAAAGACAATTGAGTAATAAAACAAACAAGAATAAAGCTTAGCTGGTATACCATTGAACCATTTAGTTTTTTTTGTTTTTTTTATGGCTTTCCGCAAACTTGCGGAAAACTTATAGGGTTTGTTATGTTTATTATTCTTATTATTCTTCTTCTTCCAACCTACTTCAAGAGTTAATTTAAATATGTTGCTAATGTCCAAGCAACATAAAAATTAAAACTACCTTGACAAAAAAGTATAAATTTTTATGATCAAGTGTTTTCAATTTTCAATGTTAGGATGTAGATGTGCACCTTGGCATTCAAATTTCCAAATTAGAAAAGATTAAGATTTCATGGCAAAACCGAGTTTCAAACTTATGTCCTAAAAATATATTTTAATGTTAAAAGGCCACCTAATGCGTTAGAAGCATGAAAATTGGACAGCATATCGGTCTAAGAAGCATGAAAATTGGACAGCGTATCGGCCCAGAGGTCTTATTTCTATTTTCTAAAGGATTTTCTATAAATCACGTGGTTATGATGTCATAAAAAAGACCAAAAGCATCTTTTTGAAAGATTTCTTTTGCTCTGGCATCATGACTTTTGACTCAATCTTTTTGAAAATAAAATTGCAGCGACTAAAAAATTTAAATTTATTAATTCATTATTTTTAATTTTAAATGACATCAAATGACATCAGATTTGATGTCCTGAGCTTCAAAAGTTTGTTCGTGCTGTAGAGCTTTCAGGTCTGGTCCGATTATCTTGATATTTTCACAGATTTATTTTAGGATGTAGATGTGCACCTTGACATTCATATTACCAAATTAAAAAAGATCAAGATTTCATGGCAATACCAAATTTCAAACTTTGGTCCTAAAATTACATTTAAATGTTACAAAGCCCCCTGATGTGTTAGAAGCATGAAAATCAGACAGCATATCAGCATGCATAGAGGTTAAAATTCTATTTTCTGAATGATATTCTCTTAAGTCACGTGGTTATGACATCATTAAAAAGACAAAAAGCATTTTTTTTTCAAGATTTCTCTCACTCTAGCATCATGAATTTTGAGTCAATCTTAATTAAATCTTCAAATTGAAATGATGCATACTGCAGAAATGCATATAAAAAATTCCATAAAATATGTATGATGAATGCATTGAAATTTTTCTGGATTAATAGAACGTTAGCTGAACATGTACTTGCAAAAAAAGATATTTTTCTTTAGTCACATGATTTTGACGCCTTTAAAATATAAAAAGCGTTAATTTTATTTTTGTATTCGCGCTCCAGCGTCATAAGTGTTGATGCCAATCTTAAGCATACCTTAAGGAATTTAAGTGTGTTACTTGCTTATGACAACATTGATTTGTAAGCAAAATATACTAAAAAGAATATAAGATTGGATATATTAACATTAAATAAGTAATAGTGCCATACCTTTAAATGCGCAAAAAGTCCAGAAAATTTCAAGTGATTACATCATCAAACATTTAGTATAAGTAAATCTACCAATTTGAAGAAAGAAATGCGGTCATTGGGTTCGTTTGGCAAGATCCGATTGTTCTTTTGCAGGAAAGATCGCCCATGTTGAATAGTGAATTGTGATATGTTTTTGAATAAATGAGTTGCATTTTAAGATGAATTAGTATAATTCATCCATTGAAAGCCAGAAGGGGTTATCAGCCTTCTTTTTTAATAGCATAAATACGTTACCTGTTATTACTTCAGGTATGTGTCTATTTGTGCACAGCTTCCAAAACAGAGTCCGCAAAATAAACCATTCCCTAAACCCCCTAGTTACCGGAAGTGTAACCCCCGTTCTCCAATTGTGTTTTGGAAGCCATCGAGTTTCAGTGGGTAACCTTGCGTGTCCCTTTCTTGATAGCTTCTGTGCGCTACAGCTCTCCTTTCTTATCTTTTCATAGCCTCGGCTGTGTTGTTTATATTGTTCTTATTGGTTTTATTCTATATACGTGTAGAATTCCCAATCTCCGTCCCGTATCGGGACCTTTTGCCTTGTGATTTTGTATATACTGTTGTCTCGTTTCGAGATTTTCTTTGTACGGGTTTTCTTCGGTCTTCCCGTTTTTTATTTTGCATACATTGTTCTTTTGTATTGCTTTTTACTATGTCGCAGTCTCGGGGCTCCTGCGGACATGTCAAGGCGTCCTGGGATTCCCATCAGTCCTGCCTATCATGTTCAGGGTGCTCTAGGGTCGACACCTGCACCGTTTGTGCTTCGTGGACAGACGAGATATGGAAGAAAGCCTCCTCCCGTCGGTCTTACTCTTCCCGGAAAAGGAAGGCCTCATCTTCCTCCTCCTTCTCTGGGTTCAGCGCTGCTGGGGGTCGGAGTCCCTCTCCCCCTCCCAGGAAGAAGGCTTCCCGCCCCTCTCCGGAGAGGCCGCCTTCATCTCCTGGCTCCCTGCCCGGCTCTCCTTGTGTCAGCCCCAGGGGAGCAGTCAAGGAGATTACTCCGACCGGTCACCGGTCACCGGGCATGACCGGTCAATTACGTGATCGTAGTCATAGCAAAGCTCACGACCGGTCACCGGTCAGGTCTAGCCACCGGTCACCGGTCATCACCGGTCTCAGAGACCCAAGACAGGTCATCACCGGTCATCGGCAAGAGATCGCCACCGATCAACGGCCAGGTCGGCTCATCACGCTAGACGTGTGGGTCACCGGTCTTCGCCGATTTTGTCTGAGAATTCAGACTCGAGTTTTTCCTCAGGTAGCCCTGCGGTTTCTCCGCTTCGGCCACCTCCTCCTCCATGTTCAAGGGTGCCCGGGTTTTTTCGGTCACCGGCCCCTCCCACAGGTCACGGCCTTTACGCTCCACCACGTCTTCGAAGGTTCAAGGTGCGGATGTTTCAGCGCAACCTCAGACCTTTGACCCTTCCACATGGTGGTCCCACATGATGGGGGAATACGCCAGGCATTTCAGTTCTGCCTCCCCCCCCCGTCATGCCGGGTGAGCCTTCTTCTTCTAGGAGGGATCGGGTTTCTCTTCCACCAGAGACCCTTGATCACAGACTGTTCCTTCAGTCTCCTCCCTCCTCGGGTCCACAGGGCGCTTCTTCCGCACAGCCCCCTATGTGGCCCTTTTTCCCTCCATTTCCCTTTATGGGCTTTCCCCCTCAGGATGCTCCCCCATCTCGCCCTGAGGCTGGGTCTCCTCCCTCTACTCGCAATCCCCCTACTAGTGGGACTGCTCTGAGCGGACAATTGGAGGATGAAATCTCCCTTCATGCTCCGGAGGAGGACTCCTTATTTGCTGAGGACGTGCCTCTTTCGTCCACCTCGCGCCGATCCAGCGCTCATTCCGAACCTCGTACTGACAATCCTCTCTCTGACGAGGACGAGGAGTCAGACGACAGTCGGTTTTCCATGGACAGGGCTGTTCAGGAGGTCTTTGCTACCTTACCTGCATCAGTATGCAAACCGGCCCCTCCTCCCTCCCGGAAGAGGTGCGAAGGTTACCTTGACCTCGTCGGTAAGCCTAAGGAATCCAAATCAGTCGAACCGGAGTTGCTCCCTTTCTCTCCGGTCGTCCGTTCGGCTCTGGAGGATTTCGAATCTTCATCCTCCTCTAAGCCAGGACCGGGCTGGTTTATTCCAACTTCAGACCTTCGGCCTTTGGGTTTTAACCCCAAGACCTACAAGTTTCCGGAGGGTGATTTTTCTATCCACCCTCCGAAACTGGACCTAGATGCGAGTCGGCTCCGGCTCAAGGTCCCCTCCTCTTTACCGCTTCAGCAGAAGGTCCTGGATCGCTGGGAGCAACGCTCCCGCTTTCTTTCCGGCATCTCGTCGCATACTGACTCCTTCGTGGCCGCTCTTTCGGTCAAGCTACAACAAAAGGATGCCTTATCTGCTTCCGTCAGGCTTCTTTTAGAGGCCTTAGCAGCGACGGCAAAACATTCGATTTTGCTATCTCTCTCTCTCTCTTCCGAGATGACTCGCTGCAGGCGGGATGCCATCCTGGACGGCCCCAACAAGCTACTTCTCTCTTCTTCTCGAGAAAAGCTTAGGTCGGCCCCTCTTTCTTCTTCGTCCCTCTTTGGGGGCCGAATCAAGGAAGTAGCGGATGCCTCCCCGAGATGACTCGCTGCAGGCGGGATGCCTTCCAGCCCCGCACTCCTACTTCGGCTCCCCCTAAATTCCGGATACCGAAGAAACCTTCGGCTTCTACCGGTAAATCCCGAAGGACTCGGAAAAGGGCAAGCCTCAATCTCCTTTCAGAGGCAATCCCTCTTCCAGGGGCGCTCGCCAATCTGGTCCGCAGCGACCACGATTTCCTCCTTCATCGCCCCCACCCCTTCTTCTACCTCTACCAGTCAAAGGGGTAGGAGTAAGCCCTAGGGGTACGTCCTTTCTTCCGCTTCCTCTTCCAGACGTTCGATTAGGAGGAAGAGTGTTTCTGCCCCTTCCAGTAGGCGGCAGACTCACTCATTTCATTCATCATTGGGAGACAATCACCGACGACCAATGGGTCCTGTCTATCGTGAGACACGGGTATCGGGTTCCGTTCAGTCGTCCCCCTCCACTATCACGCTCTCCCATTCATCTCTCCTCCAATCATCCTCGTCTGGGACTCGCCATTTCAGATCTTCTGAAAAAAGGAGCGGTAGAAAGGGTCTCGATTCCAACCTCTCCGGGGTTTTACAGCCGTCTCTTTCTGGTTCCCAAGAAGGACGGCGGGTTTCGACCGGTCATAGACCTGTCTCATCTAAACTCCTTCATTCCGAAGGAACACTTCAAAATGGAAACAACTTCGTCGATCAGGGCAGCCGTCCTCCCCGGTCACTGGGCTGTTTCCCTGGATTTATCGGATGCCTACTTCCATGTATCTATCCATCCTCATTCCAGGAAATACCTTCGTTTTACGGATGGCCAAACTGTCTACCAGTTCAAGGCCCTTCCGTTCGGCCTGTCTTCGGCCCCAGAATCTTCACCAAAATAGTTTCGGTTCTGGTCGCCAGGGTTCATTTTCGCGGCTCACGCCTCCTGGCGTATTTCGACGACTGGCTTCTTCTTCACATGGACCCAGTCGCTCTTCTCGACGAACTTCGATGGGTGACAGACCTAGCTCTCCGGTAGGCTTCATCCTCAACTCCGAGAAATCGGAGTTGATCCCATCCCAGAACTTCACGTTTGTCGGGATGCAGTTTCTGACCGACCTAAACAGGATCAGAATTCCGGAACCCAGAATTATGTCTCTTCTAACTCTGGTTCGGGGGTTTTCGCGTCGGCAATCGATCTCAGCCCGCGAATTCCTATCGCTTCTCGGAGTACTCAATGCAGCAGCGGATCTTGTTCCGCTGGGCCGCCTTCACATGCGACCTCTTCAATTTATCCTACTCTCGATCTGGCGTCCCAGTCGAGACCATTTACAGACCATTCTTCCGGTTTCTCCGGAATTGGTTCATCATCTCAGTTGGTGGAATTCCCCCTCGTTTCTCCGAGAGGGTGTTCCTCTTTCTCCTACTCAACCGGAACTGTTCCTCTTCTCGGATGCCAGTCTGTCAGGCTGGGGTGCTCATCTGGAACCTCTGGGTCTCACGACCTCGGGTCTTTGGTCCCCTCAGGACAGTTCTCTTCATATCAACAACCTCGAACTCAAAGCGGTTCTACTAGCCTTACGACAGTTTTCTCCTCTCATTCGAGGCAAATCTGTTCTAGTATCTACAGACAACACGACTGTTGTCTCTTACATCCGCAGACAAGGGGGGACGCACTCGCCTTCTCTGTGCATGGAAGCATGGCACCTTCTTCATTGGTGTCAGGTGTCTTCGGTACTCATTCAAGTCAGACATCTTCCGGGTCGTCTAAATGTTCTAGCGGACCAACTGTCCCGCAGACATTTCTTCTCCCCTCGGAATGGAAGTTACTTCCTCGGATCGCGACAACTCTGTTTGCGATTTTCGGGTCTCCGTCTGTCGATCTATTTGCTACCAGGCTGAACAACCAGCTTCCGCTGTTTGTGTCACCGGTATCGGATCACCGGGCTTGGGCGATAGATGCTCTGTCTGTAAACTGGGATCATCTATTTGCTTATGCGTTTCCACCGTTTTCTCTGATTCCCTTAGTTCTAAGGAAAATCCTGCGATCTCAGTGCCGGATCCTCCTTGTAGCTCCACTTTGGCCAACGAGATCTTGGTTCGTGGATCTTCTGGATCTTCTGATAGACGATCCTGTAGAACTTCCCCAGGTTCCGGACCTTCTGTCACAAGGTCGGAACAGGGTCCTTCACGACAATCCTTGCGCTCTTCGTCTTCACGCTTGGATGTTATCCAACAGCGAGTTAGACAGAAGAAATTTTCGGCAACAGTTGCCTCTATTATCTCTAAAGCCAGGAGACAATCTACTCGATCTGTCTACCAGGCAAAGTGGAAGGTCTTCCGTGATTGGTGTATCGCACGGCAGATTAATCCGGTCAAAGCTCCTGTCAGAGAAATCGCTAACTTTCTAGTTTTTCTTTTTAACGAGAAAAAACTTGCGGTCAGTTCTATCAAGGGTTATAGGTCTATGTTATCGAACACTCTTAAGTTTCACAGATCCTCTTCCCTTGGTTCGGATCCTTATCTTTCGGAAATTATTCGTTCGTTTGAACTGTCTAGGCCAGTTTCTCGTTCGTTAACTCCAAAGTGGGATCTTTCTTGTGTTTTACTGGCTCTTACTAAGGCACCTTTTGAACCTCTTTCTGAGGCTTCTCTCCTGCACGTAACATGGAAGACGGTCTTTCTCATAGCAATGGCGTCTTCTAAACGTCGTTGCGAAATTCATGCCTTTTCTACTGAGGAAGGCTATTTACGCTTTAACAAATCTGATGGCTCTGTATCTTTGAGCTTTCAACCTGGTTTCCTTGCGAAAACCCAGCTCCCTTCGGTCTGTCCCCCTCCGGTAGTTATTCCGAGCCTTGCTAGGTCTTGCGCCAGGGGAGATCCTGATCGGCTTCTTTGCCCAGTTAGAGCCTTGAAGTTTTACCTCCAGAAGGTTAAATCTTTACGGGGTCGTCGTCTTCGACTTTTCCTCCCAATAAAAGGGGGGGGCGAAGTTTCGGCAGCATCAATATCTCGTTGGGTAGCCTCAACTATCAAGTTTGCCTATTCGGATCTTTCGGACAGGGATCTATCCTTTTTAAGAATTAGACCACATGAGCTCCGTGCTTTGTCTGCTTCTTGGGCTTTCTTGAATAAATCTCCCATGGATGATATTCTCAAAGCGGCCTCTTGGAAGTCTTCTACTACGTTTTCTTCCTTTTATCCCCGCTCACTGGCTAACCAATCACAAAACCTTGTGGATTTGGGTCCACTTGTAGTGGCTCAGACAATAGTTTAATCATCATGTCTGACGCCTCGGCGGCTTTGGTCGTTTCCTACTTCGGGTGTCGCTGCAATCAAGGTTCTTTGTTAGCAACCTCCCGCCTTAGCGACGAAGTCATACCTGAAGTAATAACAGGTAACGTATTTTTGCTATTAAAATGAAATTTTTGAAGTAAAATTAATTTTAATTAGTAAATACTTACCTGTTATTACAGAGTCCCACCTCCCTCCCCGCTTGCTGGCGGTTGTATCCCTCGATGGCTTCATATACAATTGGAGAACGGGGGTTACACTTCCGGTAACTAGGGGGTTTAGGGAATGGTTTATTTTGCGGACTCTGTTTTGGAAGCTGTGCACAAATAGACACATACCTGAAGTAATAACAGGTAAGTATTTACTAATTAAAATTAATTTTACTTCAAAAATTTCATTTACATATGCTGATAGCCCCTTCTGGCTTTCAATGGACGAATTATACTAGAGCCAGAAAACCTTTATGGATAACTTATTGAATTTGCGCAAAACTGAAGAAAATGACAAATACATGTATATATCTACCTATTGAAAAAAAGAAATTATTTTCATGATTTTGCTTACACTTTTGCCTTTGTTTCCATCTGTTTTCTCAAATGTAAAACTCATTCAATTTAAAGGTGGAAAGTTATGGATTTCAAAGTAGTCTTGTCTTATTTTTCTTTTTACTATTTCAGTTAAGGGTAACAAAGTGCAATGAATATTTGTTTAGTCACATGCTTACGAAGAAATGGATATTAAATAAAGAATAATAAAAAAAAACTTTTAAGATTGATAGAATAACATAAGAAAAAATTCTTGAGGAAAGTCTTATCTTGAAATGTTCCTGTTTTTTTGGGGTTTTTTCTGCATGATAGTAAATGTTTGCATCATCGAAATAAGATCCATATTTATGCTTTCTCAATATCTTCTTGTGAAGATAAAAATGAAAAAAAAAAGTAAAGCTTATTTTTGAAAATACATACATGTATATATTTATGATAATGATGATATTCCATTATTAAGCATCATTATCTCATTTCTTTGTATTAACTTGTATATTCAATACCTTCGAAATAAGCAAACGGAAAGCCATTTTGTTTGTATCTTAACGACTTCTAGTTTAAATTAAATCTATAACTTTTATTTTATCACACTCTTTGCAGTTTAAATGGCAGCCAGGATTGCTCTAAATTATACAATTATGCTATTATGAATGCTGTCATCCAATTTTATTCTTTATAAAATATTTTATGACTGGAAATGTATACTAAGTAGATCCTCTAATACTTTCAATTGGTCCTAATTTGATCTAGAGTTGATGATCAAATATTGTTGATGATCATAAGTTTGTGTGATTTAAGAAACACTTAGGTTGGTGTAACTATGAAGACCTAAGACATGCTACTGCAAGCTTGATTGGTGTTTTCTTGAAATATCCAGTGTTTGCAACCTCCTATGCTTACTAGGCCCTACAATCAATGTTTCTTGGAACAGGCGTACATACCAATTTATAATAATAACAACTGAAATCAATGTCCCATGAATACCGTCGCATTTGATGCATTTGAATATTCACTCAAACTGTCCTTCTGTGGTGAATTTTGTCGAAAGATTTTTTTCCTTTCAATTATCTTGATTGAGGGAATATTCTCAATACATCATTTATGCAAGGAATTGCCTGTTATATCAGAAACTGACCTTGATAAAAACATGGAAAGCACAGAGACGGCCAGTTTAGGAGAACAGTTAATAGGTTACATTCATCATCTGAATGAAATGATATGCAGTTTTCCAACAGTTTTGAGACCTCAGTGAAATGGTAAGAAATCAGTGGTAATCTCTCCTCTCAGTAAAGCGTTGTTTCCATTCCATGCTTGCATCACTTGCAAAACCTGCATCAAGCCTCATGATTGATTACAGAAAAGAATCATGTTATTAGTAAAAAATAAAGGGTTCACTCTTAAACCCACAGGTTCTCTCTCGTTATATCAGCAGTGCTACATCAATAAACTGTGTGTGAGAGCTAAATCGCGGTAGACTCTCCAGTGGCAATACTGTCTATTAGTTATCCTCTCAGATGCCTGGATCTCAAGGATATGTCTCTAACTGCTCTATAATGCTTATAAAGATGACTGACGCACCTGGTATAAATCTTGATCAGTTAGCAAGTAGTTTAATAGTTGATCATGTATACCAATTTTTTTTTTTTTGCTCTTACACATTTCAGCTGTAGAGACAAGTATTTTAATTGATTTAACAAGTTTTTCAAACTTCTATAAATCACTCTTGATGGCATAGGGAAAGAAATTTATGTACCCTGGAAAGTCCATGTGTCTTAGCAGGAAAATCCTTTGTGACTGGGCAGGGAAATCCCATACATCTTGGCAGGGATCTCCTGTATGTCTGGGCAGGGAACTCCCATGTGTCTCGGCAGGGAATTCCCATGTGTCTTGGCTGGGAACTCCCATGTGTCTTGACTGGAAACTCCCATGTGTCTTGACTGGGAACTCCCATGTGTCTTAGCTGGGAACTCCCATGTGTCTTGGCTGGGAACTCCCATGTGTCTTGGCTGGGAATTCCCATGTGTCTTGGCTGGGAATTCCATGTGTCTTGACTGGAAACTCCCATGTGTCTTGACTGGAAACTCCCATGTGTCATGGCTGGGAACTCCCATGTGTCTTGGCTGGGAACTCCCATGTGTCTTCACTGAGAACGCCCATGTGTCTTTGCTGGGAACTCCCATGTGTCTTGGCTTGGAAATCTTATATGTCTGGTCAGATGACCACTACCGGCCTATTTTGAAACATTAAGGAGAGATTTCTTATACTATAGATAATAGTTGTTAACTATATTTACAAAGAGTCTGATAGTTTTACCTTTAGAAGTGTACCAGACACTGGTGCCTTACGTAAAACAAGCTTGGCCTACATAGTTAAAACTAAAACTCTCCTTCATTTATTCTCTGTATTATCATTTGGCATAATTTCAGTAGGCAAATCAAATATCGTCTTCAAATTAAATCAAATTGAAGGCAGTATTCCATTCTAACCATGCAATGCTTTTCATCAGGCATTTCAAAAGCATTGGAAAGTAAATGAATAAACAAGTATTTTCTTTATTCTATTTGTCACAAATATTGGTTTGACTTTTAGAGAATTCATCCTTGATTCAACTAACATGGTCCCAGAAGACGTATCTTATTGAAATGAATTACTGGTATACATTAACATGAAGATGATGTATATTAATTTCTCTGAGAAGAAAGATTGATTGAGTGGAGGATGATGAACGGACAAAACCTTTATATGCTGTTCAACATTGACTTGATTTACATGCTATGAAAACATAATGCTGTTAGAAATATATACGATACATTTATCTCACTAAAACTCCATCATTGCCTTATTGTATATTGCAGCAGGATATAATACATCATGAATAATGGTACTTAAGGCACAGTTATGAGGGGTATGGTCTTGGTGTTTACCTCCAAGACTGCGCAGTAAAACTGGCATTAAACACCATGTGGTCTAAATATGCCCCTCTTGTGGGTTTATTACCATGTGATGCAAACAACAAGTGAAAGAATGCAAGGTTTCTCTGTTAAATTTATGTGAAGGATGAGAATAGCACGACTTTTCTGTATTCAACTCTTGTTTCCTTAGAATATATTATTTCATGGAAAAGAATGGGAAAGAGACAGGTGTTGCATAGTCTGAACATGCTGATGTTACATGTGTCCCAGCAGTGTTTTTTTGTTTGTTTTTTTTGTCAAAAGAAACGGAGAATATAGGTGGCATTCCCCCTGTTAGGAATATATATTTTTCCTTTTTTTTTTATTTCCCCCTCCATAATTTTGAGTTTGCATATCATATTGTGTGCATGGACTCACCGTTGTAGTAAAATGTTATATTCTTAATAAAATTGTGCAATAATGTTATATCATGGTTCTCATTACTCTTTTATGCAAGAAAACTTCATTAAATAAGAGTTTAAAACAACAAAATGCCTGCATTATACATAGTAGATTTTTCCCCTCTATGGGCTCGGACCCCCCCCCCAGCCCAAAGTGAAAAAAACACTGCCCAGATATGATAGAGAAACCAATCCAATCTAATCTAATCTAATCTGATCTAATCACTAGTCAAAAGAATTTGGCAAGTATTTTAATGTTTTCAATACTTTAAGATTTTAATTGGTTAATTCCTCATTTGTTTTAATTAAATGAACTAATGAAAATAAAAAAAAATAAAAAAATCTTGACAGAGAATATAACTTTGGCAAATTTTCTGAAATTGTAGACAAGCCATTCATGATCTGTTGATTGGATTGAGAGCTTTGATAAAAGTTTTAATAGGGACATAAAATTTTCATGTCTTTTATCAATACTTAATTAAAGAAAATACCAAGCCATAAATGCACAATATTTT
>CM037788.1:26461046-26511046 GCA_021229015.1 Solen grandis
GAAACATGAGTATGCTTGAGATGTTCGAAGAGGAGAAGGATTTTTAAGGCCCGCAAACAAATGGCCTTTTCATCTTTTTACTGCTACAACAACGGCCCCTTATTAGGGTAATTTTGAATTTTAATAGCCAATTTCGGCTAGCAAGGATATTTTCAACCTTGTATAATAATTTGAGCCAAATATAAAAAATTAAAAGTTAAAAGAAGGAGTGGATATTATTTGTTTTTGATTATGGAAAAAAGCCAAAAATGGTATATAAATTAGTTTATGATGTCTATTTGCCAAAAGAGGTTGTTTTTTTTTGCCAAAGAAAGAGAAAAAAAAAATACAAAAAAAAGGAAAAAAATAGATAGGATTTATGTAGATCTTGCCAGAAGCCCTTTGTAAGCGCCAAAATAATGATAATGTAAATTCCAAATTTATTGGGGCGAATGGTTTAGGGCGAAAGTTCTGGGGATGAATTTATTTGTATTTACCGCCGCAAAATCTAGCGATATGATTGGATTAGGCACCAGTAGGACTGTGACTTCCGGTTTTTTGCACATGTTTGTGTTTGGAAAAACAAAACGAGACGAAAAAACACAAGATTTTCTGTACTAATCGGAGGGATGATATTTGAATTTGGTTGGTATTCAATGCGTTATATGTTCACTTTTAATATTGCAGAGTGTTCAGGTGCTGTCAAGCCTTTATATGTGATAAATCGGTATTCATGTGCCTCGCATTATTGGGATCATGCCTCGTGTATATTTGCATGATTGGGAATACGAACCATGATGTATTCATTGTGATATCGTGAGTTTGCATAGGTATAAGTGTAATATTCACTTTATAAGATGTTTGTTGCAAACGATCAAAGTCTCTGTTTTATAGCAAATCAGTTATTATATCTTAAATTAGCCAAACAATGCTGTTGAAGAATGTTGGATTATTTCCCTTTGATTGTGAGAAATTATCTCCCTTGCATTGTGGGTAGCTACTGTAGAATTGAGATTTTGATTTATACATTGTCAGTGGCATTATTAGAGTTTATGAAAATTTATAAGTTTTTTTTTATAATTGAATAATATTTGTCGTGGTATAATTATATTGTATGTACACTTGAATTTATCTATTCTAGTCAGTATTTTGCTTGATAATTGCAATGTCATTGAAATATTGTCAAATCAGTCTTTGGTAGTTCATATGTCTGATTATCATGATTTGGCTTTCTAAGGGTATTGTTCAGCAGTTACTTCCCTTGGTTCAGGGCATGTTACTGTTGGTATGATATTTAAAATAAGATTGATGCTTTTCTATTTTTTATAATTTCTTGGTATAGTTCATTGTACATGAATATATATTGATATGTCTCTGGTCTCTGGTATATTTCTAGAACTGAAATGCATTTTATGTATATTTTCAGTTAATCGTAGTATAGTAAAATCACTGGAAAAAAGAACTACGCATTAGAATCTTTTGTCTCCCTCCTTCCCTGGAAGTACATCATTAACAAATTCAAATTGGCAGAATCATCATGGATGATACAGAGGCAGTCCGGGAAAGGAAGTTCACCGAGAAGGGCCATCAGTACCAATTGGAAACCAAAGAGCATGAAAGAGGGCGTTTGTTGAAGATTGTAGATAAGAAATCTCATGATCTCTCTGAAATAATACAAGGAGACTATGATGCTTCATTCGTTAGGACCGAATATTCCAGCTTGTTAGCCAATTATGAACTCTTATTGGACGCGCATAGTGCATTTCAGAAACTTTTAGATCATGAAACTGCCAAACAGGATCAGGATTTATTCGATAAGAACTGTTCAAACATATTGAAAATCAAAGGTGAAGTCGAAAAATGGTTCCTTCAGTCTAAACAGCCTTTAGATGATGCAATTTCTTGTATTAGCAAGAGGTCAAATGTGTCGGTAACGAGTCATGTTTCCATTGAAAGAGTAAAGGAAGAACAAAAGAAGGCAGAACTGTTAGCGCGTCAAAGTGTTTTAAAGGAAAAGCAGCGGATTGATGAGGAGAAGTTTAAGCTTAAGTTAAAAGAGGAGGAGCTTGAAATAGAGACTGAACTTAAAGTTAGTGATGCCAAGTCGAAGATCTTAGAAGATCTTGAAAGGAGCATGGTGCAAGATAGCAACCATGTATTTACCGACCCACCGTTCTCGAAGGGAATTCACATGACTGAAGTACCAAACTTTAGTAATAAGTTTGAAAGTGTAAATATTTCAACAGTGTCAAAGGATCTGAATAAGCCTAAAGCAGAAATTATCCAATTTTATGGAACGGTATTAGATTACACACGCTTTAAGAGGCAGTTCAATTCTAGAATTTGTGCAAACACGGACTCGTATGATGAAAGGCTGAACTACCTCTTACAGTTCACTGCTGGGGAAGCTAATAAAATTGTCAGTGGGTATTGTAACTTGCCAGCAGAAATTGGATATCGTGCTGCATTTGAGGAGTTTGAAGAGCGATATGGTGATTCAGAGTTGATTACTCAAACATATGTGAAAAAGGTGCTTGACTGGCCGTCCATAAAGGCTGACGACCCAAAGGCTTTAGACGAGTTTGCTATATTCCTTAGAGAGTGCCAGTACGCAGTTGAAAACGTAGGTGCGGCTAGAGTACTTGAGTATTCTGAAAACTTGCGGTCCATTATACAGAAACTGCCTTACTACCTCCATGACAAATGGAGGAACGTAGTGTATGAACATAAGGGCAAGGGCACTACAGTGAAGTTTGAAACTCTTGTTTCATTTGTTCGCAAAGAGGCTCGAAAAGCCAATGACCCGATCTATGGCAAAGAGATACTTATTACCAAACAACCGAAGACTTTGTCTGCGAGTTCAAGCAAGCCGATTCGAAGCAACAAAACGAGTAAGACTCTAGCGACTGTAGTCAAAGATACTAAGGGTCACAGTGCACAAAGTTCCGTTGTTTCCGCGCAAACTAAATCATGTACTTTCTGTAAAGGACAACATTATCTTAGTGAATGTACAAGCATAGTATTAAATGCATTGACAGACAGATTCAATTTCCTAAAGACTAATGGGTTGTGTTTTGGCTGTTTGAGGGTTGGGCATTTAAAGGGAGAATGTCGAAAAAAATTGCGATGTGCAAAATGTCAAAGGTTACACCCTACTATATTACATGTAGATCCACGTGGATGTGGAGATGCTCAAGCTCCGGGCAACTCTCATGAAAATGTTTCATCATCCAATCCCAAGTCATTTGTCGCGCATATGGGGGCTGGGGCTGCAATGCCTATCGTGCCAGTTAGACTTAAGGCGAAATCTAGTGATAAGTTCATTGAAACATATGCCCTACTGGATACGGGTAGCACCGCGACGTTTTGTTCAGAAAGAATTCTTGACTTCTTAGGTGTGGAAGGTAGAATGACCAAAGTTAATATGGTGACATTAGGTGAAGATAAGACACATGATTTGCGGGAGGTAAGGGGGCTGGAAATAAGCTCTTTACATGGTGACAATACTGTGGAATTGCCACCAATATTCACTCAACCAACTTTGCCAATTTCTAGGTCCGATGTACTTAGTGAAGAAGATATCAAAGGTTGGCCACATTTGAGATGTGTCCAGCTTGAGAGAATTGACAGTGAAGTAGATCTTCTTATAGGTGTTAATGTGCCTAAGGCATTAGAACCGTGGGAAATAATTCCAAGTGAAGGCAATGGTCCCTTTGCCATCAAGACAATGTTTGGATGGGTAGTCAATGGTCCATTAGAGGGAGATGGCTGTAGTCAAACCATTAGATCAAATTATGTCAAGACATCTCTGGACGATCAGCTTAGGGAACATTTCAATAGAGACTTTTCAGAGTTGACAATTAATGATAAACTTGAACATTCTAGAGAAGACAAACAATTCATGGAGTCAGTGACGCGATCGATTTCAAAACGCGAAGGTCATTACACTGTGGACTTGCCATTCAAGTCAAAAAATGTGAACATGCCGAACAATAGAAATCAAGCGAAGCAAAGATTAACACTGCTGTCCAAGCGCTTTGATAAAGACGTAAAGTTTCGTGAGGCATACACAGAGTTTATGACAAAGGTCATTGACAAAGGGTACGCGCAAAGAGTGTCGCCGAGTGACATTCCTGAAGTTGGAAAGCTTTGGTATCTGCCGCATCACGGTGTATTTCATCCTAAAAAGAATAAAATTAGGGTAGTGTTTGATTGCGCTGCGCGATATGGTGGAACTTGTTTAAATGATCAATTGCTTCAAGGGCCAAACCTTACGAGTTCACTGGTAGGCACTTTGACTAGGTTCAGACAAGAGTCAGTCGCGATAATGGGTGATATAGAGAGTATGTTTTGTCAGGTGCACGTATCTCCCAAAGATAGGAACTTTCAGAGATTTCTATGGTGGACAGATGGTGACACAAGTGCAGAGCCGGTTGAGTTCCAGATGATTGTACACTTGTTCGGAGCGACATCTTCTCCGAGCTGTGCAAGTTTTGCGTTACAGCAAACCGCGAAAGACATGAAAGGTTATTTCAATGACAAAGTGATTGATACGGTTCTGCGAAACTTTTATGTAGACGACTGTTTGAAGTCAGTTGAGACTGAGCGAACCGCAGTATCTTTGGTTGAAGATTTGCAAGCTATCTTGAAAGGTGGTGGTTTTCACATAACTAAGTGGGTTAGCAATAGCCGAATGGTGATTACGTCTGTGCCTGCTTCTGAGAGAGCAGCAGAAGTCAAAGACTTAGATTTAGATGCGGACATGTTGCCTGTCGAAAGAACTCTCGGTGTGAACTGGTGCGTGGAGTCTGATGCTTTCAGCTTCAATGTAGATGTAAAAAACCATGAGCATACGCGTAGGGGAATTCTCTCCACAATTAGCAGCATTTATGATCCCTTGGGTTTCATAGCTCCAATGATTGTTAGTGCAAAGTCGTTGTTGCAAGAATTATGTCATCTGCAAATCTCTTGGGACGACCCAATTCCTGAAATGTATGACAAGAAGTGGTGCAAATGGTTAAATGACATTAGTGATGTGCGCAACTTTGACGTTGATAGGTGTTTTAAGCCTGTAGATTTTGGAGTAGTAGAGTCTTCAGAGCTACACCACTTTGCGGACGCGAGTGAAAGGGGCTATGGAACTGTGTCGTACTTACGTTTGATAAATTCGGAAGAAAAGGTGCATTGTTCGTTTATTATGGGGAAATCGCGAGTCGCGCCGTTGAAAAAAGTAACAATTCCGCGATTAGAATTGACTGCAGCAACAGTTGCTGTGAGGGTAGATAAAATGTTGAAACAGGAATTGGATATGGAAATCGACAAAACGTTTTTCTGGACAGATAGCATGTCAGTTTTGAGATATATTAGAAACTCAACATCAAGATTTCACACGTTTGTAGCCAACCGCTTATCGGTCATTCATGAAGGTTCAGAAATAGAACAATGGCACTATGTAAACACAAAGTTGAATCCGGCAGACATAGCTTCAAGGGGGCTGCCAGTTGATCTAGCTCTGTGGAAGAAACATTGGATTGAAGCTCCGGCATTCTTGATGTTGTCAGAAGACGATTGGCCAGAAAGCCCTAGTGAAGTTTGTGAGTCCATTGAAAATGACCCAGAAGTAAAAAAGGTTGTAGTGAGAAACATCGTAACAAAACAGCCTCAAAGTATGGAAAGATTTGACTTGATTGATCAGTTAATTAATCAGCATTCTTCATGGTACAAGTTGAAGAGAAGTGTTGGGTGGATTCTGAGAATACGAGATGAGCTTCTCAGAAGAGTGCAGCTTCGAAAGGGTTGTAAATTGCAAACAGCTCATGTGCAGGAAAAGTTGAAGCTAACTGTAAGTGATATGTCCAGAGCAGAGAGTGCGGTTATTGCATATGTGCAAAGACAAACATTTAAAGACGAGATAACTGCCTTAGAAAATGGTAAGACTCCCATTAAAAAGAGTAGTAGTATCAAAAAACTTGATCCAATATTGGAAAATGGAACATTACGCGTAGGTGGTCGTTTGGACAAGGCATGCATGCCTTCAGATATGAAGCATCCAGCTATACTTCCGCAGAAACACCATGTGACTATGCTCATTATTAGGCAAATTCATGAGAACCTCAAACATGCTGGGAGAAACCATATGTTAACTATTTTGAGGGAAAGATTCTGGGTAATAAGAGCTCCTACAATTATCAGAAATGTAATTGCAAAATGTGTCATATGTCGCAGATTCAAAGCGCCTGTAGGCCAGCAGAAGATGGCGAATTTACCTAAAGATCGTGTGGTTCCAGATGAGCCTCCATTCACACGGGTTGGCATTGACTACTTTGGACCTTTCGAGGTAAAACTCAAACGAAGTAGGGTGAAACGATACGGCGTTATATTTACATGTTTAGTGAGTAGAGCAGTGCATCTTGAAGTTGCATTTTCATTAGATGCAGACTCGTACATAAATGCACTCAGACGTTTCGTTGCGCGCCGAGGTCAAGTTAAAGTCATGCGTTCTGATAATGGGACAAATTTTATAGGGGGCGAACGAGAGCTTCGGCAGTCAATCAATGAATGGAATCTTGAACGGATCAGTGATGCAATGCTTCAGAAAAATATTGACTGGAAATTTAATCCTCCATTGGGATCGCACCATGGAGGTGTGTGGGAAAGACTCATTAGATCTGTGCGAAGTGCAATTAACAGTACCTTAAGGGAACAGGTTTTAGATGATGAAGGATTGCAGACACTTTTATGTGAGGCTGAAGCAGTTTTGAATAGTAGGCCGCTTACAAAAAATTCAGACGATCACAGTGATTTGGAAGCTCTAACGCCAAATCACCTCTTGTTGCTAAACAAAAACCCAAATCTACCTCCTGGTCTATTTTGCAAAAGAGACAATTATGTCAGAAGACGTTGGAAGCAGATTCAGTATATGGCGAACCTGTTCTGGCAACGCTGGATCAAAGAATACCTACCGCTGTTACAGGAACGGCAGAAATGGCACGAGACCAAAAGAAATCTTCAAGTTGGGGACGTTGTGCTGATCGTTGATCAATCTGCGCCAAGGGGTTCGTGGCCAATGGGACTTATCGTTGAAATCTTGCCAGATAGATCTGGATTCGTACGCCAAGTGAGAGTGAAAACGGCTTCAAACATTCTTACTCGACCAATAGACAAATTGTGTGCTATTTTGGAAGCAGAGTAATATTGACTTGATCCAATATTCAGGAGTCCGTGGTTTAAATGCGCGAAGCAGTGTGAAATAAATGTGTTGAAATTTATTATCCAGTGTCAGCTTGAAGCTTGTGTTGGCGCACGTTTAAATTATTTGCATTTAATTTAGATAAGTCACACTGCATATATTTGCTTAAATTTTACTGTGATTTAGGTTGTTTTTAAAGGTGGCCACTAGCAATTTTTGGCTACTTACTGCGCCAGTATATGCTTAGAGCTGTAATAAATGTTTTCGCGGATTCATTCAAGGAGCTGAAGAGATTGGAGGACAAGACTGATGTATACAGTTATGAAGAATGTATATAATTTCATTTTGCTTTTGATAATGTAAAAAATTAGGATATCTGATAAATTTTTTATTGCTTTTTTGATTAAGATAGCATTTGTTTTCTTTGGATGTAATTGTTTGTAAACTTTCTAGTATAGTAATTGCAATATAGCTTTCGATATCTTGCAATTAGGGGGCTGGTATGTAAGCGCCAAAATAATGATAATGTAAATTCCAAATTTATTGGGGCGAATGGTTTAGGGCGAAAGTTCTGGGGATGAATTTATTTGTATTTACCGCCGCAAAATCTAGCGATATGATTGGATTAGGCACCAGTAGGACTGTGACTTCCGGTTTTTTGCACATGTTTGTGTTTGGAAAAACAAAACGAGACGAAAAAACACAAGATTTTCTGTACTAATCGGAGGGATGATATTTGAATTTGGTTGGTATTCAATGCGTTATATGTTCACTTTTAATATTGCAGAGTGTTCAGGTGCTGTCAAGCCTTTATATGTGATAAATCGGTATTCATGTGCCTCGCATTATTGGGATCATGCCTCGTGTATATTTGCATGATTGGGAATACGAACCATGATGTATTCATTGTGATATCGTGAGTTTGCATAGGTATAAGTGTAATATTCACTTTATAAGATGTTTGTTGCAAACGATCAAAGTCTCTGTTTTATAGCAAATC
This sequence comes from Solen grandis, assembly GCA_021229015.1. Classification (NCBI taxonomy): domain Eukaryota; kingdom Metazoa; phylum Mollusca; class Bivalvia; order Adapedonta; family Solenidae; genus Solen; species Solen grandis. The sequence goes on from CM037788.1 coordinate 26,469,215, forward strand.
AGTTATTATATCTTAAATTAGCCAAACAATGCTGTTGAAGAATGTTGGATTATTTCCCTTTGATTGTGAGAAATTATCTCCCTTGCATTGTGGGTAGCTACTGTAGAATTGAGATTTTGATTTATACATTGTCAGTGGCATTATTAGAGTTTATGAAAATTTATAAGAATAATTGTTACTTTCTGATAATACTGAATATTTTGAAATAGGTTAACAGTTATTTCTATAATTGAATAATATTTGTCAGTGGTATAATTATATTGTATGTACACTTGAATTTATCTATTCTAGTCAGTATTTTGCTTGATAACTTGCAATGTCATTGAAATATTGTCAAATCAGTCTTTGGTAGTTCATATGTCTGATTATCATGATTTGGCTTTCTAAGGGTATTGTTCTTACAGCAGTTACTTCCCTTGGTTCAGGGCATGTTACTGTTGGTATGATATATTGATAATAGAATAAGATTGATGCTTTTCTATTTTTATTAATTTGATATTATGTCTCGGGTAACATGATAAGTGTTCTCTGGTATAGTTCATTGTACATGAATATATATTGATATGTCTCTGGTCTCTGGTATATTTCTAGAACTGAAATGCATTTTATGTATATTTTCAGTTAATCGTAGTATAGTAAAATCACTGGAAAAAAGAACTACGCATTAGAATCTTTTGTCTCCCTCCTTCCCTGGAAGTACACCCTTTCTATTTCGTTTGAGAGATCGGGTGTGTTATATAGTAAATTGAATTTACGGATTTACTGAAAAAGTTTTTTTATGTAATTTTTCCTTTTTTCCTTTGAGGTATGAGAGGAGCATGTCTCTAGTTGAACTAGAGCTCATAATAGTGTGTGTGGTAACCTTAAGGTGAGTGTCCCTGTTGTAGGGCTCATATGGGGTTTTTGGCAAGGGAGGGGTTTTTTTGGGTTGTCCCTTTTATCAAGGGCTCATATGGGGTCCTCCTTTGAGGCTGGGGGATTACCATGTGTATTCTCCTCCCATACTTCAATAGAGTTATTATACAATTAGAGAATTGTTGTATTTTATTTTCCCGGTCTCCTAATTACTTATCTGCTTACTACTCTTATATGTTTAATTTATTATTTTCTTACGTTTTTGTACTTATTTAACATGCTATATATTTTTTTTTTAGGCTTCGGGTTTTAGCTATTGACTACTTAGCTATGTTACTACAGTGTTATCTACATTATTTTCTATCTATTTTCTAGTCATCTAGGTATTAATGTATTGTCCCCCCCTTTTTTTCCCTGTTGAACTAATGATTTTCTCCCTAATTGCTTCATCTGGTAACGGGTGCTAATTAGTGATCCTCCTTTTCCTTGTTTGTAAGTTTCATGATGGTATTTTGATTACTGATTAGTATTCGTATATTTGTTTGCGTGTTTTCTGGCTTTGATGGCACTTTTTGATTACTGAGACTTTTTACTCTGAGTGCTGGTCAGCAGCTGTCATGAGTTTCATGGCTTGTGTTTTGGTGTTTTGTGCTGATTACGAAGTATATTTAAGTGGGAACCGTACTTCTACCTATCACTTGTCTTTTCAGTCATGGAGAGAGCATTATCATACAACCTTCGGCATAACACTCAGCTCCCTGTGGATGAAGAGGGGTACGCCCGCCTGGAGGACTTACAGCTTTTACCCCGCCTTCGTGCTTTGACGTTTCCACGCCTGAGACAGATAGTTTCCCTTGATTCCAAGGGGAGGTTCGAGTTGGTTGTAATGCACGGACAGGTGTTTTTTTTTTTTTTTTTTTTTTTCCTTTCCTTTTTTTTGAGATTCACCGGGCTTGATTTTTGGTTATTTGGTACATTTTGACTTCGTGTCAAGATGTCTGGGTTCGAATCCCAGGTAACCAATATATTTGTGCCTTGGTTTTTTCTCCCATTTTCCCTGTTTTCGTAGTGATACCAGATGTTTTTTTTTTTTTTTTTTTTTTTTTTTGACAATACATTACATGTTCTGTCCCTTTAATCTTTTTGTCCCTTTTTCAATTAGGTGTGTCCATTACTACCCCCCCCCTTTTTTATTTTTTTTTTTATTTAATAGGTCTCTAGTTGTATGTTTTTTTTGCAAGTTTGGCTATTATGTCTTATTTGTAGAGGATGTTTTTTTTTTGTTTTTTTTTCCTTCAAGGATAGATTTTATTCAATTTGTGCTTGTAATTCTGTTTTTGACCAAGAAGAGCACTATCCTATCTGTTGTCTATGGTTTGTAGTTGTCAAATAGTGATTTTGTACTATATGTTTCTACTGAATTACTCTTATAGCTGCCTTTGGAATTGGTGTAGTTTGCCCTATTGTATGGGGGGAGTTGCCCGGATGTCATGTGGTTACCATCCGCCATTTGCAGAGAGTAGCATTGTGTTTATCTGCCGTTTGGAGACTTGTTAGGGCAAATTTTGTTGTATTCTGTCGTTGCATTAAGTTGGATTCTGGTTTGTCTGGATTTGGAATCTTGCGGTGAGTAAGTTTGTACTTTTTTTAGTAGTTGGCATAATGTTTTTAGTAGAAAATTCTCTGTGATTAGTGCGCGGACCGGCCAGGCCTTCTTCATATTTTATGTGGCATTATTGTAAACACTGTTGTTATACGGCTTGTATTCTTGCAGTGGTCATTGTTTATATTGAGATGTTGTTTGTATCGTTATTTGCATTCTTTCCGTGTGTGATTGAGTAGTTGTCTAGATGATAAAGCGAAATCCTAGCCTGTTTCTCTTCACTTGGATGAGTGCTGTTGTCGTGACATGTTGATACTGTCATTTTTTTTTTAAAAACATTATGTAGGTTATATAGCTTTTGGGGATGGGGAGGGTAGTTTGTTCACTTTCATGTTGTTTTGAATGAGTATGGGGTTTAAGATTTGGGAATAGACCTAGTGACTATCATATAAAAAAAATTTACTTATATACACACAACAATGATGGGGGTGGATTAATACATATAATCCGGTCTGTGAGAGTATATCTCTATTCTTTTTCGCCAGGACTCCGGGCCAAACCCTTATTCTGTGTTGTCGGGTGAGGAAGTTGCAGTTTTGGGGTGATGATTATATTTTTGTTTTTAATGGTGCTTGCGTTATAGCATGTAACACGGCAGAGACAGTAGGGGTGGGTCTGTGTACGCCCAACGAGATTTGAGATCTCCGACGTGCCCCCATTGTTAGCCATGTCCATGCCCTACCACAAGCTGCTGGTGGTTCCTATGTTGATTTTTTTTTTTAAATGATTTGTGGGGATATTTTTGTCTATATTGCAGAGTTCCTATTGAAGTGTCTGGGATGCAGCATACACATGGGAAAGACAGAGGAGGAGGGTCTGCGTACGCCCAACGAGATTTAGGATCTCTGACGTGCCTCCTCCGCTAGCCACATGCATGCCCCACCACAGGCGGTATATGATTTTTATGTGTTTGGGGGTGAATTGGGTATTCTTGTTGTTTGTAGCAGATTTTTTGATTGAGGCGCTCAAGATATAGCATACCAACGGATGGGACGGGAGAGGTGGGTCTGTGTACGCCCAACGAGATTTAGGATCTCTGACGTGCCCTCCCGCTAACCATGTGCATGCTCTACCATAAGCGCCCCATGATCCCTGTGTCTTTGAGAAATAGAATAAGGAGGTAATGAATATTGCTCTGGTGTTTTTTGTCTGGGAAGAGGAGAACTTCTTTATTTATTATATTATATCCTAGTAGGGAAGTTTGTTCTTCTATTTTATCTCGTTGTTGTTTGTATTTGGGACATGTGAACATGATGTGTTCAAATGTTTCTTGTTCCGGACACCAGGGGCAGTTTTGTTTGGGGTATTTTTCCCCCCCCCTAGGTTGCTTGCCCTTACTCTTAACTGTGATATTATTTTATCATGGAGGGGGTTTTCTAGGTACTGGGTGACTTTGTTGGGGCATTGACCATATGGGAATTCCTTATTGACTCTGTATGTTGAGAATTGCTTAATTCTAAATTCTTCATTAATTTTTTTGTTAATGATACTGTACATTTCTTTGACACTAATTTTTATGTTGATCTGGTCTCCAGTTGTGGACCCTGTTTTTGCTGTAGTATCTGCTAGATCATTTCCTGTTATGCCTACATGGCTTGGTATCCATACGAATATAATGTGCGTTCCCATTTTTGATAAAAAGTCATTGTTTTCTATGATTTGGAATATGAGATCTTGTCTTGTTTTTGAAGAACAAGTCGATAGGGCCTGGAGTGCACTTAGAGAGTCAGTGAAGAGGGCAATTTTGGAGGGGATGGTGTTTTTAGTTACTTTGAAAACAAGCCATTGAAGTACAGTGTTGATTGCTGCCAGTTCGCAGCTAAAAATGGATAACCTGGGGTCGAGTTTGAGACCTTTGTTATGTATGATGGTATTATTTTGGTCAATTATGACTATTCCTGCTCCTGCTATGTTTTTTGTCTCTATCCTTACTACCATCAGTGTAGATTGACCAATGTTTATCTATTGTATTCATGTATTTCTGTGCAGTATCATGGTTAATTGCTTGTTTGTCTTGTTTATTTATATGTTTTGACAGGTTGGTGTCGATGACCGGGGATATTTGACCGCACAGTGCGTCATAGGAAACTTCCTGTATGTCGTCACCACTGAGGCCATACTTTTCTGTGAGTTGCATTATTACTTGGGCATATGGTCTTTTTAGGGTTTTGAGTTTGGCACATTTTGCCGAGTAGCTTGGGTCTATTTTGATTTCTTTGTTAATAGGTAATTTATTGCCTAATGTAATAGATCTAGCCCAGTATTTGAGCATGCATTTTTCTCTTTGTAGGTTGAGTGGAATTTCGGCAGTCTCAATTAGTAGGGGTATTGTGGGAGTGGATATCCTGCATCCCGTGACTATTTCAGGGCTTTGTTTTGGATTATTTGTAATGTGTTAAGTACTGTGGGATTGGCCGAGTTGTATGCTGTGCAGCCATAGTCAATTTTGGATTTGATAAGGCCTTTATAGACTGTCATCAGGGCTCTTTTGCTGCATCCCCAATTGTGACCTTTGATGCATCTTAGGAGGTTCAAGTCTTTTTCACATTTTTTGATAGTGTTGAGAACATGGGTTTTCCATGTTAGTTGCTTATCAAATGTCATACCTAATAATGTGGCTGTGTCGGAGTAGGCTAATGTTTTGCCGCAGAGTTTCAATTTTGGGATATTGGCTTGATTTTCATCAAAAGTGTGGCGTTCTTTACGAAAAATGACTGTTTGGGTTTTGAGAGGGTTGATAATGAAACCAAATTTTTTGCTCCATTTTTCTATTGCATTTAACGCTAGTTGGATGTTTTGGATTCCTTTATTGATAGAGCGGTATGCAGTGGTCCAAATTGCCCCATCATCAACAAATTGAGATAATTTGACTTCATTTATTTTTTTCTCAGTTTTGTTATGTTTAACTATTTGATCTCTAAAGGTATTCATAATGAGTGAGAATAAGATGGGTGAAAGGACACTTCCCTGGGGACATCCGTTTTGAGTTACAACAGTTTCGGAAGTGGCTCCCCCATATTTGACTTTTATTTTTCTTTGTTTTAGGAAATCAGCTATCCAGTGTAGCATTCTACCGTCTATGCCTATTTTTTTGAGGTATAGGATGGTTCCTGTGCTCCATAGTTTATCAAATGCTGAGGAGAGGTCAAGAAAAACGGCCACTACATATTTATTTTTGGCTTGGGCTTTTCTGATATCGTTTTCGAGTTTCACGAGGTTGTCATCATAGGAGTGGTGTGATCTGCACCCAGATTGGTAGTCAGAAATAAGGTTGTTTTCTTCGAGATATTGGCAAAGTCTAGGTTTAATCATTTTTTGTAGAAGTTTTGTGAAAGTTGAGGTAAGTGATATTGGTCTGTATGACCCTGGGCTTTCTTTTGGTTTTTTAGGTTTAAGTAGCGGGATTATGACTGATTCATTCCATGAGTCGGGAGTTTTGCCTGTTTGCCATGAGTTATTGAGGAGGGCTAAGAGAGTTTGTTTAGCCGTTGTTGGTAAATTTCTGAGAACAGAGTAATGGATACCATCTTCTCCTGGGGCACCATTTTTTGTGTTTTTTAGGGCTTGTTCCATTTCTAACATAGTAAAGTCAGTATTATAGGGCAAATCCCATCTTTCCTCTGATTGTGTTAGTTTCAGGTAGTTATCCAACACTTTTGCTATGGTGTTTTTGTTGAATGAATTCTGGGGTGAAGTCTGAGTCACTGCTAACGTGTTTGAAATGCTGTACCAGGGCATTTGCCTTATCTGATGGGTCTGTTATGACCTGATTATTAATGACAAAGGGGGAGTTGCTAGATGGGGGCCTGCCTTTGATTTTTTGTATGAATTGCCATAGTTCTTTTGAGTTTGTTTTACTAGTGATACCAGAGCAAAATTCTTCCCATTTTTCTTTTTTGGCTTTATTTATGGTGTGTTTGGCCTCATTCCTTGCTGTTCTGTAGGTTTCATAATCAAGTGGGTTCTTTTTATTTTTTAGTCTGTGTCTGAGTCTTTCTCGTTTCCTAATTGCTTTGTCACATTCCTCAGTCCACCATGGTACAGGGGGGTTTCTGACTTTTTTGGCTTGTTTCTTTTTGGGCATAGTTTCATTTAGTATGGATTGGAGTATGTTGTAAAATTTGTTAAAGTTGACTTCTACATCATTTTCACTGATTGCATAGCTTAGCTGAGTTTCAGCTAGTTTTTTGAAATTTTGCCAGTTTTCATGTGTAGCCTTGTTAAAGTTCCATTTTGCATTTGAGGTTATTGTTTCACATTGAGCATTAAAGGTGAGCTTAATTTCAATTGGTAGGTGGTCGCTGCCTAATGAGTTATCTATGGTGTAGAATTCACATTGGGCCTGTAGTTTGGAAGGGACTAGTATTAGATCTACTGCGCTGTCCTGGTGACCATGAATATTAGCTGTTCTAGTGACTTGACCATCGTTGATAATACTTAGATTTTTTGTATTGGAGAAGTTAAGAAGGTGTTCAGCCTCGCCGTCACATCTAAGATCCCCTGCTGGGTTCCACATAACGTGTTTAAGGTTAAAATCGCCTAGTAGTAATGAGTTTTTGCTTATGTTTTTGAAAGTTTCATTATAGTTTGACTGTGTATTGAATCTGGTACTGGGTACATAAACACTATATATTTCCAGTGAGTCGTTGTGGCCATAGAGTTTGATGCCACATGTTTCAATTTCATTATTGTTTGGTATGTCTATTTCAGTATACTGAAGTCCATTTCTGACGTAGATGCATACTCCCCCCCCCGAGTTTCCGTCGGGCCTGGATTTGCAGACTGGATTTTGAAATCCTTTTAGTTTTGGTGCATTTTGATTGGGTTTGAGTTTAGTTTCCTGAATACAGATGACATCTATTGGGTATTCTTTTTGATTTAACAGATTTTGTAGCTCAAAAGCTTTTTTATTGGTTCTGTCAGTTTTGATAGAGTTTGCATTCCAGGAGATGACGGCGAGGCTGTGGGTTGATTGGGGTTGTTGGCTATTCGCCGCCATTATGGGTTTTATTTATGTTATTAGGTGAGTTGTATGGACTGGTCTAGTCTATCGGGCGAAGGGTGGGGGTGGCCCATAGTGCCACTGCTTCCTATTTGGGTTTGATCTGTAGTGTGATGGGGGTTTGTTATGGTTACACCTGTACCATGGGTGGGCCGTTCTGTTTGAAATAGGAGGGTAGTAGGGTCCATTGTGCCCGGGGAACTGTGGGCATTGGATTTCTAGGGGTCTGTGGGTGGGCCTAGAAGGTCTATGTCTTGTTTGGGTAGGGATATTTATCTCCCCCCCCCCCCGTTGGCTACCTGTATTCTTTTTCTGAGTGTTCTCCTTTGTTTGCTCTATTGTGATAGTTTCAGGGGTGTGTTTTGTGGTTTGATAGTTTTTTAGTTCTTTATTTAATATGCTTAGGATTTCTGTTTCAGTTTTTCCCACCAAACTCTTGGCAAGATTTTCCAAATTTGTAGGTGTTTTTCTGGTCTCTAGTGCCTTTTCATATTCATTTTGGACGGTGTTGTTTTTCTGTGATACTAATTTGCTATGTCTGATGTAGGCAGGACAGCCCTTGTAGGCTGCCCCGTGGTTTCCATTACAGTTTGCACATTTCTTTTTGTTTTTACTGGTGCAGTTGTTGTGATCATGTGGGCCTGCACAGTGGGGGCATATGGTATTACCTGTGCAGATCGAGGTGGAATGACCATGTTTTTGGCATTTGTTGCACCTGATGTTTTTTCCGCATGGCTGGTTTTACCTGTAGGTTATCTATTTGTAGGGGGCTATCTTGGTGGAGAATGTGACAGCCAATTGTCCTGTTTTTGTTTGACCTACTTTTTGAACGTCATTGTGTTTTAGTATGGTGGCCTTTATTGTCTCAAAGTTACTGTTTTCAGGTATATTAATTATGCCTTTGGAGTTTGTATCATGTATTTGCCTTATTTGGAGTTGGTAGTCTTTGAAACTAAAATTTTGGGCTGTTGGTAACCTGTCTTTTCTGAGTTTTAAGTGGATTGATTTTCCTTTTTTGTTGGTTAACTTCGTACAATGTCCTCCTAGTTTTGAGATGAATGCAGACCCAATTTCATTGAGTTGCCCTGCTGATATTGTTCCATAAGATATGACAGTTAGAATGACTGTTATCCATGCCACTGTATTTGTTTCTGGTGAGTGGGTGACATGGATTGGGTTGGTGTTTGATCCTGATTTGGGGGGGCTAGGTTTTTTTTTGACCGTGATGAACTCTGCGTCATCCTGGCCAGTTTTGTTGGTGGGTGGGGTTTTGATCAAGTTTTCAGCTGGGGAATTGTTTGTTAAGGTGTCTGAATTTGAGTCGTTAGAGGTGTTTGGCTGGGTGGGTGTTTCAGGGGTGTTTGGGGGCTTACTGCCCTTTTTTCTTTCAGAAATGGGAAAAAGGACTCTTCTTGTTTGGTTTTCTGGGGTCCCTTTAATCATAGAGTTGTCTGTTGAATTTGTGGGGGTTTCCATTTTGCCTATTCCTGGTGGGTTATGTATCTCTAATCATAGTTCTTGTGGTTTTTTCAGTGCAGCTTGTGCTGAGAACTGGGTTCGATTCCCAGGGGACTGGAGAAACGTATCCTAATGCCACGATGGAATAGGTAGCTTGGATTTTTTTATATATTAATTGTTTGTAATAGTTGCTATGCCGTGGGGTTACCTGGCTCTTGTAAGGTGTTGGTCGGGATAAAAAATAGTTTGTATATGTTCCTGGATTTGGTATAGTTTGACCTATGTTCTATTGGTTATTTGTGTCTATCATTTCTGTATAAGTTTGGTGGGTGGGGGGATCCTATGAGAGGGTGTCTTTTGGTATGTTAGCCAACTGGGGAGTAGGAGAAAATTATGTTTATCTAAGATTGACAGAATGCCAAGTTTGAGGAGATATATATTATCATGAGATATATATACCCGGAGACATATGTTTATACATACAGGAGAGAGTAGAGGGTATTTAAAGACAGATGTACATAGGAAAATAACATAAAATACACGGTGAGGGGGGGGGATAATAAAACAGAGATAAAAATAGAAGAAGTGAGAAGAAAAAGTTAACCTTTTACTGGAGTCTGGCGACTTCAGGTAGAAGAAGAGAGTTCCACATATACACAAATGCACATTTAACACAGAAAAACACTTTTTTAATAGTCCAATTTTAAATCACAAAACAGCACAACACAATTTCCAATCCTGATCCGGATCCTAATTTAGGGGTCCTAGGTGACCGACCAGTTTAATAGAGAGAGAGAGCTAAAAGCACGTCTTCCCTGATCAAATGATCGAGCCAGAATGTGATGATGGTAGTGGTAGTGAATGTTCTAATGTTCTATGTATGTAGTCAGTTATATAATTTAGCAAATCAGATAAAAAATAGGTATAACAACAGGTTCATTTTCAAACTATACTCATCACAAATTACCTCCCTTTATTACCAAAAAAAAAAAAAAAAAAAAAAAAAAAAAAAACAAATATATATATGAACATAATATTGATTTTAAAAAAAAAATCCTAAGGACTCCTAAGGACAGATTTTTTTTAATGTTCTTTTTATTTTTAATTTATTAAAAATAAAGTATATGTCCATTAATTCATTATCAAAGTTAAAAAAATAATGTGTTGTATTTTTAGAAATGCAATTGCAATTATAAGTCATTTCTTTTTAAAATGATGCCGTTTAGGTGATAAAAGGTATCATAAAAAACAGATAATGATATAATGCTATGAATTTGAAAAAAAAATTAAAAAAAAAAACGGTGACAATAAAGCATGAAAAAAATGTGGTTTTGGTGAAATTATGTGAATAGATTTTTAATTATGTTCCATATATAAAGTCAATTATGAACTTGATCAAAAAGAAAAAAAATTATTTGAACGATTATTATTCTAAGCTAACTTATCATCACCAAAACATTTCCATATTCTTAAAAAAATATTGTGTTTCATATTATTGAAAATGAAACTGCAGTTTGTCATCAATTATTTTATAACTTTGCCTTCATAAATTATAAATGGTATACAAACCCAAGTTGACATAAGGTAAGGTATTATTTTTTGGCCCAATAAAAGAAACAACATTAGCAGTAAAACATGCCATTTCCTGTAAACACACAACAACTTTGTGATTCTAAAGAAATCCATCTGAGATATGTCATTTCTTTCTATGTATGTTTTCAGTGATTGACTTCATAAAAAACAACATTGCACCATATTTTCGCTTTCCAACTACTCACCAATTTGTTAGTTCCCTTTATATAAATTAAAAAAAAAATACAAAGTAAACACAAAAAATCTGTATGTCACAGACCATCTAGATAGATCTATAAGATTTAAAAAAAATAATATGTTAAATATATTATTTTCTAATCAAGCACCACAAAATCAATTGATTGAATTGCAAAAAAGAATCACTTTCATAAAAAGTATAATTTTGTTTATTTTTAACAATAAATTTTAACTGCATTTCATAGACTGCAGGACAGATTTTCTCAGCATGAACAATAAAATCAATATGCACATATTTTTTTCTAAAGAAAAGGTATATGTAGAAAGGACTTGTGTTCTATAAAAATACAGTTGAACCTGTATTGGAGGTCACCTGTATTAAGTGATCAACCTGCATTTAATGGTCAGTTTTAATATTACTAGCATTTTGTTATATCTTATCATTTATAGTGCGGTCACCTCTGTTAAGCGGTCACTTTCTTTTGGTCCCTTGACTGACCGTTTAAGACAGGTTTGACTGAATATAGATAAATATAACCAAAGGACCAAGTCCAAATGAATTGCACATTGCACACACTAACAGGTGCTTGGATAAGAGGCTTCGAAAACATCGAGACATGACAAGATGCAACAACCACCTACACAAACAGGGAATATAAACTTTGTCGGCAGTATGTTGTGTAAGATATGTGGATAATGATTAGCAGAAACGATTTAGTTTATATTTGTATTTGTAAATATATTTGTAATTCAAATCAGGTACGTTTATATCCTGTTATATATGGAGCGAGACCGATATTATTTGAGTTAACAAGATAGTCAGATCGACAGGTGGATACTATATCTTATAAAAGTGGCACCTGGACTCCAGCCAGAAAGTGCGTAACCTCCAGCCACGCCCTTGTATGTATTTCACCATAATGTATAAAGTAAGAGAACTAGTATATAGTATTGTTCTGTATTCTAGTAACTAGGTTTACTGGTTTTCACTCACGCAACCCGTGTTTAATTGCGGCATCGGAACGACTTCAGTAAACAGATTACGTGGCCTTGTGGCGTTGTTCTGAAAATAATTCGGAATGGGTTGAATATATCATATATTTCAAACATTTCTATAGCGCAAAGCATTGGTCGTTGCAAAACGTTTGACAGATATATCAACCTATGTTGGTAATAAAAAGTGTATATTAGGTTTTCTGTCCCACCGACATTACTGCAATAATTTGGAGATTTCGTCTACATGAGACAGGATGGGTAGTGGTTCACTGCGATATTATGTTTGTTGTATATATATGTGACAATATACCACATACTGATAATATCCTGATACCGGACCATCCAGGTCTGGGACTACGCTGTATTTATACTGATGTGTTCCTTCTTTCTCTTTATCTTTCCATCCGTTTGTTTTCATAAGTCACCATGTCTATATCTCTTCCCCTTTGATTTTTCCCTGCCGCTCTCTTACTGATTAGCTGCATCGCAATTAAACATATTCCATTTCAGATTGACATTAAATATGATGCTTAGAATTTATTTCGATCTCATTTATCTTCCTCTAACATAAACTTATCCTTCTTATTTAGAAATCGACAGCTACTGTATTTTTTTTACAAAATGTACAGCTAGATGACTGAATATACAAAACTGAAGACACATCCTGCACAGATACAGGTATTGAATATATAAGCTGAATTCAACATCGATGTCAGTGTAATACTTCCATAAATGTTATCTGTTTACCATGTTTACGAATCATGTTCTTTGTTATATTGCCGCATAACCTTGAATGTCTTCTCCGTATTGATGATCACTGAAACGTGCAAACTATTCTCCATTATACATTCCTTTTATAATGTTGTGCAAAACACGCATAGGACACGTTGACATGGCCCGTGCATACTTGAGATTTAACATTTGTAAGGGACTGCCTTTCGACACCGCTGTGATATGTTTGTAAATATGATAATATTAAACAAACACGTTCATGTGTGGTAATGCTAGGCCAGCAAAAATATTGAGTATTTTTAAAAATCATTGTTAAAACTCCAAAACATTTTAAATCAGATTTTAAGCCAATGTTCAAAGATGTAAAAATCTCACATGTTTCCGCAGGTTTAACGGCCCACCGACAGTATTTTATTCATTTGTGAACATTATATACATATATATTACGTTGTAGACAAGTGTGTACCATACAAGTTACATTATTCTGAAACTGTGACAACCAGTCCTGGCACTACCATAATACCGAGCCTCAAGCAATAGAGATGTATATACATGTACCATGTATAATTTACCAGCTTTATGATACATACCCGTTCACTTCTACCCATTAAAGGCAAAACTTAAGCTTAACGCATGGCAGGGGGCCACCATTCAGGACTATACCATGGTTCGTGGACGTGACTCAATGAGGCCTAATATGGTTATAAACATTAAAATGTCGGTGTTTATTCAATAAAATTAAATAAAAGTCAAATTCGTATTACTGTACAGGTAAAATTTACAAGGAATATTTAAAAAAATCGGCGTAAGAAAAAATACGTGTTTTACAATGAGAACACAAATTTCGAAATTTAATGAATCAAATAAATTACTTCCACAAATAGAAAAACAATCTCTACAAAGGTAATTGTTCAGTCCATCTCGACGTGGTGAAGAGAACATTTAGAATATAAAGACGGTCAAAAGTTTGACACACAAAAAACAAACACAATGTCGAAGGGGTAATACTAATGGGGTGTCATTAAACCATGTCCAATCTGAGAGTGTTCAGTAAAGAGGAGTGTGTGTGTGTGTGGGGGGGGGGGGGTCAGGAGAAGCTTATTAAACATTATTCAACTTACTAGAACGGCTATTGTTACATACGACAACATATTTCTATGTGGGCTAGTTATTATTTTATGCTTAGTTTAAAAATTTTATGACTTACATGACCTTACTGTGGGAATTTCCCATATAAGAACTTGCAGGGCATAATCAATCTCGTGTTGACATACAGTCATTCTTCATGGGATGCGATAGTTATATAATATGCACTATGAATCATGAAAATGATCGCACAGTTTAAACGCCCACTGAAGAGCAAGATATTTTGTATCCGGTTATCAACACTACTCTAAATACAGGCTCATAAAAAGGATGTTTCTCAGTCGTCTGCGTCACTCCATAGGGATCTTCCGCATTCTGGTCATTCCTCAAGATAAGATTCACAATGCGTGTCATGCTTCTTATGTCGTCTCCTGCAGTCATGGTTTCCATGGTGATGTGCATGACGACTGCATAATTTTACGAGGCAATTAATGATCAGTTAGTCATTGCTGCTACATACTAATATTTACACCAGATATAAGTACAATTTTAAGTAATCCCGGCAGATGTTTATCACTCACTTTGTGGGATATGAAATTTATCAGAACAGAACTGACAGAATTTATTTCTAGAAATGATATTTCATCACTTTGTATAAAAGAAATTGACTTATCAACATGCATATATAAATGTTCTCTTTTTACTATATCGTTTACGCCAATATATCACATTAACAAAACTCTTAAGCATGGTTTAATGATTTGACCTATGACAGAAAAACCATTTATGAAATTAGGTCGAAAAAGAGCTCAAACCTACAACCCTCAGATCTATATTCAATACGTTCACATTAACCTTACCTTTTCCCCCAAACCTATTACCAGTGAATCTAGTTCATATTAAGTATATATATGTATGTATACACTTCCCAAATTTAATTTAGGGATCATCATCATTTAAAACATGTGTTACTTAAATATATATTTTAAGGAGGACGCCGTAATGCATTTTTTTTTTTATTTGTTTTAAGAAAAATCAACTTATTAGGGTTGCTTTACGGACATACATTACAACAAAATCAAAAATCAAACATCTATTTATAAAATGTATTTAATCAAAATTAATGTGTTTTAAATATATCCGTTTCTATATATATATTTACAAATATAGCTTAAGATCTGCTAGATTAAGGGCGTATTTCACAATATCAGGGTTTTTTTTACTAAATAAAAAGAAGGAAAATCAAAACTAGCGAACATATAGCATTAGAAACAAATTTATGGGATAAAAAATGCTGGTCTCCATAATATTTTTGTGTGCGTTATCTGCCCACGAATGTGAGTTTTTAGCCTTTTCTGTCATTTTCGGGGGCAGATATCTCAATAATTTGGGCTAGCAACACCTCATTTAATTTCAACTTAATGTTTTGTTAGAAAGATTCCCTGTCACAGTGTAAAAGTTGTAGAAATTCTATGCAACAGATTTTTCAAGAAAAAAAAAAAGCAGTATGTCTGTTTGCTAAAACATTGTGAGGAATCAAATGAATGGAATTGTTTTACACTTTACAAAGACTATAAGTGAAACAACAAACAATAGTTTGAAATAAAGTAAGGTATCGATAGGCTTGATTTTTAGTTATATGCCTTTGAAATGACAGAAAAGAACAATAAAAAAATACACACACAGAGACAATAATTAACTCACATTCAGGGGCAGATAACTAAAAAATAGCACGAAGACCTCCGTTTTCCCACCATACATTTCTTTCTTGTGTGATTCTCTAAAATCATTCCGAGTTAAAACAAAAAGAAAAAAACATCAAAAAAAAAAAAAAAAAATAATGCTATTGTGACCTAGTATGGAGTCCGTAACTGAAACCATTAACAGTCAAGCTTGATACTGCCAAAATTTATTGCATGTAAATCTATTTATAAAAGAAAATTGTTTCACCCGTTTAACAATGAGACATGTTAAGAATTTCTAATTAAATTAAAGTTGTAAGATTCTGCATTTCGAAACTTTAAGTTGAAGAAAGGGTTATTTCTCAAGTCAGTGTGTATGTATGCGTGTCGCTTCTGTATATTCAGGTTGTTACTTTGAGCGCCTGACCTGTTTAGAGTGACCACTTGTCTTTTTCCGCCCATCGCGCATTTTGTTTATGACAGATAATAACCTGTGCGAACGCAGAGAGACTACCGATATAGCGATTTCTGCAGAGAGAACGGAGATACGGTTATACACCGTGGTCACGCCACTGTTTAATTTATTGCACGACAGCAAGCTTGTGACAGTGGCATGTTTGACCTTATTCGTACCCTACCGTTGTTAACATCGAAGGGGTGTATATGTTTGTCCTTCGTCTGTCTGTCTCTCCGTGTGTCCGTCCGGAAATCTGGATCTCGCGATAATTAAAAAAAAAAAAAAAAAAAAGCGGTGTGAGATAATTTTAAGAAAGACGGCATATAATTAGAATTTGCCCAATATTTCTATCCAATTTTTAAATTCCTAGTCGATTTAATTTGTTAAGTGTTCGAGATTTTGCGAGACTTGTCTACTCAATTTTGATTTAACTGTTAAGGGTTTACAGTGAACTGCGCATGTGATTATTTCAAATTATGCTCCGCCCTATTCACGTGATATTCATATATGGCAGTGTTTACTACACTGATCCCTAGACGTGCTGACGTCATTTGTAAACATTTAGTAAACATGTTTATAGATACATTAACATAAGAATGAGGAGTTTCGGAAAAATATTTGCTAAGAGATGAATACCAGCTCGATCCAAACTCCTAAAGGAAAGAATAAGATTCCAAATTAGATACTAAAATGCAAGTATAGTTTGGTTATTAGGTTTAACGTCCCACCGACAGTATTTAAGTCATTTGGAGACAATGTCTACTTGAGACAGATGTAGTGCCGTCACACTGCACAGTATCACGTCGTAGACAGTTGGCATGGTACCACACCCAGACACATTATCCGAACACCGGGCCATCAGTCCTGGAACTATCCTTAAATATTATGCTGAGCGTCAAGCATGGGAGTTATACCAGAACCTATGTTTACGACTTTGGTAAATACAAGAAATGAAATAAAACGTTCATAAACAACCTACAGATCATGTATTAACTCATTTGACTTGGTATTTCCAGGGTATTCCTAGCCTTGATATACTCCGCTGACAGCGGCTTTTCTAAACGATTATCATTTACATATTTCTTTCTTTCCTTAACGTCAATCAGTTGCTGTTTTCTGATGTCTTAACTAATTAAAACAAGATAATAAATAAGAAAAATAAATAAAAACAATCATCACTCAAATTAAATTTCCGTGCCTCATGATTGAAATCTGAAAAAGAAATGAGCCGACGGTCAAAAAAAAAACAAAAAAAAAACGCGCGAAATGTATGTGTTATATCCATATTTGGTAAGCACGTGCACGTGTGTGAATACTTTAACAACACGCTGACATAACAATTTTATGGCGCCATCTCCTAATATAGCAGTGTGACGCAGTAATAGGGTGGGGCAAACTCTAAGTTAGGAGAGAATTTAACAGTTAAGACTTGACTTTAAGTTTCTCTCTTAATAAACACTAACAATAAAATAGATGTCAATATGCAGATTCTACACGTCACTTCGTTGTTGTTTATTTCTCGAACCAAAATTTTTATTGGTATGGTAACCGAAAAAATATGCATCGCACCAGTAGGGGATATATATATAAAAACAGGCTGAGTAGGTAAGTGTGAAATACTGTTTGCTTATTTAACAGCCGCATTAAAATCGGTGAGTTTTAGTATGATACTATATATTTTACAAAAATGGGTAATTCAACTATGCTTATTTACATCACATAAAATCGGTGAGTTATAGTATGAAGTACTATACATATATTTGCCAAGATAAAACGCAATGGTATTTTTTATTGTTGCACCGCAAGCATTTATCGGGATTAACACCTTTACTTACCTGGTCAAATTCCCACTTTGCCAACTCTGTTTTTGGTAGCAAAATTATAAACTGGAAGTGGTGAACCCAGGGACTATTTTTGCGGAACGACAGTAGTTCAACATTTCTACTTTACTAAGGATAGTACTGGTACATCATCGTGTGTTATTGCCTCAAACTTTGAATTGAATACTCAACGTATTTATTTACATCCGTGTTCAAAAGACTTATTCTGCTAAACCACTAGCTAGTTACATCACCTGCACATGATTTAGATGCATATTGTAAATAACTATTAGTTAAAATTTATTACTCAGACTTCGACGTAGTAGTGTAACATGTATCGTATTTATTACAGGACGGTAGTTCAAACATGTATCTATTATTACAAGTACGTAGTAGTGGTAAATGCATCGTGTTATTTCAGGACGTAGTAGTGTAACATGTATCGTATTTATTACAGGACGTAGTAGTGGTAACATGTATCGTATTATTACAGTACGTAGTAGTGGTAACATGTATCGTATTTATTAAGGACGTAGTAGTGGTAACATTATCGTATTTATTACAGGACGTAGTAGTGGTAACATGTATCGTATTTATTACAGGACGTAGTAGTTGTAATCATGTATCGTATTTATTACAGGACGTGTAGTGGTACATATATCGTATTTATTACAGGACGTAGTAGTATAAACATGTATCGTATTTATTACAGGGACGTAGTAGTGAAACATGTATTGTATTTATTACAGGACGTAGTAGTGGTAACATGTATCGTATTTATTACAGACGTAGTAGTTGTAACATGTATCGTATTTATTACAGGACGTAGTAGTGTAACATGTATCGTATTTATTACAAGGACGTAGTAGTGGTAATATGCATCGTGTTTATTACAGGACGTAGTAGTGTAACATATATCGTATTTATTACAGGACGCAGTAGTTAAACATGTATCTTATTTATACAGGACGTAGTAGTGGTAACTTGATCGTGTTTATTTCAGGACGTAGTAGTGGTAACATGTATCGTATTTATTATAGGACGTAGTAGTGGTAACATATATCGTATTTATTACAGGACGCAGTAGTTCAAACATGTATCTTATTTACTAAAGGACGTAGTAGTGGTAACATGTATCGTATTTATTACAGTACGTAGTAGTGGTAACATGTATCGTATTTATTACGGGATGTAGAAACAGGACGTAGTAGTGAAAAGTATGTATAATACAGGGCGTAGTAGTGGTAACATGTATCGTATATATTACAGGACGTAGTAGTGGTAACATGTATCGTATTTATTACAGTACGTAGTAGTGGTAGCATGTATTGTATATATTACAGGACGTAGTAGTGGTAGCATGTATCGTATTTATTATAGGACGTAGTAGTGGTAACATGTATCGTATTTATTACATGACGTAGTAGTAGTAACATGTATCGTATTTATTATAGGACGTAGTAGTGGTAACGTGTATCGTATTTATTACAGGACGTAGTAGTGGTAACATGTATCGTATTTATTATAGGACGTAGTAGTGGTAACATGTATCGTATTTATTACAGGACGTAGTAGTGGTAACATGTATCGTATTTATTACAGGACGTAGTAGTGGTAACATGTATCGTATTTATTACAGGACGTAGTAGTGGTAACATGTATCGTATTTATTACAGGACGTAGTAGTAACATGTATCGTATTTATTATAGGACGTAGTAGTGGTAACATGTATCGTATTTATTACAGGACGTAGTAGTAGTAACATGTGTCGTATTTATTACAGGACGTAGTATGTACATGATGTTTATTACAGCGTAGTAGTGAACATGTATCGTATATATTACAGGACGTAGTAGTGGTAACATTTATCGTATTTATTACAGGACGTAGTAGTGTAACATGTATCGTATTTATTACAGGACGTAGTAGTGGTAAAATGTATCGTGTTTATTACAGGACGTAAGTAGTGGTAAAATGTATCTGTTTATTACAGGACGTAGTAGTGGTAACATGTATCGTATTTATTACAGGACGTAGTAGTGGTAACATGCATCGTGTTTATTACAGGACGTAGTAGTGGTAACATGTATCGTATATATTACAGGACGTAGTAGTGGTAACATGTATCTTATTTATTACAGGACGTAGTAGTGGTAACATGTATCGTATATATTACAGGACGTAGTAGTGGTAAAATGTATCGTATATATTACAGGACGTAGTAGTGGTAACATGTATCGTGTTTATTACAGGACGTAGTAGTGGTAACATGTATCGTATATATTACAGGACGTAGTAGTGGTAACATGTATCTTATTTATTACAGGACGTAGTAGTGGTAAAATGTATCGTATATATTACAGGACGTAGTAGTGGTAACATGTATTGTATATATTACAGGACGTAGTAGTGGTAACATGTATCGTATATATTACAGGACGTAGTAGTTGAAACATGTATCGTATATATTACAGGACGGAGAAGTGGTAACATGTATCGTATATATAACAGGACGTAGTAGTTGTAATATGTTTCGTATTTATTACTGGGCCTAGTAATTGTAAAATGTATCATATTTATTACTGGGCCTAGTAATTGTAACATGTATCATGTTTACTAGACGACGTGGTAGTGGTAACATGTATGAATTTGGCCCGTTCTTTACGTAGTTTTAAAGCTTGTCCAATATGCTGAGCAAATTTTTTTTTTCAGTCAAAATTAAAACTATATATCATTTTTTGTTCGTGTTTTGCCCATGTTAATTGAAACATTAGTTTGTTTTGAACGTTTACGTGACCCTCGTGCTAGTTGCGCCGACTTTCAAGGCGCTGCTGTGGCCTACGTGATAAAGGTAACGCAAACGGTAAGCTGATTTATAATAAAGTTATTTTCTATTCTTACCCGACTTACATCTTTCTCTCTACATAGGAAGAATGGTAAATGTGTGTAAATTCGCAACAAAACACAGGTCGCAGCGCGCGCTCATGTGAATTTCATTTCTCTTCCTTGTAACATTTATCAAGTTTCATTAAATATTAGAGGTTCTTCCTGATTACAAGAATAAAACATGAAATAAACGGAAGAAAAATAAATGTAAATAAAGAATATACAGATCATGTACGTTTTTCTTTACTCTCATCTGTCAATCTGTTTATACAAGGGAGGTAATTCGATCTGCAAGAGTCGGGGGCGAATTTCATCATCTCAAGAAAGCCATCCCGATAAATGAGTACAAAAAACGTGTTAGAATTGAAATAATCTACCCCTATCCGTGATTTTTTATGTAATAAAACACAGGTTTGGTGTTCAGGCGAGGATAATTGTAAATATCACGAGGGAGTTCCCTGAACGGGTAGACATAGATTATTTCTTAATAAAATATGGATTTTATCTCTGCGCTAAGATTAGCCTCGTTTAGGTTAAAGTTCAAAAAGTTTAGGTTAAAGTGCCATTACCTATATAGATAAAATATCGTAGATATATTAAATGAGCTAAAAGTAATACATATCTACGGTATCTTATCTACGTAAGGGCACTGACGTTGGAAAGCATTCTGACTTGTGAATCTCTTCCTTTGACAGCGCAATTGAGTTAAAACATGGTTGAATTATAATGGCGCTTCCTTTCATTTTCACTGGATTCCCGTGCATCGACTAGGTCGGTTCTAGTTTTATTTATGGTTGGTAATCCTTTGACATGCTTGAATTATTTTGTATTTGATGTTTCTTTCATGTAATTAATGACAGAAAATACAACAGATAATGAGAAACGAGGTTTATTTGTTTAATAAAAATATGTTAAAAAATGCTGTCAGTGGGACATTAAACTCAGACAAACAGACAAGTAATGATCAACAAAACTGGCGCTTACCCATTTTGAAGAGTCACCACTACATCGCACATTAAATAATGACCTAAGCAACGTTTCAAGTAACTATTTAACGTCATAACGTTATCCGGACTTTAGGCTTAAAGGTTATGAAACAATCCTTAAGTACTGAGCGCTAAGCGCCATTTTAACGACTTTGGTATGTCGCGAACGAGGATCGAATCCACGACGCCCTACAACCACTCGGCAACCGGGATAAGTGTTATCATAAGTCAATGAATATTTTATTTGGAACGTGTAAGGTTGCATCCACTTTATACAGGATTTAACCGTTCCTATGGTAGATTATATTTTATCATTAGTTTGAATCATTATTTAATACAAATGCAGTGGTCAAAATTTAACGTTAGTTTACGTCGATTGGGAAACAAGTTATTAGTAAGTATACTTAGTCCTTGGTTCCTTGGTTAGGCCAATCCTTGGCACATGTTAATGGCATGGAAAACAATGTGATTCGAGCTTACAACCTTCGGGTCCGCAGTCGGGTATGTTACCACTGAACCACGGCGCCCTCATTGTCAGAGTTTATATATAAAAACGTTGACTTATTAATTCGTTTTACATTCCGCTCATCATGACGAGCGAACAACCTGCCATTTCGAATCGTGCAAACATAGAAAGCTAAACTAAAACACTTTACACGTGTTTTCGGAATAGCCGATTATATTTAAACAAACGTTATTAATATTTCGTTACTACCCGTGCGTGTGTCTGTCAGAATCAGTGATTTCATTACATGTTTCATACATACCATGCTATTTTGTAAATGTTCAAGGTCTTTAAATACTGCCCAGATATGTTTTACGTGACAAATAACTGTAGCATACAGATGTAGTTAGCAAAGCATTGCACGGCTGAATGCATATCAAACCTGTCGGGTATTATACAGGTATGTTGCGACATATTGATTCAGAATCCGCCCCACCAACAGTGCAGTTCACTTTACTCGCTTAAAGTTTTGTGGAAGGTTAATTGGAAATACAGATAGACTAAAAGCTATCACCATTGTTCAAGGTAGGTATCTTTGATGTACTTAATCAGAGTTGAGACCGTGTGTTAGAGCGTCCTGCACGGGAGTGGGCGATTGTGGATTTAAGCACGGCAACAGCAAACCAAATTCAATAAAATGGCAATGGTATCTCCTGCTTGATGCCCATTATACTCGGGGTAGTTCCAGGACTGGTTGGCCCGGTGTCTGGATAATGTGACTGAGTGTGGCGTGATAAATGTACTGCAGAGTGGCAGCACTATATATATGTCACAAGTAGATATAATCTCAATATACTGAAATAATGTCGTTGGAATGTTAAACCTTACTTAAAATACGATTTACGTATATCACGTGGTGTATGCCGCTTTCTCATTCTCCTGTAAGATTAATTTCCTCTTCTGTCATATACAACTTATAATTCTTTGTATTTATTTTCTATATCTCTCAGCTAGGCACACCTGTACTCACCTGTGCTGTAATATACACATTTTCTACTGTGTTACAGCACAATGGGAGCAAAACATGAGATTTGAAATTTCGACGTTTGCCCCGATATTTTCCCACTGCAGGTGTTAGATATAGCTTGACTTTATACCTTTTACCTGTACAGCTTCATGAAGAGCTATGTAAATTTATTTCAAAATCAAGACACATGTGTCAAGCATTTTATAAAAGTAAATCCGAATACTAAATGGTTATTAATATAACAGAGTTATGTGCGTGTCTTTGTGCCGATAGTCCCATGGCTGCATGTCAGTTGGGGACTTAGACTGCGGCAGGAGATTGAACCAAGGGCCACCCGGTTCTAACCACTCCGTCACTCGGACACTTCTAAATAACTGTTATAGCTTGAAGGATGTAGTACATTTATTATCATATGTTAAAATGTATGCATGACTGCTTGTACCTAACCTGGAACATGTCAAACATGAATTTGTTTCTCTTCTGTTGCCTAATTTTTTTTTTACTGATAAACGTTGAAACAACATCAACAAACACGAAATAAATACATTTACAACGCGACATCATATGCAACAGAACGTAGTACCATCATATAGCGTTATTTTAATGATATTTGAATTATTTTCCCCGTCGCAGCTTCTTAAACCACGATGTACCAAGTCTTGGCCAAGGTGTAGCACGTTATGTGTTGTGTATAAACGTTAGCTCATAATGAACATGACGATAATGATTTTTTGTTTGCGTACCCCTTTTCCGCGTTTGATTCAGTTTGTCTCACATTTGTTTAATGTTTAAATCACACCCTGTTACATTTCCAATAGTAAGTAAAGGCTGCAACCAAACTAGTTTTATATCTGAGCGTCAAACCATGATTTTTATGTTAAATACGCAACATAAACACCCTGCCAGAATTGAATGTTTGTGAAGTCGAAACTTCGTGATGGGGTTTGTCACGACCAGTTTGTGCAATTTGAGACTTACGTCGGGGCAAGATTGTGAGGAAATATTTCGGGAAAAAGACGATGAAAAGTATAAAGTATCCAAGTGTGAAAACCAGTCAACCCGAAAAACGACAACTTAACAGTACATGTATACTTTTTGATTGCGACATTTATCTACACACTCGTGCCTCATGAAATGAGCTACCATATATTTAATATAATACACACAATAATCTCCATTTAAAGATAATTATATCGTAAATATACACATGGATACACATTTTAAGGTACATGTGAAAAATATTTAAACACAAGGAGCGCTTGAAGTCAGAACGATTTCAATGAGAACTAGAACCGCAAGCGGTATCTCGGTTTAATTTATTTCAACTCAGCCACAATTTTCAATATGAAACAGAACGCAAAGGTTTTTTGAAGACCTACCCTCATTTGCACAGTTTTGTTTTTTTTGTGTTTTTTTTTTGGAATGTTAGAACATTCAAACTCCTCTAACGCAAATATTTCCCCATACCCTATACTTTGAAATCATCACATTCTGTGGTACAAGGAACAAAATGATGAAAACCGCATTTCAATTAGACTTTAACGTTTTGAGTTATAGGCAAAAGAGTGATTTTAAGCAAAGCGCCCTCTAGCGGCAAAATGAGAAAAAAAAAATGATAAAAATTTTACAATTAGGTACCTAGAAATTCAGCAAATAGTTCAAACAAGTATATACGTCGCACTAATCGAACATTCTTTTTCTTTTATATCACAATTTTAAGCATAAAAACTGAATAACAATTATTCCAAAAAAGGATCAAACTTTGGATTGTCGTAAAATGAAAAGATCAAGTCCGATCTTCAAAAACTAAACATTATACGGAAGAACTATTTAGAACTAAAACTTTTGTTCATATACTTTCAATGAAATATTTTTAGATTTGGAGCACTTTGGGGCCGAATAAAAACACAATTATCGTAATATGACCTTGACCTTTTCAATGTTTTTTTTTAACTTTTTAATTGTGAGGCCCTTTCAAACATAACAATACATAACTTGTGAAAATTTCATGAAGAATGAACAGAAAATAAAGTCAGGGGCGACAAAAAACATGTTTTTGAAATTTTAATTTTTCCTAAAATTTAGTGAAGTTTGACATTTTCTAGAGGACAAACCACGCATTTCTTAAATTCGCCACCCCCTATATTTTGTGCGTATATGTCTTGCAAATCATTTGCAGCAAACAGAATTCTTCTATCTGATTTCTAACAAAGATGGATAGGTTTTTCGTAGACCTACCCTCATCTGCACAGTTTTTTACGAGATTCGAACTTTCAACCTTCCGTTACTAGCTCAAAAAGTTTCAGCCACTCATACCTAGAAACTATCATATTTTAATAGGCTATCAACAAGGAACATAATTCAATTAACCGCATTTGGATCAGGCTTCAACTTTTTGAGTTATAAGCAAAAGAATGATTTCAAGAAAAGCGCCCCCTAGCGGCAAAATGAGAAAGAAAATTGATTAAAATTTTACTGTTTGGTACCTAGCAAAGCAGCAAATAGTTCAATCAAGTATACTAGTCGCACAAGTCAAACTTTTTATTCTTATGTATCAGAATTTGAAGCATAAAACCTGATTTACAATTATTCCAAAAAAGGATCAAACTTTGGACTGCCGTATAATGACCAAAACAAGTCCGATCTTCAAAAACTAAGTATCACTGGAAAGAGCTCTTGAAGAACTAAAACTTTTGTTCATATACTCTCAATGAAATATTTTTAGTTTTGGAGCTATTTGTGGCCGAATAAAAACACAATAATCGTAATATGACCTTGACCTTTTCAATTCTTTTTTATTTTTTGAATTGTGAGGCCCTTTCAAACATAACAATACATATCGTGTGAAAATTTCATGAAGAATGAACAGAAAATAAAGTCAGGAGCGACAAAAACATGTTTTTGAAATTTTAATTTTTCCTAAAATTTAGTGAAGTTTGACCGTTTCTAGAGGACAAACCACGCATTTCCTTAATTCGCCACCCCATATATTTTGTGCGTATATGTCTTGCAAATCGTATGCAGCAAACAGAATTATTCTATCTGATCTCTAACAAAAGTGGGTAGGTTTTTCGTAGACCTACCCTCATTTTTCCACTTTTTTCCAAGGTTCGAACATTCAACCTCTCCTAGAACAATTTTTTTCCAGTCCTCGATGATAAGATATCCATCATATTTGATTGGCTGTCAACAAGGAACATTATGTAAAAAAACCGCATCTAAATCAGGTTTCAAATTTTTGAGTTATTAGCAAAACAGTGATTACATGCATTGCGCCCCCTAGTGGCTAAATCAGAAATAAATGTGAAAAGTTTGACCAATTAGGCACATGTTCAGATAAAGATGACTCCATGCCCAAAATTTCATAGCTGTAGCTTTTTTCATCTGGCCGCTAGGCTGGACACAAAAATGGGTGGAATTGGAAAAATAATAAAAATAAAAAAAAAAACAAATCAACAGAAGAAGAACAATAGGTTTTCGCCCAGCAGAGGCGAAAACCTAATCATTCATCCTAATACTTATCTGCCTCCCATCCAATACACATATATGATTTTCACATATATCATCTGATAATGGTCCGAAGTAGATCAACAATGGCCCAACCAGCAGAATTGCAGACATACTCCTTGTTCTGAAGTGGAGCGCTATTATCAACGGCGTCCGCCTCGGGATGTCGTGGGTTTGATCCTAGGTCGCGACTTATCGATGTTGCAAAAATGGTACAAGCATCTTCCTGCTTGACGCTCAGCATTTACATGTATACAGAAAAGTTCCATGACTGATTGACCCGGTGTTAGGATAACGTGACTGTGTGTGGTAACGTGTAACATACCTTCGGCGTGATACTGAGTGGCAGTACTATATACAGACTGGTTGACCCGGTGTTAGGATAACGTGACTGTGTGTGGTAACGTGTAACATGCCTTCAGCGTGATACTGAGTGGCAGTACTATATACAGACTGGTTGACCCGGTGTTAGGATAACGTGACTGTGTGTGGTAACGTTAACATACCTTCGGCGTGATACTGAGTGACAGTACTATATACAGACTGGTTGACCCGGTGTTAGGATAACGTGACTGTGTGTGGTAACGTTAACATACCTTCGGCGTGATACTGAGTGACAGTACTATATACAGACTGGTTGACCCGGTGTTAGGATAACGTGACTGTGTGTGGTAACGTTTAACATACCTTCGGCGTGATACTGAGTGGCAGTACTATATAAATTGTATGCCTCAAGTAGACATTGTGTCCAAATGATTGAAATACCGTCGGGTGGACGTTTAACTTGAAACAAATAACAGCAGTGCAACAACACGAAACTAACCGAGTTCTAAAAAAATACATATGATCTAGTTACTATATATCTTGACCCTCCGAGCCTCCAGAGAATAAAATTAACTATTCTGCAAAATTCTAGTTGTAACCAACATTGATAGTATGCATGGTGTTATTTGTTTGTGGGTTGTTTTAAGTTTGCAATGATGTGGACACGAATCCCTGCAGTCTGATCATGATCTGTAGTTTCTGCTGTTCAGTCAATAAATGTCCAAAACATCAAAATTGTAGAGAAATTGTCAAAGGGAGATAACAAATACAGTCTTAACTTCAAGACTAGCATATTGATTATCTCCCATGTTATTCTCCACGCCCCCCCCCCCCCCTATGACAATATATAAAGACCTAGATACAAGGCATAGGCCATATATGAAAATGTACGTTTACTCTCTGTACCCCACATATAAACATAAACAAAATCTGTTTCAAATCCAGTTTGATTTTAATAGGTAGAGCATAAACTATATTTAACATTATTATTTATTATTATTATTATTAAATAATGTTAAATATAAAAGTTCACATATTTGTATGTAAAGCAATGATTGGCATTCTTTCAAATGTTAACGCAAAATTCGTTTAAACTATGATGGGGGACGGTAGTTACAAGACACTTTCAATTCCTTTAGAGTTATCTCCAGGAAACGAAACCGGAAGGAATGTTTGAAAACAATTCGGGAAATTGTCAGAAAAAAAATCAAGATTTAAAGGTACACTTCGTGTTTCTTTTCATAAGAGCGGAGGCAGCGTGATCTATTCAGAAATACATAGATCTGTTCTGTTTATTTACGTATATTCTAAGCAGATAAGAATACACTTATTAATTAATTAATTAATTCATATATTAAAGTCGGCAAGGAAGAAACAAATAAGTTAATACGAGCTTTCGAACCAACCGCAAAGATAGCGGTCTGTCAGTGGGAGGAAACCGGAGAACCCGAGGAAAACCCAACTGTCTGATCTGGTGTCCACCCACCATCCTATACTGCCCTGGTCGGGAATCGAACCCGGGCCACATAGGTGAGAAGCTGGTGCGCTTACCACTAAACTATCCGGACAGCCAGAAAATAAAGTCTATCACCCTAAAAACCCAGCAACTTGTTTCGGAAAAAATAATAATAATAAAAAGAAAGACATATCGTTACGTATTGGGGCAAGAAATTCTATTTAATTATTCATTATCATTTGTTTGATTCAAAACAAGGAATTGTAATCTAATTATCCCGTGTCACTTGTTGGTGTCCATACAATACGCACATGCTTTAAAAACGAAAACAAGTAGAAATTAAAACGTGTCCACCCCCACCCACCCCTAGAATATCTCAAAACCAATTAATGTTGTTCTATATCCTATTTTTCTGTATGAATAAAATTGTGTTTGTATGTTTATTTATTTTAAACACAAAAATTTATTTCACGAGTAAAATACAATATTTGCCATGGAAACTTAAAATAATAATGATAAAATCTTTTTATAGAAGGTTACTCAGTTAGTTTACAAAAAAAAAAAATGAGAAAGGACAGGGTACAGTAAAATTAGACGCCTTTTACCGATTGTTTAAGTTTGTGAATAAAATGGCGCTGGCCCATACGATAGTCGGCTGTGACGAAAAAAAAAAAAATCCAAAGTGCTCTGAAATGTTGATCGAAATAGAAGTCTACGCGATGACGTTGTGTGAGCTACACTGCTCGCTCGGCAATTATGCTGTTATGAACTTAACATATGTCGATAATGCTGATTGGCTAAACATGTTTTTAAACGAACGGCACAGCAATCTATCCTTGTTTTCTAAACATTGTCAAATTGATCCTTGGATAGAATCGAATCACGTTGTGCAAGTATCTTGGAGTATCCAGTTCTCGCCAGTGTGTAAGAAGCTATTGAAAGAAAAAACAATCCATCATCTTTAAATTATATATATTTCTTAATACATGAATGTATTCCCTATAAATGACATACATTTTCAATGTTAATTAAAAACAATTTGAAAAAAAATGTCCAACAGTTACGACAGTTATAATATTATTTAAAAAATGACGTCTTGAATTCTCTACAGTGAAATCAAAATGAGTCTGTCTGGAGAATGGTGAACATGTAAAGATAAAATCTATAAATAAAAGTTGCAATGAAGTTTTTCCTAATAGCAACTAATAGCAAAGATTGGTTAGGAAATTTTAAGATGGTCCAAATGAGAACAATAAAAATAATGACCATCACAGTGTCCATTTTATTATCTGTCCGAGTTTTGTAATTTTGTGTATGAACATGATTTTTTTCTTAACACTTTGTATCTTTTCAGAGAGAGAGAGAGAGAGAGAGAGAGAGAGAGAGGGGGGGGGATAAACCCTCTAAATGTGGTAAATGGGCATGATACATTATACTAATCAAGGGTGAATTTCACTATCAGATTATTAAAATATCAAGTATGACTCTAAATGACTTACGTTTTTTTGTTGTTGTTGTTTTTTTGTGTGTGTGTGTGTGTTTAACAGTATTTCAGTCATTTTGAAACGATGCCTTCTTGAAACAGATATAGTGCTGCCACACTGCACTTCCGCTCCCGAGGCGGACGCTTTGTTGAACCGTAAATTTCACCAAAACGAATTTGTCACACGTGTGAAGAATTCGTACGAGTTTGGCACATGTGTGTGACAAATCCGTACGAATTCTTCACAAATATGTGAAATTTTCGTACACAACCTTTGACCCCTCTGAAGGCAGAAACGAATTCTTCACACGTCAAAAAAAATAAAAAAAACATTTGTTAAAAATTATCCAAACGAAAATTTCACACATTTCAGCAAGACTCCATCTCTGGACATATTGTTTTTAGTCTACCTATTAGAACCATTATTCATTATATACCGGCCCCGGTGTTTACGTGGTAAGAGCGTCCGCCTCGGGTGCGGGAGGTCGTGGGTTCGATCCCCGGTCGCGACATAAATATGAAAGTCCTTAATATTGTAGTGTTATAGCTCCCTTGCTTGGGCGCTAAATGGGAAGTATAGTGGAAGTTGCGCGTCTGGTTGGCCCAGTGTCAGGATAATGTGACTGGTTATGGTATCATGCCACATGTCTACGGCGTGATACTGCAGTGTGGCAGCACTTTATCTGTCCCATGTTTAGAAAAATCTGTAAATGATAGTTATTTCGTAAAAACGATATCCTTTTTCATACTTTATACCAAGCTGTTACATGTAATAACGAGTTAATTGTCGTTATATCGAGTTAATTTATCTTCATATGAACAATTTTGTACGTTTTTACGAGTTTTATAAAAAATAAACTTTATTAAATATATATATATATATTATATATATATATATATATATATATTAAAATAAATAAAATATTAAAAATTATTACCTATGACTTTTATTACCATTCGGCTTCCGTAGTTACTCTCTCTCTCTCTCTCTCTTTATAGTTTTGTTTAAGACATAAATATTTTTTCAGCATACAAATTTTGACTGAAAAATTAATCGGCCCAAGACCGTGTGGCTACATCGCCAGCCACACAACAATGGAAGGACAAGGGTTCGTTCCCTGCTGGATAATACACGTTATCGACCAGGACCAATTAAGGTTATGGGATCCTGTAAAATCTTGAATGGGTAACTAATCCGGTGTCTTGCATAAATACATTTAATGATGACAAAATTTTATGATGACCATCTAGATACGTTCAAGTTCCACTGCTATACTAGTCAAACGGCGTCATGGGGTATAAGTAAAACCACACACCAAAATTGAGGTGATACAATTTTTTAATTATGCTGAAAACCGTAACACACAAATAAAGAAACTGAACATATGGGTATTTCTTGAATCACACCACTGTTCCTGCCAAGGTAAATAACAAAAAACGACACTAACTGGATTGGGAACATTGATCAATATAGCAGAAGATATGTGTAATTTTTGTCTTTGAATTTTCATATTTTTTAATTATGCTGAAAACCGTAACACACAAATAAAGAAACTGAACATATGGGTACAAATTCAAATTCTTGAAAAATAAACGTCCACAATGTCATACCAGGAGATTCCAGATACTCTTAGTCTTAACCAAGCATTTGCCCAGTTTGGTTGTCTTATAACATTTTTAATTTCTTGAATCACACCACTGTTCCTGCCAAGACGAATAAGAAAATAACGGACATTAACTGGATTGGGAACATTGTTCAATATAGCAGGAGATATGTGTAATTTCGGTCTTTGAATTTTCATATTTTTAATAAGGTCTACAAAGTGTTGATCTACCTTCTCTAATACAAACCTCATTGCTGGATTTTGATTTATAATCTTGGATACGATCATTTCTTGGACAAGATGTGGTAAAAGCA
The DNA here is from genome assembly GCA_021229015.1 of Solen grandis. Classification (NCBI taxonomy): domain Eukaryota; kingdom Metazoa; phylum Mollusca; class Bivalvia; order Adapedonta; family Solenidae; genus Solen; species Solen grandis. The sequence continues at coordinate 26,500,769 of CM037788.1, forward strand.
TAAATGAAAAACGTGTATTCTTCATTTTTCTAGTTTGTCTAATTTTGATAAGTGAAGCTCGCTGTGTGCGAAGAGATTCAATATTGTGCAATGTTGTTCCGAGACTCTGGGCTTGTTCTGGTAGGTAAGAGACACGACTTAGTATAGCCGGTAAAACATCAAACGTTCTTTGTAAAGGATTTTTTTTTCTTTAAGAAAGAGCCAAAGAAAAAAAACTTCAATCAGTTTTGCCAAAAAGTTCCTACATCAAGGTTTTTGAATTGTGTAATGTGTAACAATAGACAAGAAAAACATATAAATACAATCAATTATCAAAGTATTTGCAAGCAATACAAAAGTCCTTTACCGGTTATAACGCCATAACCGATGCTGAAATTCACAGGTTAACACCGATAGTAGGGCCACTGCCTAAGTTTCATAAAAAATATGTTCAGTACTATTTGAGTTATCACAAATAGTGATATATATGTCTATTAGTTGTCATAGCAACCAGGTTTTTCAACATATGAAGAAAAAAGACGTGTATAATCTACCTTACTGCCATCCATCTATATGCCAGGTTTCATAAAAATATATTCAGTATTTTTTGTGATATCACGGGATTCAGTTTTTGTGTACGGAAGGACTGACGGGCGGACAGACAGACGGACGGACAGACTAGAAGGAGAGACGGACGGAGGGAAAACTTATAGTCCCATCCGGTTAAACCGGTAGGGGGCTAACTAGTGGCCTAATTTCATATTGGATCTACATTATTTTAGAAACTTTTGCAGAGGTCCACCAGGCAATGCTTCTCACCAAATATCTAAGCTCAAGGACAAGAAGATTTTTTAAGGTTTCCCATATAATTCTATGTGAACTAAGTGACCCCTTGGGCAGAGGTAATTTAACCCCGGGTCATAATTTGAACAATCTTGGTATTATGTTCATAAGATGATATTACAAACCAAATATCTAAGCTACAGGTCTTATGTTTTTGACAAGAAGAATATTTAATGGTTTTCCTATAAAGTATTTTAAAAACTCTATGTAAAATAAGTATGAAGATTCATGGTAGAAGTCCATATGATGCTACACACCAAATATCCAAGCTACATATACATATATATTCAGCCAGACATAAAAAAAAATACCAATCCAGACTTAAAACTTATATTCCATATGTGTGCCAAATGCGTACGAATATTTCACATTATTTGTGAAAATCTCGTTCGAACCATGAGATATCTAAAAAATGGGTCTAAAAAAATTTCACACCCCAATGTGTGAAGAATTCGTACGAATTTGTCACACACATGTGCTAAACTCGTACGAATTCTTCACACGTGTGACAAATTCGTTTTGGTGAAATTTACGGTTCAACGTTAGTCGAATGAGACGTTCTTACCATTTTAGTATTGTATATAAGAAACATTTATTATAACAAAATAAATAAATAAATAAATAAATAAATAAATAAATAAATAAATAAATAAATAAATAATAATAAAACAATGTTAATTTAGATGTTCGCCCAGCGTCAAAGACGTATAAATATCGAGAAAGACGCACAATTTCAAAATATGTGCGTCCCGTCGGACACATGAAAATTTGATACATTGAAACCCGAAATATCACGATTAATGTTTTTTATGCACCGTTTAATCGGTTTAATGTAGGGAACTATATTTTGACCAGAAGGACTGCAGTATTTTTCAAAATTTTCTATCGATTTAACTTGTTAAACCTCTATGTATAATGGATAGCCTAGCATACGCTTTGTATTAACTGTACATGTGATCAACCTTTGTGCGCATGCTTGTAAAGGTTCGACTAGAGGCGTGGCCATAAAATCAATATTCCGTTTATGATTAAATGCAGTCAAATGAACATGCCTCGTGGAAATAACACGCATTAAAAACATTTCAGTATATACTTGAATTATTTGTAACAACGTTGGCGGTTATTTGTCAACATTCCACCAAATTCCTTTCAATTTCTCATATATTACTTTTATTTAAAATATGTGAAAGTATTTTTTCAACTTTAAAACAACTTTAATTGGTTGAGTAGGAGGCTACAAAAGTCGCAAAACGTCCGCATGACGTCAACAATAAGCGCCTCAAGGTAATAAAAATTTCATAATTACTTTATTTATGGGATGGACTAAACAATGCAAATCTTAAGGTAATTTTTCCTAAAAACAAAAATGAAAATTAAGAGTATATTTTTCCCATGCTAATTTTCCAGATTAAATTCAAATTACGGGAGAGTGAACGTACGAAATTTACATTCTCGGAAAGGCAAATTCATCCCCATTAAGTTTACAAGAAATTTATTTCTATATAAATTGAAACAAGAAAGAGGTGACGGTTTGTTTGCGCACAACCTAAATCTCATAAAAACGTCGGTGTTGACGTCGAGAACGACGTCATTTATAGTTCCACCTTAATGGTATTACATCGTATTATTGAGGCTTAAAGATTTTTTAAAGACGCGACAGGTTGAATGTAAGTTTAAGTTAGTGTTTTATCCACGAATATTAATCCCCACGAAGACCTCACTTTTTTCGAACATATATCCACGAATAAATGTACCCACGAATTTCCCTATATAATCAACGAAAATTAATGTCAACGAAAATTATTGAATTTACCCCCGCCCCCGCCACCGCCATCGCATAGATTGCTTTTTTAGATACCTCATGGACTTCTAACGAACTTCTAAAGCTACTTTCAGTATTCAGTACACCTCGGTTTTTAGTTTCAATTCAGTTTCTTTATTTTTTTCTGACGCAAGTGTTTAATTCATGCTTTCTAACGAATCGAATGAAAATGACAAATAATCCCGACACAGGAAGATTTTCTCAAAATCAACTTGCGGGAATTTCTAAACAAAGCTAAATACTAAAACAAACATACATATTTTATCTATCCCGACCAACCTTTAACATCTTTGGCCTCTCATGCTTCACATATTTGCAGATATTTTAAGTAATTTTTTTAAAATTCCGTTTCATTACATGACATCACGATACAAGATGATCTATCGATCGGCAGTGGGTATTCGACGATGATCATTGATGTCGTGATATTGAAAAAAAGGTGTATAATGCCTATATGATCTAAGGGCATTATGGGTGGAGCTTTTTGCGACGGTGACTGATTACGTCATGGTTTGCATGTAGCCTTATACAATGTAACAAGTGATACTGACTCTGACCTATCACGGTTACTGTCAATCAAACGGGAGTAGGATCCATAATGCTAGGACAAACGCAAAGCTGTACGGCGTGCGTGACAAAATATAAATATGTTATCGTTTATATTTTAAATTTTATGGATTTATCGCATCGCTGACCAAAATTTATTAAAACAATAATATGTAAAATATAACTAATATAAGATTATAGAGTTTTGGCGGATAATCACCTCCGTAATGACGGAAGTCTGTACAATTAAATTAACTAATTCCTAGTAATGATCGAAGGGAGGTAACAGATACAACACTACTATTAGGGCTAACACCAATAATCTCCCATTTACCAGTCGCAGTATGTATCGTTAGCTTTAGTTACCGAGAGCGAAAGTGATAACATGAATATCAAAAGGTGGCGTCGCTTTTAATTCATTTAAGAAATATATCTTTTTACTAAGTCAGATAAATGTTTGACAAATCAGTAATTTGACTGGAACAACTCGAGATTTAAACCCGCTACTGCTGAAAACGTACATACATCGAATGGAGAGTACAAGTCGAATTAAACATTTTAATATAAGCCTTTAGTGATGCTTTTAGATTTTTTTCCATCGCGTGTTTTGCTGAGGTGCAATGCGGGGGTAAACGTACACTCATTGATATAATAATGTATAAATACCAAGTTTGATTTATATATTAAATTTAATTTCAACACAAAATATAAACGAAAACAATAAAATGACATTTTATTTATCTTTTACATATACATTTTCATATGATTTTTAATTGCTCCGCAGGAAATATATTCTACCGCGCAATGGAAACTTTGGTATCATTCACAACAACAAAATAAATAACTTTGTAATAATTTTCAGTCATATAATGACTTACTATACGTGAATAAACAATATTTTTATAATTTAAAATTAGATATACGCCTTCAGTTATGCTCTCTGGAAAACATGATTTCCATTGCGTGTTACATTGCATCCATTGCGGCAAATAATTTTAATTGCGTGTTTTAGGCCAACCCGGGGAAACTCAGTTAGAGTTATCGTTCTTGTTTCCAATTAATCGAAATTGAAACTCCTGTGAAAATAACTCAGAAATCTTCAATCCAGCACATTAGGGAAAGGTAAATAAATACTTTTTAATTTTTATTGATTACGTAATCTACTGTATTTATCAAACTGCCACCATTCTAAGGAGTAACGCGGGTCTCTTTATAACATACAATAATTTCAATGGTGGGTGGGGTAGATACTTTTTGTCTTGAGGAAACAAGTGCAATGAATGATAGTTTAAAGCATGAACTAGGGTCAAATCATGCTGAACGATTGGCATTATTAATGTTATTATTTTTTTATAAAATCAGTTTATTATTGTAGACACCGTGTTTCAGCTTTGACGAAAACTTCAACTTTCGTTTTCGTATAAATTTAAAAATATAATCATCAGGACATTTTGTAATATTTTCTAAACCATGTGCGTCTATTTGATATACTTGTTTGTTTAGTAAATAATAGGTGTAGATTTCTAGATTAAAGTCATTATTTAAGCTTTATTCTAGAGCTTGATAAGCATTAAATATATTTTAATAAATATTGATAAATCAAGTAATGTATGAAGAACTTTCTATAGTGACTGGATCAGAGAGAGAGAGAGAGAGAATTATGAACAATGATAGATGTAATATAAGATTGAGAATCTTACAATAAAATGATCATCGAGTTCATTTGAGATATTCCATTTATGTGAATGTAATAATAATAATAAAAAAAGCCAGACAGGGATTTGAACACATTACCCCTCAAATTGGTTTAGTTAGAGTGATCAAGAGAATGAATTCACTGTTTAAATGATTCATAAATACTTTGTGGATTATTTAAAGGCCGTAAAAAATAACACCAAATTCTGAATTAATAAGGTCCTGGGTCACAGTACAGAGAACAAATATCTATTTTCTTTTTTAAACCATTGGCAACACATTTATATATGGTCATTAGAGCAAAATGATCAGATGAGAGAAATGTGCAGCAAGACTAGTGTAACCAAGTAAAATCCTACTGCCCCGAGCTGGTATCGAACTCGGGACCCTCGGTATGCAAATCGGACACTCTACCACGTCACCACAAAAGCTAGCTCTATGGCAAGATAGTACAAGTGCCATTTTATACCTCTACTACATACACCCCCTCCTTTCAAGAATCTGTCCTCAGATTCCTGGAGTATGAACGTCTGTGGGACATTCTAAGGGTGCCATCCCTTTTACAACTGTGAGTTATTTACGTTGGGCGCCAAATGTAACCAAGTAAAATCCTACTGCCCCGAGCTGGTATCGAACTCGGGACCCTCGGTATGCAAATCGGACACTCTACCACGTCACCACAAAAGCTAGCTCTATGGCAAGATAGTACAAGTGCGATTTTATACCTCTACTACACTAGGACTTGAGTGGGCGCACTTACAAGAATCTTACTTAGAGCGAGCCACATGAAAGGTAATATGTACAGATGAACCCCAGTTTTGGCACGAAACGTAATTAGGTGAAAAGGATGTGAAAATGGACCAGGATTCGAACACAGGGCCCATAGCATAAAATTAACCAAGTAAGAAATATGTACAGCTTGATCAGGATTTGATCCCATCTCAGACCCCCAGCCTACAGAGTTGAATCTACCACCAAACCACGGACACAAATATTTACGAGGAGAATTACGTTTGGCAGTTTTAACTTTAATATACACCCAAACACCCATGTGTTTTGTTTTTTGAAATTTGTCCATGAAAAAAATGTTATAAAAAAAATGATATACAGTTGAGAACTATGAGAACTATACTGTAACGATCCTACATTTAGCCAGGGACTAGAACCAGTACCATACATATTTAATTAGAAAATAATTTTGCCCTCCGTCAGTCCGTCCGAAAATCTGGATCCCGCAATAAATTATCACATTAAAATTAAAAACCGTTTATGATAAAATTACGAAAAGATGGCAGTATGAAGATTCTGCCTAGATTATTCACCCCCTAACCCAGAGGTTGTAGGTTCAATTCATGGCAATGTATAGCATCTTTGTCTGAGACTCAGGATAATGTGATAAGTTGTGTTAAACAGGTCATGCCACTTTTCTGTTGAGTGTGATATTGTATGAGGCAGCACAATATCTTACTCATGTATAATATTGTCCCTAAAATGACTGAAATACTGTTGATGTTTTTTTTAAACTGATTAAATGAGGATTTTTTCCTAAGAAGAAATCTTTTCATTGCATTGTTTTCATCTTCTTACCTATAAACAATTTTGTTATACATGTATTTGTAGGATAATGAAAACATGTTAACTTTTAAGGTAATCCATCCATCATTAAATTATAATCAAGATCCATCAAATGATTAAAATGATTTCAGTTCAGATGAAAGCATCCACTGACATTGAATAAAATGCTATTTTGCTTTAAGCCTATAAAGGCTTGCATTTACTATACAATTCCCACTATCACTTCATCAACTATGATCACCTTTTAATGATGGATGGTTTGCCTTAAATAATAGTTTTATTACCTGTCCAGACTCTATGTGAGTGTTATTCGTCTTCAAATAGGAACCATTGGACTCCAGTTACTTATATACTACATTTCAAAAAGCATACATACATATATTCCATATTATATCAATTTTTTCTTCATGGAGTGTATCAATTATTGTTTTTATACTGTTACATTTTATTTCCATTTTAGAATTCCATATTAGCAACTGCAAAGATTCCATTTTCAATAGATATTCTTACACATGTTGTTTTGCTGGTATAACTTGGTTGTTTATTTGGCTAAAAATGTGTAATTTGCCTCAACTTTGTGTGCATATTATGCCTCAGATCCCCCTTTTTTACAACTATTGAATGAATTTGGGCTATTGCTATATCTGATTTAAAATTATTAAAGTGCATACAGTTTCAAATAATGGCTTCAAATATCTGTGCCTGGCAGTTAAAATGGTGAGCTTTTCTTTCGTGTAAAGTGAATACCTTGTTTACATATCAGTTAAATTACTTTTCCGAAAAACTTAACTTTTGTTAATTGTGACATCAAAAAGGATCTAGATAGTCCTGACTCCAGTAGTAGGATGCATAAATCCAGATCACAGGTCTGTGGTTTGAACATTTGTCTGGTCACCATTTAATTATTGTTCACCTCTATCTAGGGTAATGCAAGGGTTATTCAAACCATGTATATGTCTTCCTAGAGCCACTTGTCTTGGATGATTTATGAATAAATCCAATGATCAGGATGTAAACATGTAAAGTCAGCTGAATGACAAAAGTAGAATATAACTTCTTCATTTTAATGGTGATTATTAGGGCTTTCTGCCTCAAGCAGAAAGTCCTATTGGGTTTGTTCTGTTTTTTTATTATTCTTATTCTTTTTTTCTTCCTCTTGTATTTGTGTTTATTTTGATGTGTTGCCAATGGCCCAGAACAATGAAAATTTTATGGCATATATTTCAAACCATGAGCTTTTGGATGCAATGAATTTCATATTCATATGACGTCATATAACGTCAGATTTGACGTCAGGTGAAAAAGTTTGTACGCGGTCTACAGCCATTATTTCTGGACCGATTTTCATCAAAATTTCACAGAATATGTATGTTACGCTCTAGTTGTGCATCCCGGTGTCCGTTTTTCAAAATTCGAAAAGTCCATGGTTCTATAGCGAATCCAAGATTCGAACCAAGGTCGTAATTTTTTAAATGCTTATAAAATATGTCCTATTTAAGAAAGAAAGTTGATATTTATTCAGTATATAGGTCTCTAGAAGTTTTAAACATTTTGTGAAAATAAATGTCATATGACGTAATTAATGAAATTGGGCAATGGAAATTTAAAGACACATGCTTCAAACGCTGAAATTTTGATTTCTATGATTTTCATATGCCTATGACGTCATATGACGTCACATTTGAAATATGCTACACAAGTTTGTACGCGGTCTACAGCCATTGTTTGTACACCGATTTTCATCAAATTTTCACAGATTGTGTATATTAAGTTCTAGTTGTGCATCCCGGTGTCCGTTTTTCAAAATTCGAAAAGTCCAAGGTTCTATATCGATTCCAAGATTCGAACCAAGGTCGTAAATTTTCAAATTCTTATAAAATCGGTCCTATTTGAGATAGAAAGATGATATTAGGTCAGTATATAGGTCTCTGGGAGTCTTAAACATTTTGTGAAAATAAATGTCATATGACGTCACGTGACGTCATTATATGATAATGAATTCCTAATTCTAACAAGATTATTTCTATATGTTGAAATTTTTGAAGGGCAATGAAAATTTTATGCCGCATGCTTCAGATGCTGAAATTTCGATTTCAGTGATTTTCAGAAGCCTATGACGTCATATGACGTCACATTTGAAATTGACTACGAAAGTTTGTACACGGTCCAGAGCCATTAATAATGGGCCGATTTTCATCAAACTTTCACAGAATGTGTATATTCAGTTCTAGTTGTGCATCTCGGTGTCCGTTTTTCAAAATCCGAAAAGTCCATGGTTCTATAGCGAATTCAAGATTCGAACCGAGGTCGTAAATTTTTAAATGCTTATAAAATCGGTCCTATTTGAGATAGAAAAGTGATATTTGGTCAGTATATAGGTCTCTAAGAGTCTTAAAGATTTTGTGAAAATAAACGTCATATGACGTTACGTGACGTCATTATATGATAATGTATTTCTAATATTAACAAGAGTATTTCTATATGTTGAAATTGTCGAAGGGCAATGAAAATTTAATGACAAATGATTCAGACGCTGAAATTTCGATTTCAATGGTTTTCCGAAGCCTATGCCGTCATATGACGTCACATTTGAAATTGACTACAAAAGTTTGTACACGGTCCAGAGCCATTATTAATGGGCCGATTTTCATCAAATTTTCACAGAATGTGTATATTACGTTCTTATTGTGTATACCGGTGTCCGTTTTTCAAAATTCGAAAAGTCCAAGCATATATGGCGGATCCAAGATTCGAACCAATGACGTCAATATTTAAATGCTTATAAAAACTGTCCTATTTGAGATAGAAAGTTGAAATTTTGTCAGTTAGTAGGTCTCTGGGTGTCTTAACAATTATGTGAAAATAAACGTCATATGACGTCATGTGACGTCATTTGTTTAGAATTATTATTCTTTTCTTCTTCCTAACCAAACGCTTATTTTAATATGTTGCAATAGTCCTAGGACGATGAAATTTTTATGGGTTATTAGGCACGTGAGGAAATTTTGATTTCACCCCTACTGCATATATGTAGCCATATCTCAATAAAGATCGATTTTTGTAAATATATGTATGAATAAGAATTATAGCTGAATAATTGACGTTTCCAAAGATATTTAGTTTATTAAAATCGGTTTACGCAATACAAAGTTATAAGCAAAAAAACTAAATGAAATGAAGCTAATTTTGCTGATAATATGCTATTTTCTTGAGGTTTAACAGTCAATATCTCAGAAACGACTGAAGATAAGTTTATACATTATGCGTATAAAATGTAGCATGTTTTAAGAGCTTTCTAACGGTACCAAGTTTATTGAAATTGGACTTCATATAAGAAAGTTACATGGAAAATAAGATATTTCATAATCATGCATCATAAAAATATGGAAAAGGTCACGCGCAGGGGTCACCAAGCTTAAATACTTGCGCAACGACTTAAAAAAAAAAAAAAAAAAAAAAAAAAATGCAATTGATGGGCTATATCTTGATTTTGTTTGTTGTTGTTTTTTTGTCGAATGTTGACTGTTTCCAAAATAAGCATTGAAGTTAATACATGTACAACGGCACAAGACAAAAATCCGTATTTGCAACACTATGTAGCTAGCGAGCAGTTTGCAAGCCTTGAAAAATTCACACGCAGCCCCACATTTTAGACCATCTAAAAACTGCATTGTTATGCTAACGATATTCATATTGCATCAGTTTGTAGGCTGGGATGTTACCTTTCAAAATATCACCATAGTTCGAAATTCCAGGAATTTATGGCAAAACTACGGAAGCCCAAACACGCCAAAATCGCTAAATACGTTTAACTACGT
>CM037788.1:26511146-26546001 GCA_021229015.1 Solen grandis
TGATAGATAATGAATGAAAATCGGAAATAGGCATTCAAGTGATATAAGAACATGTCCTTCAAACCATTGCTTTTCTAATCTGTCGCGTACAATTACACTTCGATCGTTTCCGTTATTTCTTGTCAATCTGGTAACAGGAACTAACAGGAAATAATCCATGCTGTATACCAAAACATGCATGCCGTATATTTCCTGATAAGATAGAATGTGTGTTAACATGTATACTTTGGACAGATGATAATTGCATATAGTTATCACGTATAAATTATATACCACGTGTGAAGTATGGACTGCTAAAAAGCAAAAATGAAAAAAAAAAAAAAAAAAAAAAAAAAAAAACACTTAAACATCATTTAGATATTTTCAGTAAATAAAGCACCTGTTATTTGCTCATTTTCTCCCGAAGTTGTGTCCATCATAGCCATAGCTAGTACCCTAAACACTAAGTTGCATCGGTAAAAATCACTCTAAAACTGGAACCATTATACTTTGACTTAGTACCTTTTCAAATGTAAAGGCAATATATCGTTAAATAATCGCATGTTAACACATATATTATCCGGAGGTCGTATCAAAATGTTAACTCATCATTCGGATAGTTTGTGAATCCATGTCCATAAAATGCATAACATGAACATATTTTGACAAGTGGTATGATTAGTATTCTAACATATATTAGTATTATTTCGACTGCTTAGCCAAACATTCTTATTGTTGTGTGGATGATATTTATATTTTTAAGTGTTGCATACTATGATAGGTATAATGTGACGCCTGAAGATAGGCACTACACGAAATATGTACTGGACTATTTATTAAACTCCAGTGATCAAACACACTGCATGTCTTGCTTTTTTAATGTTTTAGAAGAATTATCTAAATATCTTGCTCAAAAAATAAGAAAATTTCATAATATTCGAATAAAAGTAAATTAGAATTCTTCATGATAAATGTAAATGAACTACAGACAATACATCAAAACGTTCATGCCGAATCAATATGCGTTGTATACCTAATACATTAGTTCACATGTAAATTGACCCGTGGTTTATTCATCCACTATATGTTTGTTGGGACCCAGAAAAAAGTACATTACTTACAATGTGATATGAGTCATGTTATGCTATATCACATAACATTCTATTGCTAAAATACAATAAATAAAAAACTGCTTAGGAAAATCTTTCCCCAAAGTATCCAAATAAATCCAAAGCTATTTTTCAAAGTTATTCAAACAAGTCAGTATTTTTTGTCTTTATCTTTTATGTTTTACTTATTTATCTGTTACAAATATTTTCGATTAAGATGTCGAATCAGAGTGCCGCAAACCCTTTATCTGCAATTATTTAATGTTGATCAAATTGCTGAATTAGGTCGACTAGATATAGAGTAAGTAACATTTAGTTTTAAGTCAGTTCCCAACATATGATGTATAATCAATAAGCCTAGACGACACCTATTTGTAGAAACATAAGTGTTTTTATTTTATTAAACAATTTCTTAATAAAAAAATATCATTGTATTCACATATTTCGATGGTGTTTGTCTTAACAACATTCACCGAAAATTGTAATATAAACTAATCTCCCCCTCTTTTTCCTCAAGAAATTATCGATATTTTTTGACGCCGAATGGAAATTATGGTAGTTCGCGAATGATTTGGATAAGCACCTCGGAGCTTCCTAGTGGCTAAAGGAAATTTGCTAGGATGCCGCTTGGCCTGTTTTACCGACAAGAGGTAGGACACACATCAGAAAACAGTTCAATGCAAATAATTCTGCAGTTCTTCCGAGTGCTCCCGATGGCTCAATTCGATGTTTTTGTTCTTGAGACTAAATGTTTAATAACCAGGTTTGCCACCAAATGTTTTTGCTCGTTTTGATAAAATAAAAAAAAAACATTATGATTAGTGTCGCTAGATAAATGATTCCAATAACGTTTGATTTCAAACCTATTCACATCTTAGCATTTATCAATTTTCCTGGCGCTATCTTTTCTAGATGAACCAGCACTGGTTAAGATGACTTAAGAAAAATGATACATGTATCATAATGAATTCAAATGGAAATGCGGAAGTGCGGACGCGCAAATATCTTTATAAATATTTGTGCACTGGATAACTTGATAATCATGCTAAAAACTAAGTTTTGCCTTGTAATATAACAAATTTAAAAAAAGAACTAGTTGTTACATGTTAGCAATTTAACGTCGTAATGAATATGGCATGATATTAAAATATATCGTATGTTCTTAAAACATGTGCATGTTCTAAAAAAGGTGATGGTTATTTCTGTAATATATCAGTGGAGCGTAATTTATTTCTACTTTTACGAAACATTATGAAATAAATTCATATCTTTGTTTCGTTATTTTCTAACAGCATACCACTTTATTTACATTATAATATTTTTTTCCAGTCCTGAAAACTTATTTTAAGAAAATCTGCACATTCACGTGCACGTGAGTACAGAAATTCATTTTCAAACTAGTAAAACTATTTAAATATATTAAAAAAAAATATTTATTAACTTAATGTGTACTTTGGTTTCTTTAATTTTATCTCTAATACTGAGAAATGTCGCCAACAATTTAACATTACACTCAAGTACGCAAAAATAATGTACGGAAGTATTATATTTGATAATATAAACTGGTTCGAAATCATATCTCGACAATTATGCTATTTTCACGAAGTATATATGTCTCATTTAAAAAAAAGCGCGTTATACAAATTGCATGGATGCCTTTTTTATACCAGTTTGTAGATTGTATACTTGCAATATTATCTTTGCTAAAAAGACGAATATAAAAATAAATACTTACCGTTCTCTCCTGAAAGGTAAAATGACATTTTGATTAGTTTCATAAATAGTCGCAATAGAACAAAACTATTACATATATATTATGCATTATGGGTATATTGTTAAAATTGTATGACACTATCGATATACACCCACGCTCAACACTTTTCGTCATCCATCAACCTTTTATCCAATCGGATTACTGTATCGGCTTTCGATCAAAGCAACAAAACGATATTGAACAATTCGAACGATTGGTGTATGGAGACAAGAGTTATGAGCAACCGTGGGTAGTCCGACGATGAATAACACACACAAAACGTATTTCAACGTCACGCTCATTTAGTATGTGTAATGAAGTACGGTGTAGTTTAAATAAAATGAAAACTCGAAACTATAAACTAGGTTTGAATTTTTCGTTGATATATTAATTGAAAAAAAGAACGTCACAGCTACGCCGAAACTTTTAATTAGAATCTTACTTATCTAGAAAATGTACGAATTCCCTATTTTTTATACGAATAAAGTCGATATAGATGAATATTTAGGTGTGGCTGCAAGATCGACAGAATTCGCCAATAAAAGGCTCGTAATGTCATCAGCATCGTTTTCATAATGAATTAAAATATAATTTTTAAAAATATAATTTGCTCATGAAAAACATTACATTCTAAATTTATGATAGTACCTATCATTATCTTTTTTTCCAAAATATGGACAGAATTTTCGTTCATAAAGGTATTTTCATAAAGCGATTACTGACACCGGTTAAACACCGGCCAATTTCCCATTGCACCAAACAATTTGATTAGGGCTATTTGAAATGCCGCCTTTTCAATAAATGGGTGCACACATGTAGGCAATCTGAATTAAACTCATAATGAACAATCAGTCAGGTAATATTGTAAAAACATTCAAGTTTGTATAATATAGGATGTCTTTATTATCTTGTACTATTAGTTTGGTGTTATCTATAGACACATTGCATACCATTAATTACAACTTTCCTAATTCTTGCATTTGTTTGAGAACATTTCATGGCAGATATTCTTTTATTATTCATTATATCCGAAAACCACCCCATTTTTATGAGTGAACGTTAATAGGAGGTATGACTACAATACAGATTCCGTATACACGTTTGTATATTTCATGCCTAAAATAAAATATCTACAACTGAAATGAAAGTAACATGTTTCAATAAAACATATTCGCTGATAAAAAATCAATAATTTAAATTTACTTCATAATATTTGTATTTCGATCAGCCTAAATAAATATGTCACCTTTAGAGATGTTTAACCTTATCTATTTTCCGCCTACTTATCTTGGTTTCTGTTGGATATGATGCTGATATAAATAATAGTATACATGTATCTTATTTAATTTTCAATCAGTGTTTTCTAAAAAAGATATATGCAGCGCCTGCAAAAACGCTGATCACAAAATATATGTCACCATATTTGACACTTTGAAATGGTCATACTTATTGTATAACTTATACTGAAATATAGCCTTTGAAGTAAATAAAACATTCACGAATCTTTAAACTGTGACATGTTACGATTCTTCGTGATATTTAAATAAAACATAGAAATAAATGCATTGGAATTGCAAACAACAAACCATTTATGATGAACCCATACAGGCTATGTCAGTTGTTCAATTGTTAGAACACTTGAAAGGAATTTGTTCATTAATTATCAACATGTAATAGTTTGCTCTTTGATTGAATAAATTGTTTTGTTTTTTTCCATATGAAGGTTGTTTTTCCATCTGCTCGTGTTTTGGACCCAAGAAAATAGTATTACGTGCAATTCGAAAAGGCTTGTCACAATCTAATATTACACAAGATGGCTTTACTATAATAACTGGTAAACACGCAATGTTGCGGAGCGTATCACATGGTACCACAAGCACCTGCTTCGAGGATACAGTTTTCTATATTTAACATATATTGCAGGATTTGTGTTCGTGTGCAATGTGACTTAGACTTGCCGAGTTTATCTTCAGAAAACAAAGACTTTTCCAACATTAACAAGTGGGAGTAGATTTTTTTTTTTGATTTTCTACGGATCATCTGTACACAAGTTGCTTTTAATTTTTTGATTTTGTTTGAAATAAAACCTGATTCGAAACCCTATAACGATAGTCAAACCAGATATAAAGAATGTATTTAATCTTCCTTAAAAAATTTTGGAACATATACATGTAGTTTAAATTTAAATAAGAATCTGAAAGGATTGACTATGGATAATTTCAAAAGTATATTCTATAGTTATGAGATATACTATCTGTAATTCAATACGCTTAAATATGGAACGTATTTAATATTTTTATACGTTAACCTAATATATGTTCCTCCTTCTGTTCCTCGCATTATGATGGATAGGATATTGAGTTATAACTATCGATGTCAATACTTTTGTATTTTCTAATTTTCAAGCGATGTCTTCTATAAATGATAGATGTAACGCCTGCAAACACGCGGATAACAAATAATTATATGCAACCATATTTAACAAACGATAAATCATACTGTACTGTATAACTGATATTTAAATAAAATATGGTGAAAGTATATTAAACAATCACGGATATTAAAATTGTGATATACTACAATCGTCATTATATTCTAAAAAAAAGTAATGCATTGTATTTGAAATACTGATATATGTTTGGGCATATGCATCTGAAATGAACTGTTAACGCATCTAAAACAAACGCCGTCACATTCAACCCTGAGCTTCATACGCAACAATATCATACACTGTATGAACATATTTTGTGATACTGTCATTCCTGGACAAACATGTTACGTATAGAGATTGGTTTATTTATTCTTTTTAGGACAGAAAGTCCTATTGGGTTTGTACATTTTATTATTATTATTATTATTATTATTATTATATTTCCCTCCTTTTCTACGCGTTAATTTCTATATATTGTTATACTTCAGATGATGAATTTTCAAATAATGAATGTTCCATTTCTATGATTGTCAAATGCCTATGACGTTAAAATACGCCAACATGACGTCGTCTACAAAAAATAGTAGGTGATCTACAACCTTTCTTTCTGGACCGATTTCCATCAAATTTTTACAGAATGTGTATGCTATGTCCTAGTTTTCCATTTTCCCAAATGCGAAAAGGCAGAGGTTTTATGGTGAATCTAAGATTCGAACCAATGATGTCAAATTTAAAATACTTTTAAAATTGCTTCTAGATGTGCTAGAAAAATATTTGGACAGATTATATGTCTCTAAGAGTGTGTTTTATATTCTCCGCATTTGAACGTTATTTGACGTCTTAAGGTCATATAGAACTTCTGATATTTAAGCGTTAATTTATATATGTTGTAATGTTTTGGAAGTTTAATGACCTATACATCAAACCATTGCTTTTGAATGCAATGTTTTTTTTTATATTGATGTGATGTCATATAATGCAAGATTTGACGTCAGGACATAAAGGTTTTACGCGGTCTGCAGCCATTAATTTTGGACCGGTTTTCATAAAAAAATCAAAGAATGTATCTGTAACGCTCTAGTTGTGCATCCCGGTGTCCGCGTTTCCAAATTCGAAAAAGCAATGGTTCTGTGGCGAATCAAGTTCCAAACACTGACGTAAAATTTCATATATTGTAAAATCGCTTCCAGATGAGTTCAAAAGCTGAAGTTTGGAATGAATATAAGTCTGTTAGACTTCTTTCAATTCTGTAAGGACGAACGTTTTTTGACGTCATATGACATCAAAAGATTAAAAGGAATATGAAATATTCACGTATTAATTTCTATATGTTGCCAAGGTTCAGGGGGGCATGAACAGTTCATTGCATATATTTAAGATACTGAATATTTCATTTCATTGAATTTCTAATGCAAATTGCGTCATATGACGTCAATCCTTACGTTGTCTACAAAAGATTGGACGCGGTCTACAGCCATTTTTTTCGAGACTGATTTTCATCAAATTTCACAGAATGTGTATGTTACGCTATAGCCTAACCGTGTCCGTTTTGCCAAATTCGAAAACGCAAAATATTTTAAGACTTATCCAAGATTAGAACCATTGACGTCAAATTTCAGTTCAGATACGTATAAATTGACTTCAGATCAGATAGAAAGCTAATATTTGGACTGAATATAAGTCTCTAAGTCGTCTTTACTTCTGAGAAGATGATAATCATATGCTATCATAACACTCATAGGGCCAAAGGTTTATTATTTATTGAAATTAAAAGGTTTTTGAAGCCTGCAGGCCTTATTTTTTGTTGGATTGCATTATTCTTTGTTGAGGCTTTGATCCTATGGAACAATGTCACTTTCATTTCCGGAAAAATGTAATTTCAATGTCATCATTGCTTAACTCTTAAAAACCTATAAAGGTAGAGCGAATTATGTGACAATCGAATTTATAGGCATTTTCAATAAATTTGTTTTGGTACATAGATTATAGAAATATGTGAAGATAAATGAAATTTTGATATAAAAAAATGAGTTTCAGTTTCTTTGGCCATATCCACGAGGTCAAATGGCTTATTTTTCAAAGATAATAACAGTTAAGGCCATACAAAACAAGTTAAAGGGAGGAAATTGATATCCTTTTACGTTTTTTGCCTTTAGTCTTTGAGAAATGTTACGACATTCATTTCATTTGTATCAACAAATGTAATCTAGTTAGTTTTCTGTTTTTTTCCAACCAAATCCAAGACCTAATTTCAGTATATTGTCAGTTCTGAGCAAGATAAAAGTTCAATTTTCAATGACGTTCGAATTCGAAAAAAAAATATATGTCAAAACCGAGTTTCGAACTGTTGTCCCAAAATTGTTATTTAAACTTACAAAGGATTCTGATAAGTAAGAAGCATGCAAAATTGGACAGATTATTGGCCAAGATGTCTACTTTCTTTTCTCCGAATGATTTCCTCTAAAGTCACGTGGTTATGAGTTCATTTAAAGGACAAACCCCCTATTTTTTCAAAGTATTTTTCTCGCTCTGGCATCATACATTTTGAGTCAATTTTAGAGAAATTGAAACTGCAGCGATAAAAAGTATCGTTTTATATATTCAATTATTTATAATCTAATAACGTCAGCTTTGATGTCCACGTCAAAAGCTTCATCGCGCTCTAGTGCCTTCCATTTCAGGCGGATTATTTTGATATTTTCACAGAAAATGTTCCTTATGGTGTAGATGTGTACCTTTGCCTTCAAATTTCCAAAATCGATAAAATTAAGATTGCACAGCAATACCGAATTTTGAACTTTCGTCCTAAAAATACATTTAAATGTTACAAAGCCCTCCGATGCATTAGAAGCAAGAACATTGGACAGAATATAGGCATAGACGTTTACATTCTATTTTCTCAATGGTTTTCTCTTAAGTCATGTAATTATGACGTCATTAAAAGACAAATAAGCATTTTTTTAAAGATTTCTCTCGTTCTACCTTCATGAATTTTGATTCAATCTTAACTGAATCTTCAGAATTGATATAATTGAAATTGATGTCATGCTTACTGCAAGAAATGTTTGTTTTGTCACATGATTATGACCTCATGCATACTTAAGCAAGAATTACTGAAAAAAAATCATATAAAATCGTCAATTATACCAATGAACTTAAAAATTTTAAAAATGATGACACTAAGTACGTTCATAAGGTCTTGAAAATTTCAAGTGATTACATCATCAAACATGGCAGATAATCACCTTTGGTTGAATGCCTGCTTGGAAATGTGTAAACAAACCTGTTTGCATTCTCGAGATTTTCTTTTTTCTGGATTTATAGAACGTTAGATGAACATGTCCTTTTAGAAACAGGTATTTTTCTTTAGTCACGTAATTTTGACGTTGTTGAAATATACAAATCATTCATTTTAACTTGTATTCAAGTTCTAGCGTCATGAGTGCTGATGCCAATTTTAAGCATACCTAACGGAATTTATGTTGTGTCAATTGCTGATGACAACATTGATTGTAAGCAAAATATATTAAAAAGATCATCCGATATGATATATTAACTTTAAATAAGTAATATTACCGTACCTTTAAATGCGCAAAAAGTCCAGATTATTTCAAGTGATTACGTCATCAAACATGACATGCTTTTCGTATAGGGGCTAATTCATGAAGATCTACCAATTTGAGTAAAGAATTTGAAGCGGTCATTGGGTTGGTTGAGCAATATCCGGTTGTTTTTTCGAAGGAAATAGTGCCCGTAGTGAATAATGAATTGTGATACGTTTTCGAGTGTATGAGTTGCATTTTAGGATGCATTAGTATAATTACCCTAGAGCCAGAAAACCTATACGGATAATTTATTGCATTTGCTATCACGGCTTTCCGTAACGCTGAAGACAATGACAAATATATGTATTGAAGTTTACCTTTTTTCTGCCTTATAGTAAACGGTTGCGTCATCAAATAAGATCTAGATTTATGCTTTCTCAAAATCGTCTTTAGAAGATAAAAATAGAAATATTAATAAATAAAGAAATATGATCATAAGTATATATATATATTTATGATAATGATGTTGAGTATTAAATTTTCCATTAATAAGCATCATTTTTTCATTTCTTTGTATTCATTTATATATTCAATACCATTGAACCGTTTCGCTTGTATCTTAAACAAACAACTTCGAGTTATTGATCGAACTTCACTTTAATCATCAAAACGTGAATTATAATACTCAATCGAAACTAGATCGTGTTGTACGAGCATATAAAGCACTTTTCTTCCTAGTAAAAATGTTTCAAACTATATCCAATATAATATTGAACGAAAAAACTTAATTTTGAAAATGTCGTATGCATTAAGGTATAGTGTTAGTATCTACACATTCATAATTTTTTAAATATAATGAAAGAAAATATGTATATAAAAATGCTGAATACTTCATACATAAACTTATATTTATGCAATGTTTACAAATTGGTTTTATGATTCTGGAGTGTGTTTCTTAGTAGTTCTTAATAATATGTTCCTAATTAATTAGACCTCGCATTCTCATAACAAAAACTAAATTCGAAGGACTTCGAAGGTTTTTCCTATTTGGCTATATCTATCTTGAAAATTGACAATCATATGACAATGGATATGAAACATGATCTAAATTCAAAGTTTACTGCCGTTATACATACTTCGAGTGTCCATTTTGTTAAAGCGTTGTATAACTTTATATCTATTATGTTTAAGATAATTTAAAAACAATATATAATAAAAAATCGTCTACCTGTGTTTGGTATCTATGCAAAGATAAATATATTTATTATACATTATAGCTTAGATTCGTTTCCATAACTATAGATTAATTTCCATAACTATTCGAAAAGTGTCGTAAGATGTTGCTGTATAGCTTTCCTTTTGAATTATAGATCTGATGTATGCACTTTGAATCCATACGTTTTCATTGTATTACAAAATTAAAAAAAAACAACAAAAAAAACAACAACACGTTATTAGATATCTATATGAGCTACTTAGTGGACAATTTTTGAACGGTAGGTATATTGAAATTAATATTGTATATCATATAGTGCTAATCCCAATTATGAGAACTGTATTCGGTAACAATCTGTTTTCCATAGCCTATTTAAGAAATTGTGTTTCGTAAACTGTAAGGAATAAATTGGGATATGTTCAATAAGGATCATCAATGTATACAATTATAAAGAAAAACAAAGTGCATCATCTAAGCATGAGGCGATGGTTTTCAAAAGGGATAGATATTTTATTAATTACACACATAAATGGCAAAACAGTCGAGGCGAATGACATTCTAACATGTGGGTTCAGGGCACAAATTGATCATAGTTTAAAAAAGACGTGAAACAGGAGTGCCTAATAGTCATGTACGACTAAATGGGTCAGATCGTGAAAGATTCATTTAATGTGGAAAACTATATGTAAGTATATAAGTGAATCTCATTTAACATGTTTTATCATCAAATTCATTTGTAGTCTAAATAAAGCCATGATATATGTGAATAGGATGCGAGATGGGCACACACGTGATCAAAGGACGTATTTTTAAGTTATTATTAAACACCATATAAGTCCTACCGATCACAAACTAGTTCTTGCAGTTAAAATCTCAATCTCGTTGACGTTAATGTAGTTAATTTAATTTATACTTTAACGAAAATTTATGAAATGTATGAAATAAAGTCATAACTTTTTTTTGTTATTGTACACTCTCTTTACATTATAGCATTATTTTCCTGTGTGTGCTGCTATCTGAACAACTTATGTTTAGTACATATGCACTTTCTGTGATTAAAGAAATGCATTTTCAAATAAGTAAAAATATTTAATAAATTCACTTACTTAATGTGTATATTGGTTTATAGAATCTCTAACAATGTATTAAGTTTATGACATTTATATCGGCAAAGCGGTTTACCATTACAATCAAGTGCATGCATATTAATCATTTATGAAAGTTTTTTTCTTTATATAAAATGGTTCGAATCATATCCAGAAAATTACGCTATATTCATGAAGTATATAGGTTTCATTTCAAACAAAATGTTATACAAATTGTATGGGCGCCTTTTTTTCTACCAGTTTGTAGCTTGTATACTTACAATCAAATCTTTGCTAAAACGAAGAAGATATAAAGCATACTTACTCCTTAACACCAAAAGATAAAATAACATTTTGATTAGTTTCATAAATAGCCGAGCTATAACATAAGGATTGTATGTGTCTCATGCATTATTGGTATATCTTGTTAAAACTGTATACTTCTGTCGACAGACACCTACGCTCAACACGTTCCGTTATACTGCATCCATTAACCGTTTTCTTTTCTCTATTCTTTTTTCAACTAGCATAACACAGTTCTTTTACACGTTAAGCACAAACAATTTAAGCTAGAAAAAAATGGCATTTATATTTTGGATACTCTCCATGCAATGTTAAGAATACAAGTTAAGGGAGGTATATGGAATATGGGATATTTAAAATCACAAAAAAAGCATTTGGCAATGTTATCCTGCATCCAGTCAGATTACTGTAGACCCTTTCGATCAAAGCGACAATGCGGTAGCGAAATATTCGTACGATTAATGTATGGGAAGAAGTGTAATGAGCCACCGTTGGTTATCCGACGATGGATAACTCACACAAAACATATTCCAACGCCACCATATGTTTGTATATGTAATGAAGTTCAGTATAGTTTAAATAAAATGGAAATTCAAAACTATAAACTAAGTTTGTATTATTCGTTGAAATATAAATTGAAAAAGAAATTAAAAAAACTACATGCCACAACCGCGCCGAAACTTCTAATTATAATCTTACCTATCTAGAAATAAGTACAATTTCCCTCATTTTCGTATGAACAAAGTCCATAAATATGAATATTTAAGTGTGGATGCAAGATCGACAGAATTCGCAAATATAAGGCTCATAATGTCCTCAGCGTCGTTTTCATAATGGATTAAAATATAAGTTTTGATATTTCCACAGCATAAACCTTCAAATATATACTTCTAATTATAGCTGTCGTAGACAATACTGTATCAGAGACCAAAGTCGATATTTTCCTTCTAAATATACGTATCACAAATCTGCCTATAAAATAAATTCACACTTTAAAGGTATTGCCATATATAATCGTGTACCATGTACAAATTAGATATAAACAAATACAAACCCGTTTTAAAGAAAACATTTTATAAAAAATGTCCAAATGTGACTGTTATATTTTAAATTAAATGCGTTTAAATATTTAACAGCAAAAACATAACGAAACTATTTTGTAATATAGGAGGGTCTTATTTTACAACCATTGATATATCGAAAATATATAACAGATGTGTTATTTAACCTAGGGCGTATGTCTCGATTGCGATCATAATTCACATTCTGATGATTTAAGTGAAGTTCAATTAATAACAAGTGTGTCCAGGAATTTCAGTATCACAGAATATGTTCATACAGTGCATGGTATTGTTGCGTATGAAGCTCTGTGTTGACTGTTAGAATGTGACAACGTTTGTTTAGATGCGTAAACAGTTTATTTCAGACGAAAAATGTATTCAGCATTCAAACACAATGCATTTATAATTATTTTATTTTTGAATTTTTAGAATATAATGACGAATTATATTATATCACAATTTTAAGTTCCGTGCTTGTTTAATATACTTTCACCAAACTATATTTCACTATCAGTTATACAGTAAGTATGATTTATCGTTTGTTAAATATGGTGGCGTATATTTTGTGTGATTCGCATGTTTGCAGGCGTTACATCTATCCTATTTCAGTAATCATTAGCTCCTTTCGAGGAATATCTTAAGTATGTAGTTTAATGTTCCGTTCTCTTAAAATTTAAGACTTTGTGACATTAATGTTAAGAAGTTAAGATTGAATACATCTTTTATATCTGAATTGATTATCGTTATAGGGTTTCGAATCAGGTTTTATTTCAAACAAAATCAAGAGCTTTAAGGCAGCTTGTTTAGATATGATCGGCAGAAGAAAAAAAAAACACACAAAAAAAAATACTCTCACTTGTTAATTTTGGAAATGTCTTTGTTTCCTGAAAATGAACTAGGCAAATATAGGTCACATTGCACAAATATATATATATATATATATATATATATATATATATATATATAAATATATATATATATATATATATATATATATATATATATATATATATATATATATAACGGTATCCTCGAAGCAGGTGCTTGTGGTACCATGTGATACGCTCCGCAACATTGCGTGTTTACCAGTTCAGTAAACTCACCCTTTGGAGATAGTGTATCTGCGAAGAGTGTATGTTATCATCAAAGAAACAGTAAATGAAATTAAATAGAAAATCTAAATATAGGTTTTAAAAATATAAATTGTGTCGCAATTCACTTTATTATTTAATCGAAGAAGAGGTGGCATAGTGTTTTGTGAATGTCTGTCGGTCCGTCGATAGACCACTGCGTTTCAAACTAATAACTGAAGAACTCCTGGGTCCACATTTCTAAAACTTCAGAAGGTGATTGGTCGTGACTTAGTCGATGACCCCTATTGATTGTGGGATCGCTTGGTCAAATATCAAGGTCACAGTGACCTCAAATTATTTTTTTTCCGATCAATGACTCGATAACGCTTAGGCCCACAGTTGTCAAAATTCATAGGGTGAAAGGTCATGCCTAGCAGATGATCCCTATTGGCATTGGGGTCACTTGAACAAAGATCAAAATCACAGCAACCTGGATGGGTGTTGGTGGCGTAGTTGTGCATATGTATAGTTCCGACAACACTTATTAAACTGTCTATGGCAATCAATGGACGTTTACCATTCATTATACTTAAGCAATCTGGCGTTATATAGCGAACAATAAGTGATCCTTATCACATTGTAAGTATATGTAAAAAACATGTATTTCATCCAAGATTTTGTTGTTTGTTATACTTTCACCATAATATATTTTATTTTAAGTTGGATAGACAGTATGATCATTACATTTTGTTAAATACGGTGGATTTTTTTTTCTGATCAGCATTTGTTGCTAGGGTTGAACATATATTGTATATAATACACTGCTTAAAACTAAGAAAATACAAGTCATCAACATACTATCCATCAGAATGCTAGGATAAGTTGGCAGAAAATACTAATATGTAAACATTCTTAAATTTATAAAGATTATATATTTTGTCAGCAAATATATATTATTGAATCATGTTTCTTTCATGGTTGTAGTAGACATTTTATTTTAGGCACGAATATATAGACGTATAGATGAAATGTAAATAGAATCATCGTTCGCTCATAATAAAGGATGATTTTAAGTTATAAAAGAAACATAACAACATCTTCCCAAGGCTGTACACAAAGGTATGCATTTTGAAAGTTTGATGTAAATAGTATGCATTGAATCTCTACCAACAATCACATAATCACATAAAGCAACACAAGGCATCATATGTTAGGCGTCTTTAATTGTATATGACAATTTACCTCATTAGCTGCCTGATAACCCTATTCAGAGTTTAATTACGATTGCATAAATGCACACGCACAAATTTTTTAAAAGGCGGCATATCCAAATAGCCCTATCCAAATATCCAAATAGCCCTATTCAATGTGTTCGATGAAAGAAGAATAAAAATTGCCGGTGTTAAACAGGTGTCAGTAATTAATATATGATGTTACATTTATTAACAATATGCAACCATATTAAACAAAAGATAAATCATAGGTACTGTTTAACTGGTATTGAAATAAAGTCTCGTGAAAGTATATTAAACAATCACGGAACTTAAAAAGTGATATACTACAATTCATCATTATATTCTAAAAAAATCAAAAATTAAATAATAATGCATTGTGTTTGAAATGTTGAATATATGTTTGGGCATATGCGTCTGAAATAAATTGTTTAATCAGGCCTGTACTGAATTTTACTGAAAGAAGTCGGCTGATGTAAATAGTTTTACAATGTGATTTTCTATTGATTTGTATGTATATTAAAATATTGCAACGTAATATTATTTTAAATGTAATTTTTAAATTAGTTAGTTTGTTTTTATAGAGGCGGATTTATTTTTCTTTTGAAAGAAATAACTTGTTATTATAATTTGTATGCAATATATCGTTTTGAATATGGAAATGAAATATTAAGTTGATATTCCTGAAAGGATTGGTTAAAACAACTTAGTTCAAAGCATTGAACTTTTATAGAACATGTTTTACTCTCATAGGTTTTCTTCACCAAATAGACTAGTAAAAGGACAAAGACCATGGCAGTTTGTGTGACGTCCAAAGATTTCGAAAGCTGCGATAAACAAAATTTGGAAATATATATAACAATATTTACCCGTCTATTGGCTTTGCTTTGGGGTCCGCTGTGATACTCTGTATCACAGTTCTTCTTGTAAGTTTCCCTTGCCTTTATCGCATGTATTAATGAAATAAATAATGGAGACTTCGATACGGCGGCCGATATGGAGAAATATTTCCGTTTCAAAATATTGCATTTTTTCTCCATTAAATAATATAAAATGCTTTAATTTCTGATCGACGTTGATACTATATGATCCTGAAGTGTTTTTGATGCAATACTGTTTGATAACTAACTTAAGTTACTCCCATTTATATCAAAATTATGCATAAATAAACCAAGAAACGCAGTATCATTGTTATTTATTTTGTTTTATAATATGAAGAATATCGAAAGAACAAAATTGACGTGTGACTCATATTAGTGTTGATCAAGGAAAAAATATGTTCATAAACATGGAACTAAATATTTATTAAATTGTCACAAAATGTTTTCTCTCGTTTTGACTAGTGTGGCCTGATAAAACGATTGCAATAACATTTTATTTCTTACATATCTAACACTTAACATTGCTTATTTTATCTTGGCTTTATAGTTTATAGATGAAGCAGCACTGGTTAGGATGGCTTAAGAGTAATCACATATGAATCATAATGAATTCAAAATGAAATGCTGATATTTTCAATATCATAAGTAATGAATAAACTTTTATTGATGTATATTAACTTTCAAGGTTAACTTGATTTATACATGAGCGTGTTCAAAATGATTATATTGTTTCTGAAATGTGTAAATGAAACAGTTAATTTGATTTCTACTTTTACGAATATCTATTAAATCAAATCAGAAATTGTGTATCGTTATTTTAGATTGTCTAACGACAAAGCATTCTCTTATTATATATTTATCAATAAATATATTTTTTCTTCTGTCTGAACACCTTATGGACATTCCGTGAAAACAGAAAGGCATGTTCAAATAACTAAAATTAGTTGAATACATGTATATTAAAAACAAAATGGTTTATTTAATGTGTACATTGGTTTTCAAATAAGATAAGATAATGTCATTTATCTCGTCAAAATATATAACCATTACAATGAAGTGCACGGATCTTCATCTACTAACATATTCTTTTTGTTCATATAAACTATTTCGAAAACATATCATGACAACTTTGCTAAATTCCTAAATTATATAGTTATCCTTTCAATTAAAGAGTTATCCTAATTGTTTTTGCGTTGTTTTTTTTACAGATTTTAGTATTTTTACTTGAATATCCGTCGTTTGTATCGTGTAGATCATACGGCGTACAATGAATATGTATTCATATTTAGCAAATGGTGTTGTTTTATTTGCACAATTCATAGTTGAATTGATTTACTATGAATAAGTTTTTTTCTTTAAAAGTGTGTCGATCCCGGTTTTCCAGAATAAATTGTCAACTGTGAAGACACTGATTCATTAAAATGACTCTTTACAGGTAGGTCTCGCAAGCTTTCAATATCCAATGGTTTCCAGGTACTCTTTTTTTCTCATTTGATAATATGATTATAATACTATAAGAAAACTTGCCAAATATTCTTAAGATGTACGATTTTGTGGTATCTGGCAATTTCCAATCTTAAAAAAAATATAGCAACAACCCCCTCCCCCAACTTAAACACCGGGTATATTTGTTCAATGTAATTTGCACTGAAGGAAAACTTAAACATATATGAGCGTTTTATTTTTTTTATTTCATTTGCTTGGTCATTGTTAACGATAAATATGTGGTGAGGGACCGCTTGATGATCCGGCAGTTTAGCATCACTTCATCTGTATTATTGAAACATAATCTCATTATTGGAGTAATCTTTAATGTGGGTTCATTTTACCAGGTTCTGATACTATTTTCGGAATTATTAGTGAGGTTGTATAACGACAATGGCCATAAACAATATAAAATATTTGTTCCTGATTTGTTTTTATTTCCATAATTTTCAGTTGTTTTAAAATCTTCGAATTTACTTTGTGACCCATTGTTTTATTAAAAACTTCGTAGATGAAGCAACGCAGTATTTGCGAATTCTTTTCGATATCGTCATGACTTTACACATTTGGTAAAGGTGCTTCTATTTGACGACTAGAAAATGCAATCAGACTCATATGAAAATAATTACGATATTCCTGTTCATATCAAGAAGAATACACTCGATTTGAATATAAAATTTACATATGCAATCCATTGCATATTTTGATTATTTTTTCTAGTACCTATAATGATCATTTCTTAAAATACGAACACATATTTTGTTAATAAATGTAACATCATGAATTAGTTACTGGTACCTGTTAAACACCGGCAATTTTTATTCTTATTTCATCGAACACATTGAATAGGGCTATTTGGATCTGCCGCCTTTTTAACAAATTGGTGTGCGTGTATTTATGCAATCGTAATTAAACTCTTAATAGGGTACCAGGCAGCTAATGAGGTAAATTGCCATATGCAGTCAAAGACGCCTTACATATGATGCCTTTGTTGCATTATGATATTGTTGGTAGAGAGTCAATGCATACTATTTACATCAAACTTTCCAAATGCATACCTTTGTGTACAGTCATGGGAACATGTTGTTATGTTTCTTTTATAACTTAAAATCATCCTTTATTATGAGTGAACGATGATTCTATTTAAACTTCATTTATACGTCTATATATTTCGTGCCTAAAATAAAATGTCTACTACAAAGAAACATGACTCAATAATATATATTTGCTGACAAAATATATAATCTATGAAGCATAAATTTAAGAATGTTTACATATTAGTATTTTCTGCCAAATTATCGTACCATTCTGATGGATAGTATGTTGATGATTTGTATTTTCTTAGTTTTAAGCAGTGTATTCTATACAATGTATGTTCAAGCCTAGCAACAAATGCTGATAAAAAAAAACATATTTAAGAAAATATATTGATCATACTGTCTATCCATCTTAAAATGAAATATATTATGGTGAAAATATATCAAACAATAAAAGCTTGTTCTTGGATGAAATAAATGTTGTTTTTTTTACATATACTTACAATGTGATGTGTTATTGTTCGCTATATAACGCCAGATTGCTTAAGTATAATGAATGATAAAACTGCATTGATTGCCATAGGCAGCTTAATAAGTGTTGTCGGAACTACACATATGCACAACTACGCCACCAACACCCCTCAAGGTTGCTGTGATTTTGACCTTTGTTCAAGTGACCCCAATATCAATAGGGATCATCTGCTAGTCATGACCTTTCACCCTATGAATTTTGACGACTGTGGGCCTAAGCGTTCCCCACTGTGACCTTGATATTTGACCAAGCGATCCCAAAATCAAGGGGATCTAGTAATCACGATATATATATTTGCAATGTGACCTAAATTTGCCGAGTTCATTTTCAGGAAACAAAAACATTTCCAAAATTAATAAGTGAGAGTAGTATTGTTTTTTGTTGTTGTTTTTTTCTTCTGCCGATCATATCTAAACAAGCTGCTTTTAAGCTCTTGATTGATTCGAAACCCTATAACGATAATCAGTTCAGGCATAAAAGATGTATTCAATCTTAACTTCTAAACACCAATGTCACAAAGTCTTAAATTCAGAGAGAACGGAACATTTAACTACATACTTAAGATAATCATCGAAAGGAACTAATGATTACTGAAAATATAAGAAACTATTTATAATGCATTCACGGACATGGTAACCTATTGTTTAAATTAAATTTTGAACCATAACAAATTAAATATGGTTGATTTCGAAAGCATATTCTATATGATATATTGCAACTGTGTTTCAATAAGCCTTAATATATGTGCATTTTTTTATACGTTAACCTTATCTATTTTTCAACTTCTTATCCTGCCATTTTGGTGGATAGGATACTGATATTAATACTATTGTATTTTCAATCAGTGTATTCTATAAAGGATAGATGTAACACCTGCAAATACGCGAACCACAAAAAATATATGCCACCATATTTAACAAACGATAAATCATACTTACTGTACTGTATAGTGAAATATAGTCTGGTGAAAGTATATTAAACAAGCACGGAACATAAAATTGTGATATAATAAAATTCATCATTATATTCTAAAAATCCAAAATAAAATAATTATAAATGCATTGTGTCTGAAATACTGAATACATTTTGCGTCTGAAATGAACTGTTTACGCATCTAAACAAACGTTGTCACATTCTAACAGTCAGCCCAGAGCTTCATATGCAACAATATCATGCACTGTATGAACATATTCTATGATACTGTCATACCTGGACATACTTGTTATTAATCGAACTTCACTTTTATCATAAGAACGTGAATTATGATACGCATTCGAGACTAAATCGTGTTGTATGAGTATATCAAGCTCCTCACTTCCTAGTAAATATACGCCTGTTTCAAACTATATTCCATATAATATTGAACGAGATACCTTTTTTTTAAAAATGCCGTACGCATTAATTAGAGCCGTGTTTATCTGATCTAAAAATATGCAATCGACAATGGTACTACATATTACATTCGAAACTAATCAGAATCTCATAACTTAGATAGTTTCATTGTAGCTGACATGAGTCCCGAGCTCATCACAATGGTTATATTCAGAATATTAAGTAAAGCCGATAAAATTTAAAAAATGAACTATCTAAAATAGAGTTAGTATCTAAACATTCATAATTTTCTGAAATATAATGAAAGAAAATATGTATATCATATTATTTAGATTTATATGTTGGTATTTAATAGATCATCTACCGTACATTTAGATGGCGGCCACATAAGTGTTATTAAGGCAAATGCATATTTTCCCCCCTCATATATAAAACTCTATATCAGATTTATGTTATGGCTCACACGTATAAACAATAACCCGTGTAACAGAAAGAGACATTTTAAAAATATATTCAAGGAACAGCATACGCCCTAGGTTAAATTACATGTCTGTTATATATTTTTGATATATCAATGGTTGTGCAATAAGACCCTTCTACATTACAAAATATTTCCGTCATATTTTTGCTGTTAAATATTTAAACGCATTTTATTTGAATAAAATTTTAAATTGAATACTAAAAACTTCTATATGGTACACAATTAATTGGAAACCTTTAAATGTAAAATTATTTAATAGGCAAATTTGTAATACGTATTAAGGAATATATCGGATTGGTATACTGATAAAAATATAAATACGTTAAGTTTTATGGCATGGCAAAATCCACACTATTTTTTAGGTCTGATTGATAATGAATGAAAATCGGATATAGGCAAAAACACATTCAAGAGATGTAAGGACATGTCCCTCAAACCAATGAATTTCTAATCTGTCGCGGACAATTACACCTCTTTCGTTTCCGTTATTTTTTTTTCAATTTGGTAACACGAACTAACAGGAAATAATCTATGTTGTATACCAAAACACATACATGCCGTACATTTTCTGATAAGATAGAACGTGTGTTAACACGTATACTTTGGACAAATGATTATTGCATATAGTTATCATGTATAAATTATCATAAAACCACTGAAGCCGACATTTGGGAACGCACCGAAAAGTGCTTAAATGGCACACAAACGTACTGTTTTAGCCATATTTTAAATGTAATATCATCATTAGGTTAGTTCGAGAATTCATGTCAACAAACATGCAGAACAGGAACATATTTTGACAAGAGGTATGATTAGTAAACTAAACTTTATTAGTATTTTTTCAACTGCTTAACCAGACATTCTTATTCGTATGTGGATGGTACTAATATATTTTCAAGTACTGAATACTATAAAATATAAATGTGACGCTTGCAGATACGCGGTACACAAAATATATACTGGACTATTAAAAAAAATGCATTGATCATACACGCTTTATATTGCACTTTTTTGCAATATGTTTTTGAAGAAGTATCTGAATATTATGTCTTAAAATTGTGAATATTTCATAATATTCAAATAAAAGTAAAATCAAATTGTTCACGATAAATAGAAATGCACTACGGACAGTACATGAATACAAATCAAACAAATTCAGGTCGAATCAATATGCGTTTAATATTTTACCTAATTCATTAGTCAACACGTATTTTTCTTTATTCATCCACTATATATATGTATGCGACCCAGGAAAAGTACATTATTTTCAATGTGACAGTAGTCACTTTTTATTTGCTATATCATACAACATTCGATTGCTAAAATACAATAAAAGATAAAACATTACTAGTAAATCTCTGTCCAAATAAATCTTAAGCTGTTCTTCAAAGTTATTCAAACAAATCAATATATATTCTTCTTTCTTTTGTATTTTATGGTTTACTCATTTATCTTTTATAAATATTTTTCGATTAAGATGTCAAATCCGAGTGCCATAAACCTTTTCTCTGCAATGATTTAAGATTGATCAAATTTCTGAATTAGGTCGACTGAATGTAGAGTAATTAACATTTAGTTTCTTATCACTAACCGACATATGATGTATACTCCAATAAGCCAAGGCCACACCTATTTGGAGAAACTGAAGGATATTTTAGAGTTTAAAGTTTTTGCAAAATTATATTTTAGTAAACTTTTTTTTAATAAAACAATATCACTGTATTCACATATTTCGATGGTGTTTGTCTTAACAACATTCATCGAAAATTTTAATATCCCTTAATCTCCACCTGATTCTTCGCCGAGACATTACCGAGATTTCTTGATGTCCCATGTAAAAATGTAGTTCGCGAATTACTTGGATAAGAACCTCAGAGCTTCCTTGTTGCTCAGGGAAATTTCTAGGATGCCGCTTGGTTTGTTTTATGGACAAGAGGTTGGGAACAGATCAGGACATATTTCAATGCTAGCAATATCGCAGTTCTCCCGAAGGCTCCCGATGGCTAAATGTGGCTTTCGTCGGTCTCAAAGTGAAACGGAAATGTGCAGATATGCAAATATCTATATAAACATGTTTAGTGGATAAATACATAATCATTATATAAACTAAGTTTTGCTACCGACATTTTCAATGGAAAATTGTAGTTCGCAAAATATATTTATAAGCGCCTCGGAGCTTCCCAGTGGCCCAGGGAAACGTATGGAATGCCGCCCGGTATCTTTTTTCCGACACATCAGGAAACATTCCAATGTAAGCATTTTCGCATTCCGATGATCAAATGTTCCCGACGCCTCGTGAGGCTTATCAATTTCCATCGATAATACATACCCGATGCAAAAAAATATGTTCACCAAGACAGACATTAAGATTGACCCTTAGAAGAGAACAGAAAAAAAGTATCGGAAAAATGTTAGCAGTAATAAGAGTATCTTGCTTTACATGTATATGAAAAAAGATAAAAGGGATATTTGCGGGACCCCAAAGGGAGGCCCGGTATTTTTAACACAACCTTTCGAGGCGGTATATGAAGAAATTAAGATGCTTTCTTCATAGTAAAAAGGCGTTCTTTTAATACGAATATTCGGGACTCAGTCTTTGGTTTTAGCCCACTATTTGTTGTTTATAATGTCCGTCACAACCAAGTCTTTCTCTATGATTTCAATTTGTAAATAAAAAAAATATTTTTATTTAAACATGAAAAACTATACGGTTTCTACTTCCTGATAACGATTTAATCTTTTTTTTAAAGAAAGAAAAAAAAAACTAAACACTTTCGAGCCAATTGCTGTAGAAAGGACGTTTATTTTAAAAAAGAGCGTGAATTCATGTAAATAAATACGTCTCACTATGTGTGATTCCACCGTGGTTGTAAAGGTTTCGGCCTATTAAGCCAAAGGTCATGAGCTAGATCCATTCACAACTTTTCTTTTTCATTTTGTTTTTAATTTTCCTTGGATTTTTCCCACTACCTAGCATATTTTCAGTTCTTATATTTATAATTTATCAACAAATACATTTTAGTACAGCACAGACCATGAAGTAGGTAAATTGTCCTTTAAGCAGGACTGTACTGAATTTTACTAAAAGAAGTCGGCTGATGTATATATCGTTACAATATGATTTTCTATAGATTTTATGAACATTAAAAAATTGCAACGTAATATTATTTAAAATATAATTTTTAAAAAATAAAAGATTTCTTTTGAAAGATTTAACTTGTTATTATAATTTGTATCGTTTTAAAAGTGCAAATACAATTTTAAGTTGATATTCCTGAAGGGATTGATGAGTCAACTTAGTTCAAAGCATTGAACTTTTATAGAATATGTTTTCGTCTCATGGGTTTTCTTCACCAAAGAGACTATCAAAAGGACAAATACCATGGACATTTTGTGTGACGTCCAAAGATTTCGAAAGCTGCGATAAAGAAAATTTATAAATATAATGTATCACAATTCTTCTTCTGGTAAGTTCCTTCCCTTCGATACGGAGGCCGATATGGAGAAATATTTCCGTTTCTAAATATTGCATTTTTTCTCCATTCAATAATATACAATGCTTTGTGATAGGCGTTAATACTAAAGGATACTGCATTGTTTTTGATGCAATACTGTTTGATTACTAATTTATGTTACTCCCATTTAAATCAAAATTATGCATATATAACCCAAGAAAAGCAGTAACACCGTTAATTATTATGTTTTATAATATGAAGAATATCGAAAGAACAAAATTCACGTTTGACTTATATTAATGTTGATCAAGGAAAAAAATGTTCATAATCATGGAACTAAAGATTTAATAAAGGTGTCAAAAAATGTTAGTCTCGTTTTGATTAGTGTTGTCTGATAAAACGATTGCAATTACGTTTGATTTCTTACATATCCAACACTTAACAGTGATCATTTTTTGTTACCTTTATAGTTTATAGATGAAGCAGCACTGGTTAGGATAGCTTAAGAGTAATCATACACGAATCATAATAAATTCAAAATGAAATGCTGATATTTTCAATATTATAAGTAATGAATAAACCCTTATTCAAAATGTATATTAACTTTCAAGGTTAACTTGATTAACACATGTGCGTGTTCAAAATAATTATATTGATTTCTGAAATCTGTTAATGAAACAGTTAATTTGATTTCTACTTTTACGAATATCTATTAAATCAAATCAGAAATTGTGTATCGTTATTCTATATTGTCTAACGATATAGTGTTCTCTTATTTTATATTTTCCAATTATTATATTTTTCTTCTATCTAAACAACTTATGGGCATTCCGTGATTATAGAAATGCATGTTCAAATAAGTAAAACTAATTTAATACATGTATAAAAACAAAAATATTTATTTATTTAATGTGTATATTGGTTTACAAATAAGTTAAGAGAATGACATTTATCTCGTCAAAATATATAACCATTACAATGAAGTGCACGAATCTTGATCTACTAACATATTCTTTTTGTTCATATAAACTATTTCGAAATCATATCATGACAAATTTGCTAAATTCCCGAAGTATATAGATATCATTCAATAAAAGTGTTATGCTAATTGTTTGTGTGTTGTTGTTGTTTCTACCAGTACTAACAATCCACCATTTCTTCGAATGGGGAATATATAAAACATACTTACACCGCTCTCCTGAAATGTAAAATAACATTTTGATTAGTTTCATAAATGGAAGAACTAAAACAAAAACAGAGCATGTGTCTTATGCATTATTAGTACACTTTGTTAAAACTGATTACCACTGTCGACGGACACCCTCGGTCAATACGTTCCGTTTCTCTCCATCCAGCGTGGTATTTCAATTAGTATAGCAAGGTTTTCATACGTTAAGCACGAACATATTTAACCCAGCCGAATGACGTTTACATTTTCAATGCCCTTCCTGTAGAGGTAAGAATATCGGTTATGGCGGAAACACGGCATATATTCAAAATCATAATAGAGTATTTGGATTAGTTAAAACCAGGCTGGACAATGTTATTTTGGTTCCAATCGAATTACTTTATGGGCTTTCGATAGAAGGGACAAAACGGTAGTTAAAAATTCGCACTGGCGAAATATGAAAACTAGCGTATTTATCAGCCGTCGGTTATCCGACGATGAATTACACATATAAAACGTTGTTTTTTTTCAGCACCACCTTCCTCTGGTATATGTAATGAAGGTCAGTGTAGTTTAAATAAAATGAAAACTCGAAACTATAAACTAAGTCAGTATTATTCACTGAAAAAAAAAATAATGAAAAATACGTCGTATTTAATGAAAATAAAAAAATGAAGACTAAAATATATATTCTCTACTTCATAAATGCTAAGAAATGATATAGTAATGAGACAGCTGGACTTCAATTATGAAATCATTTTACGCATCATTCAGTTCATTCATCTGTTTTATAATAATAAAAGATTACCTAATTTTATAAATAATTTTTTTGTTTCCTTTAATTAAATCCAAAAGAGTCGGTCGTACCTTACAGCCAGTTCATTATTCTTTATTTGTGATCCTCTCATGTATTGTTATTGGCTTGTTTACAACACACGTTTCACGTGGTTAATATATTATTTCCAAAGTTATTCATTTTCTTTCCACCTGACACTTAAAGCTCTATGCATTAAGGTGTTTGCCTAAAAAAGAGATATGATATTATCATACAAATATACCTTCTAAACATTATTTGAAAAAAAAAAACACCTTTAAAATCAGTGATAAAAATACAAAAATAAAATAAAAAATACTAATATGCACTAAATTTAAATTGAATATAGCTTACGCTTAATAATAGATAAATAAATAAATAAATAAACAAATAAATCAATATCTCTAAATGTGATTAATACCCCAGCAAAATGTTGTTTAAATTTTCCGTGTATGCATTTAAAGCTAATTAGCCTTGCACATGGAGGCCATATTTTTTACGGATTTGAATAATTTTAGCATACTTGATAGGGAATATCGGTACTAAAATATTAAAATCTGATCTGTGGTATTGAAGTGATGATTTTTAAAGTTGTTTTTTTTTTCTGTCTGTTGCAATTACAACCAGAGTTATGCCTGGATTAAGTTTATTTTAGACAATTTTGTAAAAATTCACCACTGAATTATCCCTGCAAAATCTAATTGAATTCTGTCGTTTAAAGCAAATTGTTGACGACGGACGACGCGCGACGACAGACGCATAGGTCACCTTGAGCACCATGTACTAAGGTTAGCTAAAAATAAACGATAAATGATCATGTCAACTGTAAAAAATGGTTTGCTATGTATAGATAAACCACATGTTTATTTAGTAAATTAATATATAGTTAATACTATCGTATTTGCATAGAATAGAAATAAGCAGCAGTCGGATTATATAAGAAACAGACTATTATATTGATATACATCTAAAATACCTTTGAAACAGTCTTTAGAGGTCAGTCATTGGAAGGACAGATGCTTCTGCTAGATAAAATTTATATAATTAAATGCTACAGTTTGGTGATATTTAAATTGACCGCTCAATGCAGGATGACCGCTTAGTACAGGTGGTCGTTTATACAGGTTCAACTATACTCTGTTAAAGATCGACGATTAACATTGTTTTCACTGGAAGTAGTCAATTTATTTCCATCACATCTATTTAATGATTTACTTTGGCAACTGAATGTTAATTTATACAATGTTGTTAGATACGGTTTACGAAAGTAAAATACATGTTTTAGATTTAATTTTTATTAACTTTATCATTGTGATTATTATATTCGAGGACTTTTACTATAACTTACAAATTTCAAACACATGTCAATAAAACTGTCATTTTCAAAGTAGACATCCTGTGATCTATTGTACTCGTCATATCAAACCAAGAAAAAAAGTCGTGACGTAAGCCGTCACGTGACAACACTTTCAATGCTGCCATAAAAGCACTACAAATTTGTCCCGAGGTCCAAATCTATGACGCCGCAACTGATCTTTAACATTTAAAAAGAAAAAGAAATAACAGATGACTAAACCTAAACTATACGGTTGATATTGTAGATGTTCGATGCTGAATACTGCCATTGTTGCCCTAACAACACGGGGCGTATTCGTGGTGCAAAATGAAAACCGACTTGGCAGATATCTTGTTGATCATATGACGCACGTTGAATATGTTGGTGCTGTTGTATTTGATCAGTACATAAGTTACAATTCAAAAGTTTTACTATGAATAAGTTTCATTTAAAATTGTGTCAATCCCGGCTTTCGGGAATAAATTGACAACTGTGAAGACACTGATTCATTTAAATGACTCTTTAAACGTAGGTCTCACACGCTTTCAATATCCAATACATTCCAGAGACGCCTTTTTTTTAATTGATTATATAATTATAATACTAAAAAAAAGCTTGCCAAATTTCCAGTCTTATAATTTATAGGAACAAAAGTGCAACCCCCCCCCCCCCTTAAACACCAGGTTTATTTTGAAAGTGATTTGCTATGAAGGAAAAGTTTAGCGTATATGAACGTTTTATATATATATATATATTTATTTTCCATTTGTTTGTTAATATAAATATGTGTTGGAGACCGCTTGATGATCCAGCACTTTAGGATCACTGCATCTGTATTATTGAGACATAATCTCGCCATTTTATCAGGTTTTGATACTATTTTCGGTATTATTATCGACCATGACTATTTTTTTTAATTTGTTATAAATTTACTACTTGAAAAAACAAATTATGTGGCGGCATGTTCCTTCTAAAATTTTCATTTGTTTTAAGAAATCAAATTAACTTTGTGACCCCGTTGTTTTATTAAAAACTTCGTAGCGTAGTTTCATCGAAGCCAATCAGTATTTGCGAATTCTTTCAGATATCGTCTTGAATTTACACATTTGGTAAGGTTGCTTTTTTGACGACTACAAAATGTAATCTGACTCATATGAAAATAATTACGATTTTCCTGTTCTTTTCAAGACGAATACACTCGATATGAATATATATTTAGGTGAGGCTGTAAGATCGACACAGTTCACCATTATTGGAGTAATAATTGACCCAACATCGTTTCTATAGTTGTTTTTTATATTGCGTTTAAATATAATTTACATATGGAATACATTAATTATTTTGTTTATTTTTTCTAGTACCTTTACAGAGTAATAATCCTTTCTTTAAATACGAACACATATTTCGTTAATAAAGGTAACACCATTAATTAGTTACTGACACCTGTTAAACACCGGCCATTTTTATTCTCAGTGTACAGAACAGATTGAATAAGGCTATTTGGAAATGCCGCCTTTTTGTACAAATGGTTGCGCGTGCATCTATGCAATCGTAATTAAACTCATGATTTATTAGGTTGTTAATGAGGTACATTGATATATACAATCAAGGACGACTGATATATATAATGTCGTGTCTTGCTTTATGTGATTATTGGTAGAGATTCAGTGAATATTATTTAATTCAAACTTTCCAAAAAAACATGCATTTGTTTACAGATATAATACATGATTCCTTTATCCTCGACAACTACCATTTATTATGCGCGAACGTTAATTGGAAGTATCTACTATTCGTGCCTAAAATAAAATGTCAACAAAAGTGAAAGAAACATATTGCAATAAAATATATTAGCTGAACAAAAAAAATAAATTTAGTACGTTATATATGTATTTCATCAGGACAAAATATATAATATATGTAGTATAAATTAAAGCATGTTAACCTATTAGTATTTTCTGCCTACTTATTCTGGCATTCTGATGTATGGGATGTTGATGACTCTTGTATATTCTTATTTTTTGAGCAATGTATTCAGCATATCTTCAACCTTAGCAATAAATGCTTATCACAAAAATATGCCATAATATTTAACAAAAAGTAATGATCTTAATCTCTTTTTAACTTAAAATGAAATCTAATGAAATATAATTAGATGAAAGTGTATCAAACAATAAACACTTTTTCTTGGTTGTAATAAATGGTATTTTTACATTGTGATAAGGGTCGCTTATTGGTCGCTATATAACACCATATGGCTTAAATATAATGAATGGTGAAACTGCAATGATTGTCAAATACAGCTTAATAAATAAGGGGTAAATAAGGGGCTATTTTAGGATATCCGAAAAAAACGTTGTTGTTATTCGTATCTGATTCATCATATCCGTTGAAAAATATCCATAATGCATTAAACCGATTTACAGCTACTTTTAATTACCCAACCCACTAGACAAGGAAGCAAATGATTGATATGGAAAATATTTTAACGTTATAAAAGCAAAAGTTTTCACAGCAAAATCTTATAGTTTAGGACGATTCCATGACTATATGAGACAAGGCATTGTTAGCATGAGCAAATTATATCATTTGGAATGGCAAAACCTATTTTAACCCGTATTCACATTTTAGCAACTGTCGATGGATCAATTTTTATTGTAAACAAGATAATACAAGTTCTGATCATTATTATACTGTTCTTTTGGTCAGTTTTCGGTTCTGAAAAAGGACGACAGAACATAGATTAGGTAACATTTGGTTTCCTATCCGTCTTGAAACATGATTTCGGGAATATGCAAAACATCTTTTTAGGATACTTATAGAAAAAAATGAAGTACAAATATATAGTAAAACGTAATTCCTTATAAAAAAACAACAACACATTATTGATTTCAATAATTTTCATGGCATTTGTGTAAAAAGTTTGGCCATACAAAGTTGTATATGACATAATTTTAAGTTATCACATGCGACATACTCTGCTTTGGTTCGAAAAAAACTGCTGTAAGTTGTGTATTTCTTCACTAATTTTAATGGGATATTGTATAGTTCCTACAAGGAAAGTCAAATCAGATATTAAAATGTTATACAATATTTTACCTCCCAAACATTAATGCCACAATATCTTAAATTCAGAGAAAACGGAATATTAAAATACATACTTAAGATAATCCCCTGACAGTAACTACTGATTAGCTATTAAAAATTAGAAAACATTCATTAACTTATTGTGATAACCATAAAGCATTAATATGGATAATTTTTTTTAAGATATGGCATCTGTATTTCAATAAGCTTAAATATGTGATGTATTTATATTTTATGTTAACCTAATCTATTTTCCGCCTTCTTATCCTGGCAATTTGATGGATATGATACTGATAAAAATACATTAAGTAATTAAACAATCACGGAACTTAAAAATGTGGTATGATCTAATTTGAAATGTTGAACATGTGCGTCTAAAATGAACTGTTAACGCATCTAAATCAGACGCTGTCACATTCTAACAAAGCTTCATATGCAAAATAGCATGTACTCTATAAACATATATTGTCATACTGTCATTCATGGACACACTTGGACACACAACTTCACTTAAATCACCAGAACGTGAATTATGATACGCAATCGAGACAACGTCGTGTTAAATAAATCTCCTTACTTCCTAGTTAATATACGCTTGTTTCAAACTATATCCCATATAATATTTAACGAAGTAATAGTCCTTAAGGATAGATCTCGCATTCAAATAAATGTAAAGGACTCTCTTACCTATTTGACCATATATATATTGAAAATTGACAAACATGTGACCATGGATATAAAGCATGATCTAAACATTAAGTTTAATTGCCATTATACATACTTCGAATACCCATTTTGTTAAAGTGTTGTTGAACTTGTCAATTATGATTAAGTTAATATATAAAGTTTTTATAATGCAAAAAAGCCCCAAAAAAACCTCTATCTGTGTTTGATATATATGCAAAGATTAATATCTTAATGGTACATTATAGCTTAGATTCGTTTCCATAACTATTCGAAAAGTGTCGTAAAATGTTGCTGTTATTCTTTCTTTTAAATTATAGAAAAGAAGCATCCAATTCGAATCCCTGCGTTTTCATTATATTACTAAATCAAGAAAATTGCATGTCATATACTGTTACTCCCTATTATGATAACTGTGCCTTCGGTAAATATGTCATATACATAAAGGTGAGCAGTGTTTATTTATGCAATCGATCAAGGTACTAAATATTGAATTCGAATCTAACCAGAATCTCATAACTTAGATAGTTACATTGTAGCTTACATTAGTCCCGAGCTCATCACAATGGTTATAATCAGAATATTAAGTGAAGCCGATAAAATAGTTCAAAATTGAACTTTCTGAAATAGTGTAGTATCTAAAGATAATTTTCTGAATTTTAATGAAAGAAAATATGTATTTCAAAATGCTAACTTACAAATCGGTTTTAAGATTCAGGAGTGTGTATCTTAGTAGTCCTTAATAATATGTTCCTAATTAAGAAAATATTCATTCAAGTGGCCGTATAACGATAGATCTCACATTCAAATAAATTTAAAGGACTCTCTTACCTATTTGATAATATATATATTGAAAATTGACAAACATATGACCATTGATATAAAACATGATCTAAACATTAAGTTAATTGCCATTATACATACTTCGAGTACCCATTTTGTTAAAGTGTTGTTAAGCTTGTCTATCTATTATGATTAAGTTAATATATAAAGATTTTATAATGCAAAAAAAAAAACGTTTAAAAGTGTTTGATATAAAAAGATAATTTTAATAACTTTATTAGATTCGTTTCAATATCTATACGAAAAGTGTCGTAAAATGTTGATGATATTATTTCTTTTAAATTATAGAACAGAAGCATCCACTTCGAATCCCTGCGTTTTCATTATATTACTAAATCAAGAAAATTGCACGTTATTATATATCTATATGAGTTACTCAGTGGACAATATTTGATAGATATGAATATTGAAATTACTATTGTATGTCATATACTGTTACTCCCTATTATGATAACTGTGTCTTCGGTAACAACCTTTTCTCCATAGCCTATTTTAGTAATTGTGTTTCGTAAATTTTAAAGAATTATTTTTGGGATAAGTTCAATAATGGTCATCTATTTATACAATTAAACAAAGTGCATTATCTAAGCATGATGCGATGGTTTCCAAAGGAGATGGATATTCTATTAACTACATACTTAAATCGCAAAACAGTCGAATCAAATGCCATTTTAACATGTGGGATTAGGGGAGAGGTTAATCATACGTTTTTGTTTTTTTAAAAAGGACGTGAAACAGGTGTGCTTGATAGTCACTTAAGACTTAATCGGATCAGAAATAAATGTGTCCATAACAGTTTAATATATTCGTGGAAGATATATTTAATATGGATACCTAAATATAAGTAGATAAGTGTATATCATTTAACATATTTTATTATCGATTTCAGTTGTCTAAATAAAGAAGAAGAAAAAATCACATGCTATTTATGGTCATACCATGCAATGCAAATGGATTATCCGTGTCAACTCACCAACAATACTACCCGTGATAGATGTGAATAGAATGCGAGATAGACACACACGTGATCAAAGGACGTAATTATAGGTTATTTTTAAACACCATATAAGTCCAACCGATCACAAAATATTTCTTGCTGTTATAATGTCACTCTCGTTAAAGTTTCATTATATTCTAAATCGTATAACCTGACCTGTTGCACAATGGCACATGCTAAAACAAAGACCCTTGTATTTATTAGTTTCCGTATGTATGTGTATCAAATATGATTAATTTTATGTTTTCTTTAACACTTATTCAGCTTTGATTTTTTGCATTGTATCTAACGTGTGTGAAGCATACACTAAAGACTTACTGTTGACACTGTTGACAGGAGAGTAT
The DNA here is from genome assembly GCA_021229015.1 of Solen grandis. NCBI lineage: Eukaryota > Metazoa > Mollusca > Bivalvia > Adapedonta > Solenidae > Solen > Solen grandis. Next base: position 26,544,410 of record CM037788.1, read on the forward strand.
ATGTTTCAAGTCAATTAACTTGGCCAGATCTTTGTAATGTGCATTATTCGTGCGAAGGAATATATGGCATGGTTTCAAATGAGGAATGGTTGAGTATTATATCTTCAAGAAGAAATGCAATATGTTGAATATTCAAAATACACTCATTAAAGCGTTGTCTATGTTTAACAGTTATCAATGATGCATACATTTTGAATATAAATACATTGTATATTATAGTATTTAATCGTTTACACATTTTTTGGATAATATCTGACCATTGATTGATCCTGCAATAGTATACTCATTATTTCATAAGGACCCTCCGTTATTGATCGTATAAAAAGTTACGTGGATGTTTCATCAAAGTGAGTCAAAAAGTTGCAGTTAGAAATGTTAATCTAGAAATAAGTACAAATTCCCTCTTATTTTTATACGAATAAAATCGATATAAATGTATATTTAGGTGTGGCTGCAAGAACGACAGAATTCGCCTACATAAGGCTCCTAATGTCCTTTGCATAGTTTTCATTATGCATTAAAACTTTATGCTCATGAAAAACATTACGTATTGATTTTATAAAAATATGAACTCATTTTTCGTTAAAAAAGGTATCATCATGAATCGTTTACTGACACCTGTTAATAATCGGCCATTTTCCAATTGCACCAAACAATTTGAATTAGGCATTTGGATATGATGCCTTCTCAAAAGGTGGGTGCGCGCATCTATGCAATCTGAATTTAACTCATTATGATAAATTAGACAGGTAATGTTGTAAATACAATATCATATGTCTAATATATGATATCTATATCGTCTTGTATTATTGGTTTGGTGGTACCTAGAGATCCAGTACATATCATTAAATCCAACTTCCTAAAATGCGTGCATTTGTTTGAGTACAGTCCATAAAAGTTATTCTTTTATTAGTTCATATACCCGAGAACCACCTCATTTTATGAACGAATGTTAATTGGTAGTATGGCTACAACATACATTCCGTATACACGTGTGTATATTATCATTGTATAAAACTGCATTGATTATTTAACCTTAAACAGAAAAATTCACGGCTGAAACTTTCAGTTTAAAGCGATCCTAATCATAAAATCATACAAAGCATAGTAATTATATAATAATTATTTAAAGTGGAATGTATTGAAATAGTTTTTATGGTCAGTTGTTTATTACTTAATTTGGCCGACACAGCATAGATTATAATACATTTTGATTTCCTATCAGTTCCCGCTATACGGTCTTGGTGAAGTATCCTGTATATATTTAAATACATAAGTGAGAAAAATTCAGAGCATACATAGAGCAATGCAATTCCTTAATAAATAAATAGTATCTTATTCATATAATTTGATGATGTTTGTGTTGGGTAATGAAACAAGGTTTGCATTGTTTTCATCATTGATATAAGCAATGCATTGTATGTGTTTCCCGTTATATTCAGTCTAAATTATTTTAAATAAAGTGTATTTTCAAATACTGATTCTGGTTTGAAACCTCCGAGATGGGTTTTGATTGATGTATGGTGCGAAAGAAGACAAAGGTGGAGATTTATAATAAGACTTTAACACTGTGCTGCTCAATAATATATTCA